>LPNX010049149.1:357646-415099 GCA_001517045.1 Pseudotsuga menziesii | reverse complement strand
TTTGCCATCCTGGAATGAAAGTATCACCCGTTAAGCAACTTTAGGTTGGATGCATGGTGTCTCTTTTTAGTCATCCTTTTGAGTTTATATTTACATATTTTGTAGGCCAACCTAATTCTCTTAGATCTAATAAGAAAACTTACTTTCTGATCTTCTATAGGTTACCTAATTGGAGGACATGCTGGTGTAATTCTGGAAGTTGGTGCAAACATGTTTCTACTTCTCTTGTCCAACTACCAGCTTAATTCTTACTTTCTTCTACTCTTATGCTCATATATGTTCACTTATTTTTGTGTGACCAAATATTACTTTCTTCTTATGCTTCATACATGTTCACGTATTTCTGTGTGACCAATTCTGTTGCAACCTATCGTATGCATATTGTTTTCTTTGTTTAACCATATCTGTGATCCATCATTTTTTTGAGTCCTGCTGTTTTTAGAGTGTGCCTCCAAATCTTTTTAGTACCAGGATTGTTATTTGTAATCAAAATGATCAGATAAAACCTTGTAAACCTTGGTTACAAGGTGTCAGAAACACAGTTGAAAATGTTAATAAGATTTGTGTTTTTTTTTTTCTGGTAATTTATGCAATCTTAGTAGGTTCATATATCTAGTCATTCTTTGTTAAAAAATATGCTGATGATCTGTATTTTTTCTATCATAGCAAAACTGCACCTATCAGTAGTGAATAAATCCAGTGGTTCTTCCATCGATATGTATATCAAGGTAATATTTTTCCCTTTTTTTAAGATGTTACTTAAGAAATCTCGAAAGTCATTCTTAAGTAACAGGTAGATGCTCACTTAGCTCCTTTTAAAGGAGTGCTTAATACTTATTATAGGCCAGCTGATGAAATTATGTCTTCTTCGGGCAAAAGAGTTGGAAGTAAATACATAGTATTACATTGAATTACTGGCAAAAGGAACTGGCAAAACACAAGAAGAGATTGCAAAGGATATTCAAAGATCAAGATACTTTTTCCCACAGGAAGCAATTGATTATGGTATTGCTGATAAGATCCTCCCAAAATAGGGCCTGGTCATGGAGAAAAGGGTAAGCATTAACCATTTTTAATTCATTTATACTAAATGTCTTGCCTTAAAATTTAACCTAGGTTTGCAGGATTGTTGTTGAACATATTCTACACTTCCTTCTCATTATGTTCTTTTATTTGATTCTACATTGATAAATATTTTCATTATGTTTAATGACTTGCAGAACTATGATGAGATGCTTGCTCAATCAAAAGCTGCACGGATGAAATCTGGCAAGGCTGGTCCACTAGCTGCTCCAACAGGCAAGCCCTAGGTATAGATCATTGATGAGTTACCTTTTCCAGTTAGCATGAGTTGTTCAACAATCATTATTTTTGAACCCTTCTTGGGGAAAACACACTACTATTTGAGATTGGTACAAATAAACCCTCTCTTATTTGTTTTGACATCATGTGATACATTTTAATTCCTAATAAAGTGATTTGCCTAAGGGCGCCTATCAAGTGTCGCCCTTTCTTGTGTTTAGGTTTTTTTTTCCTTAGGTAGAAATATAAAGGGGTATAAAAAATGTAAATGAAAAAATGGATACATGCAATATATAGGGAAAATAGGGGTTTTTTAAAATCAGGAAGGCATATTGGGAGGGGGTTAAAAAAAATGATTTTGGGAGGTATTTTCCAATATTTTTTGAAAATAGGGGTATTGTTTCATATGCCACGAACGAACGTGCTATGGCATGGTTTCACTAAGTGAAGACTCCATGCACTCCGCATTGTAGAATGCAGAAAGAGGAAATGAAAAGTGTTGGAATGTAAGGATTTCCGCAACCCACGATCTGCATTGTAGAATGCGAAATGTGGAAAGGAAAACAGTAAAAATGAAATGATTTTAACGACTTCTGCAATCAACATTGTGGAATGCAGAATGCAGAAAGTGGAAGAAAAATATAAAGAAAATAGGGGGTTTCTACAATACACAATCTGCATTGCGGAATGCGGAAGGCAGAGAGTGAAAGAGAAATATAGAGAAAAGATGGGATTTCCACAATCTGTAATCTATGTTGCGGAATGCAGAGAGAAGGAAGTGGAAGAAAAATATAAAGAAAATATGGGATTTCCACAATTTGCATTGTGAAACACGAAAAGCGGAAAATGGAAAGGAAAATATAAAGAAAATAGAGGGTTTTTGTAATCTGCAATTCGCATTTTGGCATGCGGAAAGCGAAAGGTGGAAGAGAAAACATAAAGTAAATATGAGTTTTCCACAATCCCTATTGTGGAATCGGAAATGCGAAAGGGTAAGATCCTAAAAGAGTTAAGCAAGTTTTGCAACCCGTAATCTGCATTGCGGATGCAGAAGGAATTTTTGTTTGCAGAAAGGACTATTGTAGAAACAATTAAGCTTAGGAATGAAGGTTAGAGGAAGATTCATGGCCCATGTCTTATGATATTTTTTTAATGCATTTTAGCAGGTTATATGGGTATGTTATAGATTCCTAGAAAAAATAAAAAATAAAAGTCATTGGTTAAAGTTATAAGGGAATCAGAGTAACATGGAAGGATCCAAATGAAGAGGAGTAGATTTTAGTAGTGGAGGTCTATGCTCTACATCTATGTAATTAAAATCTATTTGTTCTGAACCAAAAAAAATGTTTCTTAATTGCATAAATACAATTTCTTTGCATAACAACAATCAAACAATGGCTAGAAATCAAATAGTGGAAGGGAAAAACAATTATGCACATACACATGTATTTCTCCATTAAATCACTTTATTATTCAACTAACCAAAGATTATAAGTCAACTTCCTTACCTTCTTAAAACAAGTAGTTGCATGGTAAACATAATGACCATGACATGAGGTGCATGACCCACTAAAGAGATGTAAGGCCTACATGGAAAATGAGGAACATAAGTTGTATGGTTTCTACACAACTCTATATAGATCTATCGATATAACTCTACATAGATTGTACTAATTCTAGGTATCCATACATATCTCTTTGTATGATTGTATGTATATATTGTTGTAAAACCCTTCTACAATTTGCTTCATAGTTGGTCTATAATATTCCTCTTATCTCTACTTGCTCTCTTCTCTTCCAATTAGTGTTCTTGTCCAACCAAAAATGTTTATGTACTCCCTATGCTAACCTATCCTTTTGCTTGAGTTGAAATCCTAATCAATCAAATCGCTAACCTCTTAGTAATATGTATAAATGAGGTTGAATTGAAGTTACTAATGCATTAAATATAGTTTATTAAAATCGTAATATAAATATAAGAATTCATCTTTTTTGTAAATGTGAATTACAAAATAGTATGTTCACTCTGAACTTGTGATGAATTTCTTGTTTGAGCTATAACCTTCAACATTCCCTCTTAGAAAGGAAGGAATTAAACACAAATACAATTTTTTCTAGATAAATCCTTCAAACATTCCTTTTTCTAAGGGTTTGATTAGAATATTAACAACCTATTAATCTACGTGTATATTCTAAAGATTTGTCACTCACTTCTGAGTCATGTATCTCGAATGAAATGATATTTGATCTTTTTTTTCTTGGACCTATCATGAAACACTTGATTCTCAAGGATTTTGATACAACTTTCATTATTACAGTAACTCATCATCAGATCCAACTATTATTCACATAATAATTCAATCATATCGCAAAGTCAAATGCATGATAACTAGTAGTAATGGTTTCCATATACTATGCCTCTACCAAGTTAAGTTCCATAGAATCCATATTTTTGTTGAACAAGGATATCATTGCTAATATGAAGCTACATAACAACTCAGAGATTCCCCTCCCGACTGATGCACTTCCTATCCAATTTGAGTATGTATATCCTTGCAACTTCACTTCACCATCTCAAATTTATCTCTAACCATAATCTAGTGTGCCCCTAAAGTATTTGAGCACAAGTCTCATTGCTAACTAATGCTCTCACATCGGCTCCACCATGAACTAACTCAAGGATTTCACTACAAAATTGATCTATTGTTGACCAAATACATCAAGGAACCTATTAGTTTCCTTTACATTGTGTGATCTATTGTCTTTGAATTAGAATTTGTTACCTTATTTATATTAGTGATCATAGTTTGGAAATAGATTTGCATTTCTTCATCTGAAACCTCTTTAGAGTCTCAAGAGCATACATACTGTACCCAAGAAAAATATCCCTTGGTCTCTACAAAAATTCCAAACCTAATAAATAATGCATCATGCCAATTTCATTCATCTCAACCTCAACTTCTATATATTTTATTTGCACCATGTAATGAGTTTCTCTGAACTTGTAAGAAACATTTCATTTATATACAAAAACAACAACAACAAAAGCACATTAGACCCAACAAATATATAATATAAGTTAGCATTTTCTTCACTTTTTGTAAATCCCATATTCAACAAACACTGATTAATATTGACATACCACCTCTTAGTTCCTACCTGAGTCCGTATAAGGTCCTTTTCATCCTACAAACATGGGACTCCTCCTTGCTGATCTCAAAGCGTCGAGGGTGCTCTATTTAAACTTTTCCCTTAATTTTTTCATCGAGGAAAAATATATTTACATTCATTTGATGTATCATCCATATCATAATGTAAACTAAAGACATAACTTATCTAAAGTTTACACAGAGAACTATTGATTGTCGAGACGGATTTCTCAACCAAGTATTCAAGGGGAATATTTAACATTCTTACCCAAAATAAAATATCAAAGAATCATTACATAAGTTGTTTTAAACTACGTTTCCATGGGTTACAAAATGGTCCTACTTAATCCACAAACCAAGAGCTTGAGTAAAAAATCCAATCACAAATTCAAAACAAAGTCAAAGTTGCCACAAGCAATGAAAATGGACATTTGAACGCAATGACGAATTAGGTCTCCTTAAGAGCGAGCACTAATGTACTTTTGGCGCCCGTTCTTTCCAAGAACAAGACGTTTCGATTCCTTACTGACGACATTTCTCTGGCGTCATTAAAATTAAAGGTTATTCTCTGCGTTTTGATTTGTCGGCCTCAGGCTACTGAATTTTAATTTTCGTTATATCACACTACTTTCGGTGTTTAGCATAGAAACCGAATAAGATAAGCTGGTATCAAATCGAAGGCATATGCTCTTGGACGGCTACATTGATCCCTAGAATATTATTGAGCTTATATGTGACAATGTCGTATTAGTGGCTGAAAGCAACCAGAGATGAATTTTGTCTTTTGAACTATGTAGTTGATTAAAAGTTACTTGGTTGATGTTGAAACATGTGAAGGAGTGGGGAAGGGCCAAAAAGGATCATTTGGATCTTCCATCCCATGATCAATTGACCACCTTGCATACACATTTATTTATCCAAAATCCATTTCCTTAGAGGATGATGAGAATGAATGGGTTCGAATTTGAAAGAGCTACGTTTTAGAGGAAATTGTATGTCTAGGGTAATTGGAATTCAAGGGAAAATGGAAAGTGAATTTTCACTTTCGTATGTCCAAGATGGGAAGTTATTTTTTTGTATTTTAATTAATTTTTTCAATGTTTGTTTGGAAGGACTTAAATTTTTATAGGCATGGTCAAGTGATGTTTGGGAGGTCCATTAACTTCTTTGTATTTTATTAATATTTTAGCGGAGAGTTCACACTAGTTCACTTTCAATTGTTGGTGGTGATGGTTTCCTCATAAACACAGTTCATTGCACAACATTTGTAAGAAGTAGGTTTATAGAAATAGATGGAAAGGATGGCAAATAGAGCAAGTTGAGGCTATAGGCATGAGAAATGTAGTTTGATCACAAAGGTCACAATCCTATAGGATTCCAAAGGAGAAGGGTATTAGGTAGAAGCAAAGCTCAATTGGATTCCATGGGTGTAGGGCCAGATAGATACCATGGAAGGTTTCTTACCTTTGGTAAGGAGGACGTGGAAAGGATCAAGAATTTAGTTCAAGAAAATAGGGTAATACATTTACCAAGGTAGTTTGTGTGAAGATCTTGAATTGGATTCTAAACATAGAATTTTCTAGAAGTCAAGGCACAAGTATTTAAAGTTGTTGGAATTATATTGGATTTCATCACATAGGTTGATAGAGAAAAAAGGACATAGGAGTATGCCATTTTATACAAGTTGGATTCCTAGAAAAAATAAAAAATAAAAAGCATTGGTCAAAGTTATATGGGAATCAAAGTGACAGGTCTATGCTTTACATCTATGTAATTAAAGTCTATATGTTTTGAACCAAAGAAATTAATTTTTTAATTGCATAAATACAATTTCTTTGCATAACAACAATAGAACAATGGATAGAAAGTAAATAACGGAGGGGAAAAACAATTACACACATACACGTGTATTTCTCCATTAAATTGCTTTACTGTTCAACTTACTAAAGATTATAAGGCAACATTGTCACCATCTTAAAACAAGTAGTTGCATGGTAAACATAACAACCATGACATGAGGTGTATGAACCACTGAAGAGAGGTATGGCCTACATGGAAAATGAGGAATGGTTCAATGCAAGAAGATGAGGGACCTTTTAGATGCAATCCTAGTTTTCAAAAACACGATCACGTTACATAAAAATACAACACGTTTCTACTACATAGCACTTGCTATGGCTGAACCCGAGCCTGACATGTCATGGGACCTGTAGGATATAAAAACATATCACGTACGCATTATATAACTACAAAACGTGTACACGATATGTAGTTATAAAACACATACATGGTTTGTAAAATTAAAATTAATTTATATAGATAGTCACGAAACTCGAAGCCTATTCTACCTATCAGGAACGCGAAAACCGACAATGAATTGGAGCAATTTGGAGCGAATGGGTGTCATGGGTTGTTGGAGGAGCTCATTTAGAAAGAAGGGAGGAAAATCCACAGGTGAATTATCATCTAATCAGGTAATTGAATCACCCATAGCATTTTTTTTGTCAATTCTAAACCTAGAATACTGTTTTTTAATAGTGTAAAACAACCAAATTTTGTATTATTTAGCAAATTGGAAATAACCGAGTCACTAATTAAATTCACATATTCCTCAGCCAAGATGAGTGAATAATTACAATGAATTCATTTTCAAGAACTCAAAAATTCCTAATGCAACCAAAAATCGAAAAATATAGAACTCCTCCCTTTATACAATGTATCCATCCACATGAAACCCAAATTTCCAACCCTCAAAGGACATTTCAACATGATACTAATTGAATAATTTTCCTTGGAAATGGCCATAACAAGATGAAATGCATGTGCACAAGCATGAATAGAAAAAATGCATAAAAAATTAGTAAATTGGTTTCTCAAAATTTCATCACAATCATTTGTCCATGAACATAATCAAAATTTCATCACATATGTATGTAGTTATACATTGCCTCTTCGTTAAGCACCCTCAACTAAATGCCAAAACACATTAACAAAGTGCCTCTTAGGCCTGCCCTTTGAAACATAAAACCATGTATTATATAAAATCAACAATATATATATAAACACAGAGTTAAAACTACTAACTCTGACTATTTTTATTCCTTCCTCCAGTTTTAGCAGCCACTACCATTTTTCCACTAAAATATTTGCACTTCTTAGTTATAGCACCCACCTCATTTGTGTTTTAATTATACCTTCCTTAGAACTTTGCTCTTGTTCTGCACATATGACTTACCCTCTGTGCCCCTGGTATTCTCGTAATGACAAAAAAATGAAATATACGAACCTTCTCACTGTGATATCGAATTACAAGTCAACACGACCTGACACCCCCATACAACCTCGGTATTCATTGAGAGACTAGTGCTAATTAATTAAAGGTCATCACCTAAACTAAATAGAACTTGAATTCTGCTTATTTTATCCTATTATCATAACAAAGAAAATTAGAAACATGTGAGACCCTAGGTCTCACTAAGATCCATTAACCTAGCAAAGACATAACTGACTTTACTAAAACAATCTATGCCCCTGCATCACTAGGTTTATCAACCAGTTTTTAAAATAGCAAAAAACAATGGGTAATATATTTATACATGTCGAGTCTCTAAGCTCATCTACAACCAATTGTAGTGCAGTCCACAAATTCTCCATTTTTCTATGTAAATTTTGGTCGGTTTCCATTTTTATACAACAATGGAAATGGTGAACACCCATGAACTACCTAGAGTGCATCATGAGAATGTTCCCAACCATGATCGAGTCAATTATATTTAGAGGATATGGTGGCAGCCCTGTATCACCCCTTTTCTTTCGTCACATGTCGTAATAGTTCCGTGCCCCTTTCTTTTACATATCCAAGGCACGTAAAAGCCAAAACATGTCAAAATAGCACTCCTAAATTCAAAGAAGTTTAAACCCAAGTGGGCATGGAAAAGTCACCAATGAGGGTTAAGAAGTGCCTTAACTTCTAGAAAGAAGTTGAACAAAACTTACTATTTAATTGTAAATGTTTAATTTTAAGTTATAAATGTATGTAAGTGAATGCCATTAAATTGCTTACTTGAGTTTGATTTAATTTAAATTTTCAATTTTGAAGAGACATTAGTATATACCATGTATATGTTTCTAATGATTTTCTTATTGATGTTTTTATTGCAGTTGCAGGTATAAACACAAATGCTAAAAAACTGATTGAGCTTGCCCACTTGAGAAGACTTAGTACTTATTTTAGTGGTGGTGATAGGATTTGTCGTTCTAGATGCAATTGGTGAGACTATTTCATTTCCAAGCAACATACTATGTGATATTACATCATATAGAGAAAGAAAAAGACAAGAGTATGCTGATGGGCTTCACTACAATGCAATAAAAAATTTGAAAAATACCAAAGAGCATATATTTTCATTGTTTAGGGACCCTCGCACGGGGAAATCCAAAATGAAAATAGGCCTCATATCCTTATTGAGTGGTGCACATTTCAACCATTTGTTGATAACTGGATGGACAGATGGTATATGGTTTTTGATATGCCACCACATAACAACAAGGAAATCCCCCTATATTTACTTTGGAAGATGTATGCAGAGTTTGCAGCTTCAAGGGATCACTGGGGGGATGCCCCAAAACCGACCCAATTCCAGGATTCGAGACCTTGATTGCCCTATCCCTGCACCTTGCAAGCAGTTTCCTGGGCCAGATGTCCCACATGTACATCATGTTATTCCATAGACATGTGATGCATATTTGAGTTTGGCACGGGCACTTGTTTGTCATAGCACTATGGTTCAGCATATGGGTGAGGAAGGGACATCTGTCCCTGGCATGGTACATCATGGTGTAGGACCATCTTCTAGTGTAGTACCACCCACTAGTGTAGTACTCCCATCTAATGCAGGACCATCTACTAGTGCAGTACCATCAGCACATCCCCAGCCTAATTTTGAGCCTCACGAGTGCACATCGTGTGGTCGTCCCTACTATGGTCTTTCCTCAGATGTTGTCTTCAGTGGGTTTTTGAGTGATGTATGTATCTGACTAATTGTAATAAAATTTTCATTTAATTTCCTCTTTGTACACATATGTATAGTTTGAGCTAATATATTAATTTTGTGAACTTGCAGTTGATGCTTTATGCCAGCAGCGACGCTCCAGAGTTCCATGTTCCACACTCTATAGAGGGGCATGATATTCCATCCACTAATCCCTTCATTGGTGGAGAGATTCATATAATGTGTGATCTATTGTCTTCGAATTAGAATTTGTTACCTTATTTATATTAGTGATAATAGTTGGGAAATAGATTTGCATTTCTTTATCCGAAACCTCTTCAAACTCTCAAGTGCATACATACCGTACCCAAGAAAAATATCCCTTGGTCTCCACAAAAATTCCAAACCTAATAAATAATGCATCATGCCAATTCCATTCATCTCAACCTTAACTTCTATATATTTTATTTGCACCATGTAATGAATTTCTCTGAACTTCTAGGAAACATTTCATTTATATACAACAACAACAACAACAACAACAAAAGCATATTAAACCTAACAAAAATATAATATAAGTTAACATTTTCTTCACATTTTGTAAATCCCATATTCAACAAACACCTACTAATATTGACATACCACCTCTTAGTTCCTACCCAAGTCCATATAAAGTCCTTTTTCATCCTACAAACATGGGACTCCTCCTTGCTGATCTCAAAGCCTCGAAGGTGCTCTATTTAAACTTTTCCCTCAATTATCCCATCGAGGAAAAATATATTTACATTCATTTCATGTATCATCCATATCATAATCTAAACTAAAGACATAACTTATCTAAAGTTTACTCAGAGAACTATTGATTGTCGAGACGGATTTCTCAACCAAGTATTCAAGGGGGATATTTAACATTCTTACCCAAAAATTAAATATCTACGATTCATTACATAAGTAGTTTTAAACTACGTTTCCATGGGTTACAAAATGGTCCTACTTTATCCACAAACCAAGAGCTTGAGTAAAAAATCTAATCACAAATTCAAAACAAAGTCAAAGTTGCCACAAGCAATGAAAATTACGTCTCCTTAAGAACGAGCACCAATGTACTTTTGGCGCCTGTTCTTTCCATGAACAACCCGCTTCGATTCGTTGCTGACGACATGTCTCTGGCGTCATTAAAATTAAAGGTTATTCTCTGCGTTTTGATTTGTCGACCTCAGGCTACTGAATTTCAATTTTCGTTATATCACACTACTTTCAGTGTTTAACATAGAAACCGACTAAGATAAGCTCGTATCAAATCGAAGGCATATGCTCTTAGACGGCTACATTGATCCCTAGAATATTATCTAGCTTATATGTGACAATGTCGTATTAGTGGCTGAAAGCAACCAGAGATGAATTTTGTCTTTTGAACTGTGTAGTTGATTAAAAATTACTTGGTTGATGTTGAAACATGTGAAGGAGTGGGGAAGGGCCAAAAAGGCTCATTTGGATCTTCCATCCCATGATCAATTGACCACCTTGCATACACATTTATTTATCCAAAATCCATTTCGTTATAGGATGATGAGAATGAATGGGTTCGAATTTGAAAAAGCTATATTTTAGAGGAAATTATATGTCTAGGGTAATTGGAATTCAAAGGAAAATAGAAAGTGAATTTTCACTTTCTTATGTGCAAGATGGGAAGGTATTTTTTTGTTTTTTAATTAATTTTTTCGGTGTTTTTTTGGAAGGACTTAAATATTTATAGGCATGGTCAAGTGCGAAAGATATTTGGGAGGTCCATTAACCTCTTTGTATTTTCTTAATATTTTAGGGGAGAGTTTACACTAGTTCACTTTCAATTGTTGGTGGTGATGGTTTCCTCATAATCACAGTTCATTGCACAAAGTTTGTAAGAAGTAGGTTTATAGAAATAGATGGAAAGGAGGAGAAATGGAGCAAGTTGAAGCTATAGGCATGAGAAATGTAGTTTGATAACAAAGGTCACAATCCTATAGGATTCCAAAGGAGAAGGGTACTAGGTAGAAGCAGAGCTCGATTGGATTACATGGGTGTAGGGCCACATAGATACCATGGAAGGTTTCTTACCTTTGGTAAGGAGGACGTGGAAAGGATCAAGAATTTAGTTCAAGAAAAGAGGGTAATACATCTACCAAGGGAGTTTGTGCGAAGATCTTGAATTGGATTCTAAACATAGAATTTTCTAGAAGTCAAGGCACAAGTATTTAAAGTTGGTGGAATTATATTGGATTTCATCACATAGGTTGATAGAGAAAAAAGGACATAGGAGTATGACATTATATACAAGTTGGATTCCTAGAAAAAAAAAAAAAAAAAAGGCATTGGTCAAATTTATATGGGAATCAAATTGACATGCTCTACATCATAATTAAAGTCTATATGTTTTGAACCAAAGAAACTAGTTTTTTAATTGCATAAATACAATTTCTTTGCATAACAACAATAGAACAATGGCTAGAAAGTAAATAATGGAGGGGAAAAACAATTACACACATAAACATGTATTTCTCCATTAAATTGCTTTATTGTTCAACTAACCAAAGATTATAAGGAAACATCATCACCTTCTTAAAACAAGTAGTTGCATGGTAAACATAACAACCATGACATCGGGTGTATGACCCACTAAAGAGAGGTATGGCCTGCATGGAAAATGAGCAACGGGTCAGTGCAAGAAGATGAGGGACCTTTTAGATGCAATCCTATTTTTCAAAAACATGATCGCGTTACATAAAAATACAACATGTTTCTGCTACGTAGCACTTGCTATGTTTCAACTCGAGCCTAACATGTCATGGGATATGTAGGATAGGGAAACATATCGCATACACGTTATATAACTACAAAACACGTACGTGATATGTAGTTATAAAACGCGTACATGATTTGTAAAATTAAAATTAATTTATATAGACAGTCTCGAAACCCACATCCTATTCTACCCATCAGGAACGCACAAATTGATAGCAAATTGGATCAATTTGGAGCGAATCGGTGCCATGGATTGTTGGAGGAGCTGATTTAGAAGGAGAGGAGAAAAATCCACCAGTGAATTATGATCTAATAAGGTAATTCAGTCACCCACAACATTCTTTTTTTTAATTTTTAAACCTAGAATACTATTTTTTAACAGTGTAAAACAACCAAATTTTGTATTATTTAGCAAATTGGAAAAAACCGAGTCACTAATTAAATTCACATCTCCCTTAACCAAGATGAGTGAATAATTAAATTCACATTTCGCATGGATGTGTTGGATAGCAATCAATCTACAGAATGTTGACAACAAAATATTTCTAACTCTATTGATTATCCGACACTCTGGAGTCAGAATTTCGATGTGTGCAGTGGAGGTTACCCAACACTTCCATGCCGGATAGGCATTGGATGTCCGACTCCCATAGTAGCGGTTATTCGACACATAAATGTCGAATCTTTGACGTTGACGAACCAAAAACAAGTCAGATATCCAACTCATATGCGTCGTATATCCAATGGTCAGTATAGATTTTTTGTGAAAAAAAATTAAGGTTTACATTGTCATCATCATCATCATTGTCATCATCGACATAATTATTGTCATCATCATCATCATTGTCATCGTCTTCATCATCATCATAATCATTGTCATCATCTTCATCATCATCATTGTCATCATTGACATCGTCATTGTCATCATCATTGCCATCGTCTTCATCATCACCACCATCATCATCTTCATCATCATCATCATTTTCATGATCAACATCATCATTGTCATCGTCAACATCAACATCATAATATTCATCATCATCGTCATCATCATCATCATCGTCGTCGTCGTCATCATCATCATCATCATCGTCATCACAATCATTATCATCATCATCAGGATCATCATCATCCTCATTGTCATCGTAATCATCAACATCATCATCACCAACAACAACATCATCAACATCATCATCAACAACATTGTCATCATCAACATGAACATCATAATCATAATCATCATCATCAACATCTTCATCATCATCATCACCACCATGCTCACAAGCTCACATGCTCAACTTTTCAATCATCCCTCAAAGATATATTTTCATTTATCCAAGATAGGGATGTGTCGTTATGTAGATGGTTCTTCCCTAATTAATGTGAAGGTTCTTTATTCAAGTTAGGATATAATAAAAATATCCTAATACTATTATGGCAATTTATATAATATAAAATAACATATAATAAAAATAAAATACATATAATGTAAAATAATATATAATAAAAATAAAAAACATATAATATATAATGTTTTTTGTGACAAGGATTTTTGGGTGACAAGGGTTTTTTTTTCCGCATTGTGATGTTTTCTCCTCTGTGGGACAAGGTTGAATGCCAATAGACGCTTCCTCATTTAGTGGTTTATTCAAGGATTCAATTTACAAACCTTGTTACCTTACAAATGAGAAACTCGTTGTTCGGGTCATAAACTTAGAATAGGGCTTCACGCCTCACCCCCTCTCGTATATGTGAGTCACTATTATAGTGATCATTCATTTTGTAGTGCATATGTAGATGTAATTATGTAATTTCTCTAGTTTTGCACAAACAAGATTGATAAACATTGTAAATACTATATGATAGTGTTAAGGACTGCTCATACCATAAGGTTGGGAGATTATGGTATAAATACCATGTCCTAAGTACTAAGTCTATGCTAATATTTAAAGGGTGGTGAAACCATAGGATAGAGGGTTTAACATATGACTTGGTTGGTATATGGTATAATGTTGATTCCATAAACTATGGTGAGGGTTTGTGCATGTGTTAATGGTCCCCATTTGAGGTTTTGTGCATGCGTTAATGGTCTCTAACTACTTGTGCAATATGGTTTTTGGCATTTTGGTTTAGTGTGGGCTCTGCGCATTTGGAGAAGGGAGACGAACCCATCGATTCGTAGGTAAGCCAGATCGACTCTATGTAAAAATGCATTGTTTTGTTGTATTCTCCATGGCATGGTCATGCTTTTCATGCCATCGTTGGTTTGTATGCAGGTGAACGCGAAGGCACTCTAGGGTTTGCATAGGATACACTATAGATTTGGGATTTCTTCTTCATAGCTATGGTAAGCATTCTAGCAAGATGTACTTGCCTCCTCTCGTTCTAGGCATTTCTGAGTTGGAAAAAATTACTGGGTTGGGGTTTCGTGTGGCACTTGTTGACTCTGCATTCGGGGTTGATAATGTAGCTTGCTCTAGTTTTTAATGGACTCTTGTTGGGAGGTTTGGCACTTTCGGGCCGTGGCTGCACCATTACTTGTAATGGTGCCATAGCTCACGACTTTGCCATTTAACATTTTTAATAGTTTGACTGTTGTAAAAGAGGCTTCGTGCCTCACTGTGTAAATACATTGCGCGTTCGCTTTTATGTAAGGACTACAATGTGATTTGGTATATACGATTTCATTCGACGTTTATAAAAGATTATACTGTGTAAAGATTTGGGACTATGTAGTAGATTTAAAGCTGCGTTTTGAATTGTTGACTTACTGGGTTCAATTCGTGGCTTTCATCCTGTGGGATTTACTCTGTGCATTAATAATGGTTTGGGTTTGGGAGTATGCATGACACTCTGATTTTATTGTTTGTAAATTAAGCTGAGAAAGCTTCTAGATCTTGGGGCATTATTCCATGGGCTACGCCATTGTAGAAATGGTGCCGCAGCCCATTGGCTTGCCATCGTATGCTCTATGTTGGTGTTAAAATGGAGACTGTGTTTTTAGCTAGAGTATAGAACTTTTGGGTTTGCATTAGCTCAATGTGGGTGCACAGAGATTAAAACATCCACTCTACATGAGGTTACTCATTGAGGAATCATTTGAAGCATGCTTACACTATTTTATAGACCATTTCATGAAAGATATTACATGCTTGAAGGTTACTCATTGAGCTAGTCCATTTCATGAGAGATATTACATGCTTGGTAGGTGATGCATGCACCAACTGCCATAACTCTATGCAGACCTTAGTTTTACAAAAGCCCTATTCAGAATATGAATTTCAGGCAAACCCTTAGTTTCTCTCTTCCCTCTTTGTCCTTCTCAAGCTACCCAAGCTTCTGCGAGCTACCTCACCTCAAAATGAGCTAACAAAAATCTCCTCGAGCTAACCTAAGTTACCTAACTAAATGATTTGGATCTACATTAAATAAACCTCCAGTTCTATTCTAATTCTATTTACAGATCCTATAATTAAGTAACAGAGTCCTTAATAAACTCAAATGACCCCTACGATTCATCAATTGCTCACTAACAAACCAACAACTCTTATCCAAACATTTACAAGTGGAAAGGACAAGTGTCCTCTTCCAGATTATTCAATTTTTAATCAAGATAAAAGAATTTACAAGTGTTGAGACCCTAGGTCTCTCAATTCATATGACTTTGATCAATCCATGGATGAATTCATTTCCATGAGCCTATGCTCCTGCATCACAAAGTAAGTTGTGTTTTACTCCAAATAGTGTTATGATGTATAGGAATCCTACAAACCTAATTGACTCAACAATGATGTAGGTTTAGAGTGTATATGTTTAAATTTCTAGGTTAATTTGTTTTTTGAATTGAAGTGTCATGTGTGTGGCCTGTGCATTCCCACATTCACTTTGTCAATTTAGTATAGATTGGGATGAATTGACCATTTTTTTACCAATCCATTCATTCATACCTTGATTTGCTTGGTTCGGTACCAAAATTGTCACTCCAATCGTTTGAAAGGTTGAGTTAGCTCGGTTGGGGGTCAACTCGGTTGACTCAGCCACCTCGGTAGAAAAACACTTGATTAAATTTGCAACTATTATTGTTGAAAAGGGGTTAGGCCAGTAAAAGGAAAGGGCAATGTTAGGAAAAGGAAATGCAAGCAATAATAAGTGAGAATGGAGAATTGTATGTAACTAAAAGACGGGCATACATAAGATTTCTTAGGGCATACATAAATTTTTGCATGCAATCCTATTAGTATCATAAATTATGGGAAAGATCAGAAAAACATCCCTACACAAATATTAACCGATAAGTATGGTTTTGGTGTTTCATTTGGAGAATAAAATCCTATAACAATAGTTGTTATTATGAATCTTAAAGGGTCCTAGATGAGATCTGTGCACTTTTAGGCAGTTCAACTTCCAAGCAAAAGAAGCCAAAAAAAATACCCTAATACTACTATGGAAATTTATATAATATAAAATAACATATAATAAAAATAAAATACATATAATATATAATAATATATAATAAAAAATGACAATTGTATTTGGACATTGTCGTGACTCATTTCATTTTGGATAGTTCAGTTCAATTTGGAGGTTTTTTGTGAATTTGGGAGTAGGTCTGGTAGACATGGCAGACAACTTTGTTGACCTGTGGCAGCAAAATCTCAACATCTTCTCCTCACCAGAAATTACCAGTATATCGTCCCCGCACATAGTGTAGAACATGCTGGAAAATTAGATAGCTAGAACCGAGAGTAGGGTTTCAGTTTCTCCGTTAGATGAAGAGCTGCTAGGTGTGTTTGCAGCACGACCATTAAACCCGGGCTTAGGAGGAGTCCCGTACTCATTATTCCACTCCATATAACCTCCGAGTTTGACTAAATAAACTATTTTGATAATTGAACCTACATCTTCTTTGATGGGGCTTCAACCAATCAAATTGGAGGTATAGGTGTTCATCTTTTGATCACCCATGACCATTATTTTTGCTTCAAATTGGGTGTTGGTCTAAGTACAAACACCAGATTTGAACTACTTGCTTTATGGACTCTCCTTTATTGTGCTAAGTCCATGGTCCTTCCCACTCTACACATTCATGTTGAATCCACAACCATCATTAATTGGTTCAATGGAAGATCATAACTAACTTTACTTGCACTTGATGGTTGGTGTCAACGTATCTGTGATATGGAACCTTACTTCATTAAGCTAAAAGCAGAGTCACATATTCAGAGAACACAATACTAAGGCTGATAGCTTATCCAAAGAATCATTAACCTTGGCCTTAGGCCATTTTCAGTATATTGAATTTAGTGATGGTGAATGTACTGGTCCTATCCCTTAGCACTTGAGTCTTTTATGTGTTGTTGCTATTGACATCCTTTGGATGATTGAGGTGGATGATCCCCTCATATTACTGATCTCTTTTATTTATTGCTTCTTTGGATTAGCTACTTCAGTATTAGACTTGAATTCTCAGTTTGTTGAAGGTTAGTGATGTGGATGTAGTCAAGATTCCTAGATTAGAGGTGTTACCTTTGAATGTTTTTCCATTATTCTTGTGAAGTTGATCAATTGTATTCCTTAGGGTTTCCTTAGGGTTGAAAATTATTATGGGAAAACAGGTTAGCATTTCCTTAGGGTTGAAAATTAATATGGGAAAACAAGCATCATCAAGACAAGCTAAAAGGAATAAATCGACAAATATTACAGACTGATATAAATGTATTTAACATGCCAACTAGCCAGATCTAGAAATGTCCACTCTTCACCACCAGTGGGAAATATGCCTCTGAAGTGTTGGCTTATGCACTTCAGAGTAGCACAGAGGTTAAAACATACACTCTAAAACTAAAACTATCTACAACATCACAAAATCATTCATGGGAAAACTAAAAACCACTTAAAGGAGATATGTTCTTTGAAGGAGATAGTCCATTAAAGGAGAACCTCCAAGTTTTGTATAGACATATATTGGCATAAATTGTAGTGTTATATGTGATGCATATGCATAACATATCGTCTCAAGCTTCACAATGTTGAAAGGATAAAGTACAATGGCCACAAGCATACATTTGAATCTTATGAAGCCTACCCAATTCATGTTAGAAAAAGGCAATGCAAGAAATAAGTTAGAATGGAGACTTGTACTTTCTTTGTCTCTTTGCTATATGAAGTGGTTATGTATTTTTCAGATTCAATATTATTCTATATCCCTTCCTTGAGCAAAGCTAGACTATTCTAAGAGTATTGAATGCCTCTTGGTCAGCAAGTTTATTTCTATTATTTTTTAATCTTAGTTGTTTCCTTTGGTCGCCTCTGTTTAGAGACTCTATAGGTTTAGTGTCCTCCATCATCACTTATTAAGATTGGGGATGTAAAGCATTCTTTGCATGAGATCTCTTTCTTATACAAGGAGAAACTTATGCATATACTTATACAATTAGCACAATGCATATGAAGGATAAACACAATTCTTTAGACCCATTTCATCTTAATCATGTTATAAAATACCACCCTTTAGAACTTTAGTCAACTCAAAATGGAGGTCAGGGACACAGACAGTGTATGGGGACTGATTCATTCCACTTTACAACTAATAGTCTCACCCAAAGAAGCACTACATTGTGTTCAACTAGGAAAACTTGATTGCAAGAAACCTTTCTCTGACTCTCTTGAAATCCAAGTCACATAGGCCATTTCTAAGTGGGTAAGTTGGAACATGCGGGCATGGGATTATGTGACCTTTGTACATGTGGTTCACACTACGGTGAAGTTGTGTTGTAATCACCTACCCTTAGCACATGTAATGTCTCTAGTTAAGGAACATTCTCTTAAAGTGTTCATGGATTGGTTAGATTGGACTTTGTCTTGTTAAGTGATCCCCTTGTAGACTTAGTACAGGGTTTGCTTGTAATTACTCTCTTCGTTATTCCGTAAATAGAAAGGAGGGTGATTCTCTTGAGGATATTGGTTTTTATATTTTGCGAAAATTAAATTTAAGAGTATAGTAGTTGTGATAACTATATGTCCAAGGATGAAATATATACTTGACATAGAATCCTCTAGTTTGCTACCAGGCTTTTTTCAGTAGTCAAATTCTAGGCTGAAACCATGTGGCCGTAAGTGAAATATTTGGATTTTTTTTTAAAATCCATCAATAGGCATCACTTTTTCGATGTTCTTTCGACACTCCGATCAACCCATCCGATGGACGTTGCATGACTTCGATGCTTCCTCCCGTCGAACGATCGATGGTTAACGTGTCAGATTGCGTCGGGAGGCCGACTTTTCTAGTGTCGGAGTGCATCAGAGTAGCGACATTGTCTGAATTAAAAACCTATGACACTGTCATTTCTCAGACACTTTTGTCCGTCGTACGGCTGATGTTTCAGGGGTCGAAGGACGTCGAATTTATGATGGTTTATGTAATTTTCGTTCGCACTTTGGAAGGAATAACGGTCAAATATGCAACACAATGGTCTGTCGGAGCTTTGACCCTTATTAGTCGACAGTCGAAGATCCTATGTTATGCCACCAACGCCAAAAAAAAGTGTATGTGTCGAATACCCGATAGGTTAGTGTCGAATTTCAAACATGGTAGCCGTCGGATTTTAGCCTCAAATTCTGTAGTGTTCCTAATGCAACCAAAAATTGAAAAATATAGAACTCCTCCCTTTATACAATGTATCCATCCACATGAAACCCATATTTCCAACCCTCAAAGGACATTTTCCCATGATACTAATTGAATAATTTTCCTCAAAAATGACCATAACAGGATGAAATGCATGTGCACAAGCATGAATAGATAAAAAGCATAAGAAATTAGTAAATTGGTTTCTCAAAATTTCATCACAATCATTTTTCCATGAACATAATCAAAATTTCATCACAAGTGTATGTAGTTATACATTGCCTCTTAGTTAAGCACTCTCAACTAAATGCCAAAACACATTAACAAAGTGCCTCTTGGGCCTACCCTTTGAAACATAAAACAATGTATTATATAAAATCAACAATATATATAAACACAGAGTTAAAACTAGTAACTATGACTATTTTTATTCCTTCCTCCAGTTTTAGCAACCACCATCATTTTTCCACTAAAATATTTGCACTTCTTAGTTATAGCACCCACCTCATTTTTATTTTAGTTATAGCTTCCTCAGCACTTTGCTCTTGTTCTGTGCATATGACTTACCCTCCATGCCCCTGGTCTTATCGTAATGACAAAAAAATTTGAAATATACAAACCTTCTCACTATGATATAAAATTACAAGTCAACACATCCTGACACCCCCATACAACCCTGGTATTCATCGGTGGACTAGTGCTAATTAATTAAAGGTCATCACTTAAAATAAATAGAACTTGAATTCTACTTCTTTTATCTTATAAACATAATAAAGAAAATTAGAAACATGTGAGACCCTAGGTCTCCCTAAGATCCCTTGACCTAGCAAAGACATAAATGACTTTACTCAAACAGTCTATGCCCCTGCATCACTAGGTTTATTAACCAGTTTTCAAAATATCAAAAACAATGGGTAATATATTTCTACATGTCGAGTCTCTAAGCTCATCTACAACCAATTGTAGTTCTGTCCGCAAATTCTCCATTTTTCCATGTAACTTTTGGTCGGTTTCCATGTTTATACAACAATGAAAATGGTGAGCACCCATGAACTACCTAGAGTGCATCATGAGAATGTTCCCAACCATGATCGAGTCAATTATATTTAGAGGATATGGTGGCAACCCTGTATCACCCCTTTTCTTTCCTCACATGTCCTAATAGTCCCATGCCCCTTTCTTTCACATATCCAAGGGACATAAAATCCAAAACATGTCAAAATAGCACTCCTAAATTCAAAGAAGTCTAAACCCAAGTGTGCATGGAAAAGTCACCAATCAGGGTTAAGAAGTGCCTTAACTTCTAGAAAGAAGTTGAATGAAACTTACTATTTAATTGTTAAATGTTTAATTTTAAGTTTTAAATGTATGTAAGTGAATGCCATTAAATTTCTTACTTGGGCTTGATTTAATTTAAATTTTCAATTTTGAGGAGACGTCATTATATACTATGTATATGTCTCTAATGATTTTCTTATTGATGTTTTTATTGCAGTTGCAACTATGGACACAAATGCTAAAAAACTGATTGAGCTTGCCCACTTGAGAGGACTTAGTACTGCTTTTAGTGGTGGTGATAGGATTTGTCGTTCACTTGCATCCACTTTGGATGCAATTGTTGAGATTATTTCATTCCCATCCAACATACTATGTGATATTACATCATATAGAGAAAGAAAAAGACAAGAGTACGCTGATGGGATTTACTATAATGCAATAAAAATTTTGAAATTACCAAAGAGCGTATATTTTCATTGTTTAGGGACCCTCGCATGGGGGGAATTCCAAATGAAAATAGGCCTCATATCTCTATTGGGTGGTGCACATTTCAGCCATTTGTTGATAACCAGATGGATAGATGGTATATCATTTTTGATATGCCACCACATAACAACAGGGAAATCCCCCTACATTTCCTTTGAAAGATGTACGTAGAGTTCATGTTGGGTAAACATGTAAAATATTTTGATATATTGTAGTTTCAAGGGATTAGTAAGGGGATACCCCAAAACCAACCCAATTCAGGCTTCGATACGTTGATCACCTTATCCCTGCACCTCACAAGCAGTTTCTTGGGCCATATGTCCCACCTGTACATCGTGTTATTCCAAAGACATGTGATACATATTTGATTTTGGCACGGGAATTTGTTCATCATAGCACTATGGCTCAGCATATGGGTGAGGAAGGGACATATGTCCCTGGTGTGGTACATACACCAGGCCATCACGGTGCAGGACCATATTCTAGTGTAGTACCACCCACTAGTGTAGTACCCCCATCTAATTCAGTACCATCTACTAGTGCAGCACCATCAGCACATCCCCATCCTACTTTTGAGCCTCACAAGTGCACATCGTGTGGTCATCCCTGCTATGGTCTTTCCTCAGATGTTGTCTTCAGTGGGTTTTTGAGTGATGTATGTATATTGTTAATTGTAATAAATTCTTCACTTATTTTCCTCTTTGTACACATATGTATATTTTGAGCTAATATATTAATTTTGTGAACTTGCAATGGATGATTTATGCCAGCAGTGATGCCCCAGAGTTCCATGTTCTACACTCTACAGAGGGGTATGACATTCCATCCACTGATCCCTTGGTTGGTGGAGAGATTCATATAGCACCCATTGTCGTATCTCACACCGAGGTAAACATTTTAAATTTCATTTTTTTAAAACTTGTTAATTTGTTAATTTCCACATACTGTACATGTTAGTTCACTAATGTTATCTGTGGTTTAATATTTACAATTATTAAACTTGTAGATGCCAGATCCTTCATGGGGGAAAGCATTGATGGAGGAAGAATCCATGTTCATATCGACCGAGGAAACATCTGGGCTCCAAGTAAACAATTAAAAATGTCATTTTTAAAATACATGTATGTTCGTTGAATCATGCATGTCTAACTACATGAACACTTTTTGACTATAGGCACCAACCAAAACACATGGACCATTTCCTGGAGTTGTATCTCCTCATAGGCCATACGTGAACAAGGGTCATGTGTATACGAAGTGGCCTACTCCTAGAAAGAGTCCAGTTGTCCACGACCATGGAGCTACTGATACCATGGTAATGTATATCCTTCGATGATATTTCTTGGTTAAGTTGAAATCCAATACATAAAATGTTTTGTTAATGTTTTATTTGCATGTTTACTTAATCAGCAGTTTGTTCGTATTTATCCTTTGTCTATAATTATTCGAAATACTAGAACTCTCTTTGGCTTGTTAAGGTATCCTGTATGGCAAATTTTTGTTGTTTTTTCTTTAGAACAACAAGAATGTATAAGCTGTTGTCTTTTGTACTGAATGGTTGTGCATAATATAATCTATTTTAAGTTTCTGTTAAGAATAATTGAATTAATAAAACTTTAAACATTAAATGAATTAATAAAACAATAAATATTAAACTAATTAATAAAAAACTCTGGTTAGGTATATATGCATTTAGATATTTAAGTCATCTTAGATTTTGGACTTCTTTGAACTTGTCAACAAGATTAACCTCACTATAACAAGTGTACACCAGGGATTCATTTCATGGTCCTAGTATCTTTTTATGCTTATATGTATCTAGATTAAGATTTAAATAAGCTTTTAAGTTGTTTTTAAAGAAAACGGTAACAATTTCTTTTTTGTTTTTATTATAGATCATTTTTTTTTTTGTTCATTAAATAGTATTTGGTTTGTTGGTTTCCCTAGTTGTTACTCCTTTCTTTAACTACCACTTACTTGAAGCTTATTAAGCCTATAGTTGTTTAGATATTATCTCAGATTTTGGACTTCATTGAGCTAATAAACAAGATTAACCGAGGGTAACAAGTGTATAACAATGGTCATATTTTCTTGTTATTCTTAAATGCATCTTAATTAAAAATTTTAAATAAGGTTCTATGAAGCACTGGTTAATGAAAGGGGTAACAATAATAATTTTTTTTTTTATTAAATAGTATTTATTTGGTATTTATATTAACTAATTTAATGTTTATATTGTACTATAACAGCATAGATCCATCCTAAACTTGGATCTTAAAAGCACTGAGAGTGATCCAATTTCTTTAGGTGTAAGTTATTTTTATCTTAAATTTTTAAATGTTCAAAAAAAAATTACACCTCAAACATTTCTTTAGGTGTAAGTGTTTTTATCTTATAGTTTTAAATGCTCATAAAAAGTTACACCTCAGACATTTTGATCCCTTTAGTGTTTGTATATTTTAATTACTTTTCATTTAGTTTTATTATTGGGTTTTTATTATTTGATAAATTAGGCTATATGCTTTTCTCCATATACTTTTTTGTTTTAGCAAAGGTGTTGATGTAGTGTTATGTTAAACACACATTGATCTCATCAATGTTATTTGGATGACACTCTTTTATTATAATCAATAAGCCATAATCAAATATATCAAAATTCTACTCTAAAGCCACACCAAAATATATCTAAATTTTATTTAAAAAAAAGATTTATTATTATTATGATGAATTATAAAGAAAGTTAGTTAATTTAAATTATTTTAAAAGTAATTAAATAAAATAAAATAAAAGGGTTAGAATCTTGTAAGAAGGTTGAATATTTTTTTAAAAAGAGTTTAGCATTTTGAGTAATCATTAACGGTTAATATATATTAAAGAGAATAAAAAAGACAAATGAACGTGAAAAAGAACATTAAAAAAATACAAATGATCATTTTCTAAAAAACAAATCTAGTAAATTAGCCTATATCTATTTTAAACTTGGATTTACCAAACTCCCACAAGGATTTAATTTATGGATTTATGTTATTTTATTTTATTTTATTTAAGTCCATATATAATTTATATTTTTCATTTTTTATTTTTAATATTTTTTATTAATATTTTGAATATTTCTTGAATATTTTTATCTTGCATTTTTGTGTCTTGAATATTTTTATCTTAAATATTCCATATGTTTTGATTATTTTTATTTTGACTATTTTTTTAGTACATTTTTTATATGTAAAATGTATGAATATGTCTTGAATATCAATGATTCTCCATGCACTGGGAAAAAACACCAGTAACATATTCTAGGGTTAGATTCTCTTATTTTTTAATGGAAAAAACCCTTTAACGAAAACTAGTGAAGTATATAACAAATGATTTTTGTGCTTAGTAAAGTGTACTATTCTTGGGATATAAAAAAACATTAACATAGTCTAGGGTTCCATTCTCTTACTCTTGAATTCAAAAAACCCTGAAGTGCAATTTAATGATACAATTATATGTCAAGGTGTATATATATTGATTGTAACTTAATTACCATAAATGATAGTAAACCATATGATTATGTACCATTGCATATATATTGAAAATATATTGATTGGAGTGGCTGCAACCAACCATTTAGTTATATTTTGTTCATAGTTAAGGACTCACTATTTAGTAAATAAAACATAATAAAAATTTTAGTTTTAATTTTAATACAATATTTTTTTTTAGGAAAATATACTTTATACACCTTTCTTTAAATAATAAAATTTGTAATCTTCAAAAATAAATTATAACATACTTTTTATTACACATTAGTATAATATAATTACATATTAGTATAATATAATATCTATAATAACTTAATTTAAAATGAAAAACAAATTAATTGCAAATAAAATATGTATAATAATTTTAATTTTAAATAAAAAACAAATTAATTATAACATAAAACATAAAAACATCCTAATTTTAAACAAAATATATAAATTTATTTTAATACACTATTTATAAACATAATATGTTTTTTATTTCTCAAATTTAAATTTTAAATAAATATTTTATATAATACCAATAACAACAAGTCATTACAAAATAAATAAATTAATTTATAATATAAGAATGTTTCAATTCATTCACATGTTTTATTATATTAATTAATGATAACTTTCCTTAAAAAATAAATAAATAATTCAAAATATAAGAATGTTTCAATTCATTTATGTGTTTAGATTATATTAATTATAGTAAATTTGGATATAAATTTTAAAGATTTGATTTAAGGATATAGTTATTAACTATATATTTAAATTATACATATTTAAATTATATTGATTATAGTAAATTTTAATATAGATTTTAAAAATATATTGATTATAGTAAATTTTAATACGGATTTTATAGATCTAATTTAAAGGTATAGTTATCAACCATGTGTTAATTCCTTATGTTTGTGTTCTTATCACTTATTTTCATAAACATATATTCGATAGATACTTATTGAGTAGGTTTTTTTAGAAATGATTTTGAATACAAAATGGACATGTTTGTTCGATATTTATAGGTGTTGTTTGCATGGTAACATGTTGATGATATCTCTTTAATAAACAACATGCTACAAAGTAATTTCCTTTATGAGGAATATGTATGACCCGCCATGCTCTTTTTGCATATATATTTTCTTTGATTTTAAGATTTATCCTGGTGGATTCCTTTCTTTCTCCAATATCCATAAAATCTTTGAATGGTACGAATGTCAATCACATGTAGTGCACTTTATGAGATTTGTCCCACAGTTTTCTTCAGTTGTGAGAAAAATCGGAAAGTAAAAAAGGGAAAGTAAAAAACGAATTGACGATCTTCGCATTGACCATTGTATTTTATTCACTTTGTATATAAAGAAAGAATCACTGGGAAGGAGGGCAGAAGACTCCTAAAATTAAAGGCACCAAATAACTTGTAACGGCATTAAATAAATAGAAAGGAGAAACGGCAACTTTCTTCACTGCATTCTAACGGTAATGGGACAGTTTTTCCTGGTCCCTTTTTCTTTATATTGGATTAGTTAGTGATGTTTTATTTCTTCAGTGCTCTGCTTTTAAAGGGTTTTTAACCGAGCTCCGCAAATGTTCATAAGAAGTAACATGTCTGAATAGTTTTTTACAATTATTAATATGTGCAAAGCAAATATAGTTATTAAATTTCTATTTTAATTTTTTCAATTTTTTTTATTTTTTAATATTTTAAAAATTATAAATAAAAATAAAAATTTATAATATAAAATAAATAAATAAAAATAAAATTTATAAATTAAGTATAAATATATTTTAAACCCACATTTATTAAGCATATGGAGATTCAATTTTTTGAGTTACATCTTTTTTTATTTTAATTTGTTTAAAAAAAATTATTTACATTTAAGAAATTGGATCCTTCTCTTTGTTTTATTTTCTTAATATGTAATAAATCATATATAAAAATTAAAACTAATGTTGTAAAATAAATAAAAAGTAAAAAAATATATGATAAAATAAATTAAAATAATCTGCATAAATATATTTTAAATCCAAATCTATTAAACATCAGAACAATCTTGAAATCTAATTTTTTTTATCTTAAAATATTAAAAAAAAATTAAAGTTAAGAAACTGAATCTTTTTATGTTTTATAAATCTAAATTTAAAATATATCTATACTAGTTACTTTAATTTATAATATAATTTGAATTTTTTAAATATTTTTAATTTTAGAAATCATAATTTTTAATAAATGACAGCTAAAAAAAACTTTTTTAATCAAATAATTTTTTTTAACCAAATAGAAATAATAACTTGAATATTGAAAATGGAAAAGCTAAAATGTTAAAAGGTTGAATATGAGATGCAAAAACATGAATATGCATTTTTACTCTACGAACTTATATTTTGGTATGTTTAGGAATGGCTGACTGTTTGTTGTTTGTTATTTCAAGTCTTTTGGTATGTTTCAGGAATGGCTGACTGTTTGTTGTTTGTTATTTCACGTTTCAATTTAAAATTCAATTTCTGAAAGATTATACAACCCAATTATGAAAAAATGAATTCCACTGTGAGGTGTTTTCCATTTAATAAAAAAATATTGTTTTAAATGTTGTAATAATTCTTACTTAAATATCTCTTCATATCTTTTAATGACTTACTGATCATTGAATCACTCAACATCCAACATTCGGAGTAAGAAATTGAAATAAAAAAAAGCTGTATTCGTTCTAGTAAATTCCAATACAAATAAAAATTTACACACAAAACTTTATTATCCCCTGACCTGCACTGAACTTGGTATATTATTACAGAAGTAATATTTAACTAAAACTAGTGATCCTGATAGAAATAGCTTCCATTTATGTAGCTCTCTCCAGGTAGCCGTAGTATCGACGATCAGACAGCATCCTCTGCAATTCCAAATCCCTGCGGAACCCTTTGATGAAAGCTTCTGCAGCCTTGTCAACATCTTCTTGAGAATTAGTATTAATATACTCTGATTCTTTAATCTTACCAGTACTACTTACTGCTGCCGAAGACGCTTGAGCCCGAGCCGCATGTTCCAGTGGCTTCATCATTGGCTTCGCTTGTCTCTGCTGTCCAATAAACTCCTTTTCTTTCTTGCGGTCTGGTTTGCCCCCACTTATCACTGTGGATAACCACTTTCCATGTATCCCCATAAAATCTCAAATACAAATTACTGGTTAAAAACAATTTGCTTACTTCAGAAGAAAACCCAGAAAGCAGACCAAAAGCTTGAGGAAAAGACTCAATCACAAATTCAAAACAAAGTCAAAGTTGTTACAAGCAATGAAAATGGACGATTGAACACAATGAAGAATTAGGTCTCATTAAGATTTATATAGAACACCAGAAGTACATTGGCGCTCGTTCTTTCTAAGAACAACCCGTTTGGCGGCGCCAGTTCTTTCCAAGAACCACCCGTTTCGTTTCCTTGCTGACGACCTATCTCTTGCGTCATTAAAATTAAAGGTTATTCTCCGCGTTTTGATTTGTTGACCGCAGGCTACTGAATTTCAATTTTCGTTATATCACACTACTTTCGGTGTTTAGCATAGAAACCGAATAGGATAAGCTCGTATCAAATCGAAGTCATATGCTCTTGGACGGCTACATTGATCCCTAGAATATTATCGAGATTATATGTGACAATGTCGTATTGGTGGGTGAATGCAAAAAGAGATGAATTTTGTCTTTTGAAGTGTTTAGTTGATTAAATGCTACGTGGTTACAGAATGACATGATGTTGAAACATGTGAATGGGGAGGGGCCAAAAAGGCCATCATCATTTGGCTCTTCCATCCCACGATCAGTTGACCACCTTGCATACACATGCATTTATCCAATATCCATTTCCTTAGTGGATGATGAGAATGAATGGGTTCGGATTATGTTTTAGAGGAAATTGTATGTCTAGGGTAATTGGAATTCAAGGGCAAATGGAAAGCTAATTTTAATTTTCTATGGGAAGTTATTTTTTTTTCCTGTGATAATTTTTTTTTATGGAAGGACTTGAACATTCCAAGTGCCAAAGAGATTTGGGAGGTTCATTAACCTCTTTGTAGTTTATCAATATTTTAAAGGAGAGCTCACATTAGTTCACTTTCAATTGTTGGTGATGATGGTTCCCTCGTAATCACACTTCATTGCACGGTTTGTATGAAGTTAGTTTATAGAAATAGATGGAAAGGAGAAGAAATGGAGCAAGTTGAGGCTATAAACATAAGAAATGTAGTTTGATAACGAAGGTCACAATCCTATAGGATTCCAAAGGAGAAGGGTACTAGGTAGAAGTAAAGCTCGATTGGATTCCATGGGTGTAATGCCCTTTAAATCTGTTAATAAAAAAAAAACTAAGGTCAATATTTAACTAATAGGATCTAAGGTTAGTCAAAAATTAACCTGGGCATTTAATTAAACTTATTAAAAAACATACTTGTATTTGTTTTGGTCTTAATTCCTTTCCTTTTGTAGCTTAGTACATGGTGATTTTCTTATGGTGATATGTTATGTTGTTTATTCGTAGAATGAAATTTTCTTATATATTGTAGTTCAAGAAAAGAAGGTAATACATCTACCAAGGTAATTTATGCGAAGATCTTGAATTGGATTCTAAACATAGAATTTTCTAGAAGTCAAGGCATAAGTATTTAAAAATGGTGGAATTATATTGGCTTTCATCACATAGGTTGATAAAGAAAAAAGGACATAGTAGTAGGCCATTTTATAGAAGTTGGATTCTATAATATCCCTCGATTTAAAAACATCATTGTCAATCTAGATTTTGTTTTGTGATGAGTTTGGATGATTGCAGAATCTCTCCAAATGGTCCCTACAGGACAATTGTAACCACTACATTCTGTCTTTAATGAAATTCAAAATGGAAAGGGACAAGCCATGTTAAAGAGGAGACTATGCGTGCAAGGGTGGGGGACGTAGAGCAGGAAACCTAAGGGAAGTACGTGAGGCACTAGGAAACCTTAATGGCGTCGAATAGACCTTGGAGAAATCAAGGAGCAGTGGTTGATGAGGATTCAATCGTGAATGGACCGTAGTTGTGAAGGAAGATGAGACAAACCCTAGAAAAATCAGGGAATGTACTGGTTGACGGGGTTTCCATGGGGAATGGACTGTAGCTGCAAATTAAGCCCTAGGAAACCAAACTATAAGTAAGCAAATGAAAGATGGTAGAACACTGCTAAGTATGTTAGGAAAGAATGAAACCTTGATGTGTGACCACTTTGTGTTAGGAAAGAGTTCAGACAAATACTTGCTATGTGAGCACTTTGTGTTAGGAAAGTGATTTCTTCCTGGAAACTGAACTGAGGTTGGTCGTCTTTGTTCTTGGCACGCATAGTTTAGCCAATATGCCTTACTAGGTTTAAACCCTTTCTAGTTTAGTGAATCCCTATATAATACCTTAAATTCATAAGGGAAGGGGAAACTAGGAATGAAATCTTGGCTACTGTAGTTTTTAAGAATTGACCACTGCACACCACCATAAAATGCTTAAGCCTGAGATTTCCCAACCAAACCATTCAGCTTAACCCGTGAGTCCATTGAGGATTGGAAACTTTTTAGTCATGCCAAGAAAACACAGAGAAGTTAGGCAGTTTTGCAACCCACAATCCGCATTGCGGAAGCAGATACTAGGGTTAAAAACAAAATCAAGGTAAGGAATTTTTGCAATCTACAATATGCATTGTGAAAAGCGAAAAGTGGAAGTCAAAGTATAAAGGAATTAAGTGTTTCCACAATCCGCATTATGAAAAGCATAAAGTGGAGGATAAAATTAAGAAATTGTGAGGGTTTCTGCAACCCGCATGCGGAAAATGGAAAGATAGAAGGTAAAACTTATAAAATATTTCAATTTCTACAATCCGCATTGTAGAAAGAAATTGTAGAAAATATAAAGGTTTCCGCAACCTGCACTCCACATTGCGGAATGCAGAACGAGGAAATGAAAAGTGTTGAAATGTAAGGATTTTCGCAACCCGCAATCTGCATAGCGGAATGTGAAAGGTGGAAAGGAGAAAAAATAAAATGAAATTATTTTAATGACTTCCGCAATCTAGATTGTGGAATGTAGAATGCAGAAAGTGGAATAAAAATATAAAGAAAATTGGGGGTTTCTGCAATAGGCAATCCACATTACAGAATATGGAAGGTAGAAAGTGAAAGAGAAATATAAAGAAAAGATGGGATTTCCACAATCCATAATCTACATTGTGGAATGCAGAGAGAAGGAAGTGGAAGAAAAATATAGAGAAAATATGGAATTTCCACAATCTGCATTGTGAAATGTGAAAAGTGGAAAATGGAAACGAAAATATAAAGAAAATAGAGGGTTTCCATAATCCACAATTCACATTGTGCAATGCAGAAAGTAGAAGGTGGAAGAGAAAACATAAAGTAAAAATGAGTTTTCCGCAATCTGCATTATGGAAGCAGAAAGGCTAAACGGTAAGATCCTAAAAGAGTTAAGTAAGTTTCGCAATCTGCATTGTGGAAGCAGAAGGAATTTTTGTTTGTATAAAGGACTATTATAGAAACAATTAAGCTTAGGAATGAAGGTTAGAGGAAGATTCAAGGCCCATTTCTTATGATATTTTTTTTTATGCATTTTAGCAGGTTATATGGGTATGCTACAGATTCCTAGAAAAAATAAAAAATAAAAGTCATTGGTCAAAGTTATATGGGAATCAAAGTGACATGGAAGGAGCCAAATGAAGAGGAGCAGATTTTAGTAGTGGAGGTCTATGCTCTAGGTCTATGTATTAAAATCTGTATGTTCTGAAGGAAAAAAATTGTTTCTTAATTGCATAAATATAATTTCTTTGCATAACAACAATCAAACAATGGCTAGAAATCAAATAGTGGAAGGGAAAAACAATTACACACATACACATGTATTTCTCCATTAAATCACTTTATTATTCAACTAACCAAAGATTATAAGTCAACTTCCTCACCTTCTTAAAACAAGTAGTTGCATGGTAAACATAACGACCATGACATGAGGTGCATGACCCATTGAAGAGATGTAAGGCCTACATGGAAAATGAGGAACATAAGTTGTATGGTTTCTACAAAACTATATATAGATCTATCGATATAACTCTGCATAGATTGTCCTAATTCTAGGTATCCATACATATCTCTTAGTATGATTGTATGTATATATTGTTGTATAACCCTTCTACAACTTTCTTCATAGTTGGTTAATAATATTCCTCTTATCTCTACTTGCTCTCTTCTCTTCCAGTTATTGTTCTTGTCCAACCAAAAATGTTTTTGTACTCTCTATGCTAACCTATCCTTTTGCTTGAGTTGAAAGTCTAATCAATCAAATCGCTAGCCCCTTAGTAATATGTATAAATTAGGTTGAATTGAAGTTACTAATGCATTAAATATAGTTTATTAGACTCATAATATAAATATAAGAATTCATTTTTTCGTAAATGTGAATTACAAAATAGTATGTTCACTCTGAACTTGTGATGAATTTCTTGTACGAGGTATAAACTTCAACATTCCCTGTTAGAAAGGAAGGAATTAAACACAAATGCAATTTTTTCTAGATAAATTCTTCAAACACTCCTTTTTCTAAGGGCTTTATTAGAATATTAACAGCCTATTAATCTATGTGTATATTCTAAAGATTTGTCACTCACTTCTGAGTCATGTATCGAATGAAATGATATTTGACCTTTTTTATCTTGGACCTATCATGAAACACTTGATTCTCAAGTATTTTGATACAACTTTTATTATTATAGTAACTCATCATTGGATCCAACTATTATTCAAATAATAATTCAATCATATCACAAAGTCAAATGGTGTGATAACTAGTAGTAATGGTTTCCATATACTATGCCTCTACTAAGTTAAGTTCCATAGAATTCATATTTTTGTTGAACAAGGATATCATTGCTAATATGAAGCTACATAACAACTCGGAGATTCCCCTCCTGACTGATGCACTTCCTATACAATTTGAATATGTATATCCTTGCAACTTCACTTCACCATCTCAAATATATCTCTAACCTTAATCCGGTGTGCCCCTAAAGTATTTGAGCACAAGCCTCATTGCTAACTAATGTTCCCACATCGGCTCCACCATGAACTAACTCAAGGAGTTCGCTACAAAATTGATCTATTGTTGACCAAATACATTAAGGAACCTATTAGTTTCCTTTACAATGCGAGATCTATTGTCTTTGAATTAGAAGTTGTTACCTTATTTATATTAGTGATCATAGTTGAGAAATAGATTTTGCATTTCTTGATATGAAACCTCTTCAAAGTCTCAAGTGCATACATACCGTACCCAAGAAAAATATCCCTTAGTCTCTACCAAAATTCCAAACCTAATAAATAATGCATCATGCCAATTCTATTCATATCAACCTCAACTTCTATATATTTTATTTGCACCATGTAATGAGTTTCTCTGAACTTGTAATTAACATTTCATTTATATACAACAACAACAACAAAAGCATATTAGAACCAACAAATATATAATATAAGTTAGCATTTTATTCTCTTTTTGTGAATCCCATATTCAACAAACACCTATTAATATTGACATACCACCTCTTGGTTCCTACCCGAGTCCATATAAAGTCCTTTTCATCCTACAAACATGGGACTCCTCCTTGTTGATCTCAAAGCCTCGAGGGTGGTCTATTTAAAATTTTCCCTCAATTATGCCATCGAGGAAAAATATATTTACACTCATTTGATGTATCATCCATATCATAATCTAAACTAAATACATAACTTATCTAAAGTTTACTCAGAGAACTATTGATTGTCGAGACAGATTTCTCAACCAAGTATTCAAGGGGGATATTTAACATTCTTACCCCAAATAAAATATTATAGATTCATTACATAAGTAGTTTTAAACTATGTTTCCATGGGTTACAAAATGGTCCTACTTTATCCACAAACCAAGAGCTTGAGTAAAAATTCCAATCACAAATTCAAAACAAAGTCAAAGTTGCGACAAGCAATGAAAATTATGTCTTCTTAAGAATGAGCACCAATGTACTTTTGGTTCCTGTTCTTTCCAAGAACAACCCATTTTGATTCCTTACTGACGACATGTCTCCGATGTCATTAAAATTAAAGGTTATTCTCTATGTTTTGATTTGTCAACCTCGGGCTATTGAATTTCAATTTTTGTTATAACACACTACTTTCGGTGTTTAACATAGAAACTGACTAAGATAAGCTCGTATCAAATCGAAGGCATATGCTCTTGGATGGCTACATTGATCCCTAGAATATTATCAAGCTTATATGTGAAAATGTCGTATTAGTGGGTGAAAGCAACCAGAGATGAATTTTGTCTTTTGAACTATGTAATTGATTAAAAGTTACTTGGTTGATGTTGAAACATGTGAAGGAGTGGGGAAGGGCCAAAAAGGCTCATTTGGCTCTTCCATCCCATGATCAATTCACCACCTTGCATACACATTTATTTATCCAAAATCCATTTCCTTAGAGGATGATGAGAATGAATGGGTTCAGATTTGAAAGAGCTACATTTGAGAGGAAATTGTATGTCTAGGGTAATTTGCATTCAAGGGAAAATGGAAAGTGAAATTTCACTTTCTTATGTGCAAGATGGGAAGTTATATATTTTTTTTTAATTAATTTTTTCGATGTGTTTTTTGAAGGACTTAAATCTTTATAGGCATGGTCAAGTGTGAAAGATATTTGGGAGGTCCATTAACCTCTTTGTAGTTTATCAATATTTTAGGGGAGAGTTCACACTAGTTCACTTTCAATTGTTGGTGGTGATGGTTTCCTCATAATCACAGTTCATTGCACAAAGTTTGTAAGAAGTAGGTTTATAGAAATAGAAGGAAAGGAGGAGAAATGGAGCAAGTTGAGGATATAGGCTTGAGAAATGTAATTTGATAACAAAGGTCACAATCCTATAGGATTCCAAAGGAGAAGGGTACTAGGTAGAAGCAAAGCTTGATTGGATTCCATGGGTGTAGGGCCACATAGATACCATGGAAGGTTTCTTACCTTTGCTAAGGAGGACATGGAAAGAATTAAGAATTTAGTTCAAGAAAAGAGGGTAATACATCTAGCAAGGTAGTTTGTGCAAATATCTTGAATTGGATTCTAAACATAGAATTTTCTAGAAGTCAAGGCACAAGTATTTAAAGTTGGTGGAATTATATTGGATTTCATCACATATGTTGATAGAGAAAAAAGGACATAGGAGTAGGCCATTTTATACAAGTTGGATTCCTAGAAAAAATAAAAAATACAAGGCATTGGTCAAATTTATATGGGAATCAAAGTGACAGGTCTATGCTTTACATCTATGTAATTAAATTCTATATGTTTTGAACCAAAGAAATTAGTTTTTTAATTGCATAAATACAATTTCTTTGCATAAAAACAATAGAACAATGGCTAGAAAGTAAATAATGGAGGGGAAAAACAATTACACACATACCCATGTATTTCTCCATTAAATTTGTTTATTGTTCAACTAACCAAAGATAATAAGGCAACATCATCACCTTCTTAAAACAAGTAGTTGCATGGTAAACATAACAACTATGGCATGAGGTGTATGACCCAATGAAGAGAGGTATGGCCTACATGGAAAATGTGGAACGGGTCAGTGGAAGAAGATGAGGGACCTTTTAGATGCAATCCTAGTTTTCAAAAACACAATCACGTTACATAAAAATACAACACGTTTCTACTACATGGTACTTGCTATGGTTCAACCCAAGCCTGACATGTCATGGGACATGTAGGATAGGAAAACATATCACATACACGTTATATAACTAAAAAATACGTATGTGATATGTAGTTATAAAATGCGTACACGATTTGTAAAATTAAAATTAATTTATATAAGCAGTCCCAAAACCCGCAGCCTATTCTACCCATCAATAACGCGAAAACCGACAGCGAATTGGACCAATTTGGAGCAAATGGGTGCCATGGATTGTTGGAGGAGCCGATTTAGAGGGAGGGGAGGAAAATCCACTGATGAATTATCGTCTAATCAGGTAATTCAATCACCCATAGCATTCTTTTTTCTAAATTCTAAACCTAGAATACTGCTTTTTAATAGTGTAAAACAACCAAATTTTGTATTATTTAGAAAATTGGAAATAACTGAGTCACTAATTAAATTCACATCTCCCTCAACCAACATGAGTGAATAATTACAATGAATTCATTTTCAAGAAGTCAAAAATTCCTAATGCAACAAAAAATCAAAAAATATAGAACTCCTCCCTTTATACAATGTATTCATCCACATGAAACCCAAATTTCCAACCCTCAAAGGACATTTCCCCATGATACTAATTGAATAATTTTCCTCATAAATGGCCATAACAAGATGAAATGCATGTGCACAAGCATGAATAGAAAAAATGCATAAAAAATTAGTAAATTTGTTTCTCAAAATTTCATCACAAGTGTATGTAGTTATACATTGCCTCTTAGTTAAGCACCCTCAACTAAATGCCAAAACACATTAACAAAGTGCCTCTCAGGCCTGCCCTTTGAAACATAAAACAATGTATTATATAAAATCAACAATATATATATATATATAAACATAGAGTTAAAACTAGTAACTATGACTATTTTTATTCCTTCCTCCAATTTTAGCAACCACCACCATTTTTCCACTAAAATATTTGCACTTCTTGGTTATAGCACCCACCTCATTTGTGTTTTAATTATACCTTCCTCGACACTTTTCTCTTGTTTTGCGCATATGACTTACCCTCTGTGCCCTTGGTCTTATCGTAATGACAAAAAAAGTTGAAATATACGAACCTTCTCACTATGATATTGAATTACAATTCAACATGTCCTGACACCCCCATACAACCCCGGTATTCATCGGGGGACTAGTGCTAATTAATTAAAGGTCATCACCTAAACTAAATAGAACTTCAATTCTGCTTCTTTTATCCTATAAACATAATAAATACATTTAGAAACATGTGAGACCCTAGGTCTCCCTAAGTTCCCTTAACCTAGAAAAGACATAAATGACTTCACTCAAACAATCTATGCCCCTACATCACTAGGTTTATCAACTAGTTTTTAAAATGGCAAAAACAATGGGTAATATATTTCTACATGTTGAGTCTCTAAGCTCATCTACAACCAATTCTAGTCCAGTCTACAAATTCTCCATTTTTCTATGTAACTTTTGGTCGGTTTCCATGTTTATACAACAATGGAAATAGTGAACACCCATGAACTATATAGAGTGCGTCATGAGAATGTTCCCAACCATGATTGAGTCATTTATATTTAGAGGATATGGTGGTAGCCCTATATGACCCCTTTTCTTTCCTCACATGTCCTAATAGTCCCGTGCCCCTTTCTTTTACATATCCAAGGGACGTAAAAGCCAAAACATGTCAAAATAGCACTCCTAAATTCAAAGAAGTTTAAACCCAAGTGTGCATGGAAAAGTCACCAATGAGGGTTAAGAAGTGTCTTAACTTCTAGAAAGAAGTTGAATGAAACTTACTATTTAATTTTTAAATGTTTAATTTTAATTTTTAAATGGATGTAAGTGAATTCCATTAAATTGCTTACTTGAGTTTGATTTAATTTAAATTTTCAATTTTTAAGAGACGTCATTATATACCATGTATATGTTTCTAATTATTTTATTATTGATGTTTTTATTGAAGTTGCAGCTATGGACACAAATGATGAAAAACTGATTGAGCTTGCTCACTTGAGAGGACTTAGTACTTCTTTTAGTGGTGGTGATAGGATTCACCATTCACTTGCATCCACTTCGGATGCAATTGTTGAAACTATTGCATTGCCAAGCAACATACAATGTGATATTGCATCATGTAGAGAAAGAAAAATACAAGAGTACGCTGATGGGCTTTACTACAATGTAATAAAAAAGTTGAAAATTACCAAAGAGAACATATTTTCATTGTTTAGGGACCCTCACACAGGGGAAATCCCAAATGAAAATAGGCCTCATATCTCTATTGAGTGGTGCACATTTCAGCCATTTGTTGATAACTGGGTGGACAAATGGTATATGGTTTTTGATATGCCACCACATAAGAATAGGAAAATCCCCCTATATTTCCTTTGGAAGACGTATGCAGAGTTTGTGTTGGGTAAACACGTAAACTATTATGATATATTGCAGTTTCATGGGATCAGTGGGGGGATGCCCCAAAACCGACCCAATTTCAGGCTTCAAGACGTTAATCGCCCTATCCCTGCACCTCGTAGGCAGCTTCCTGGGCCAGATGTCCCACATGTACATCGTGTTATACCACAGACACGTGATGCATATTTGATTTTGGCATTGGAAGTTGTTCGTCATAGCACTATGGTTCAGCATATGGGTGATGAAGGGACATCTATCCTTGGTGTGGTACATACACTAGGTTGTCACAATCCAGGACCATCTTCTAGTGTAGTACCACCCACTAGTGCAGTACCCCCATCTAGTGCAGGACCATCTACTAGTGTAGCACCATCAGCACATCCCCAGCCTATTTTTGAGCCTCACAAGTGCACATCATGTCGTTGTCCCTACTATGGTGTTTCCTCAGATGTTGTCTTTAGTGCATTTTTTAGTGGTGTATGTATATGGTTAATTGTAATAAATTCTTCATTTATTTTCCTCTTTGTACACATATGTATTGTTTGAGCTAATATATTAATTTTGTGAACTTGCAATTGATGCTTTATGCCAGTAGCGACGCTCCAGAGTTCCATGTTCCACAAGCTACAGAGGGGCATGACATTCCATCCACTAATCCCTTGGTTGGTGGAGAGATTCATATAACACCCATTGTCGTTTCTCACACCGAGGTAAACATTTTAAATTTCTATTTTTTAAAACTTGTTAATTTGTTAATTTCCACATACTGTACATGTTAGTTCACTAATGCTATCTACGGTCTAATATTTACAAATATTAAACTTGCAGATGGCAGATCCTTCATGGGGGAAAGCAGTGATGGAGGTAGAATCCATGGTTGTATAAACCAAGGAAACATCTGGGCATGACATTCCATCCATTGATCCCTTGGTTGGTGGAGAGATTCATATACCACCCATTGTCGTATCTCAGACCAAGGTAAACATTTTAAAATTTTAGATTTTTAATACTTTTTAATTTGTTAATTTCCACATATTGTACATGTTAGTTCATTAATGCTATCTACAGTTTCATATTTACAATTACTAAACTTGCAGATGCCAGATCCTTCACAGGGGAAAGCATTGATGGAGGTAGAATCCATGGAAGTATCAACCGAGGAAACATCTGGGCTCTGGGTAAACAATTAAAAATGTCATTTTTTCAATACATGTATGTTCGTTGAATCATGCATGTCTAACTACATGAACACTTGTTGAATATAGGCACCAACTGAAACATGTGGAGCATTTCCTGGAGTTTTATCTCCTCATAGGCCATACATGAACAAGGGTCATGTGTATATGAGGTGTCCTACTCCTAGCAAGAGCCCAGTTGTCCATGACCATGGAGCTATTGATACCATGATAATGTATATCCTTTGATGATATTTCCTTGTTAATTTGAAATCCAGTGTATAAAATGTTTTGTTAATGTTTTATTTGCATGTTTATAGCATCAGAAGCTAGATTTTACTATTGATAACCTCACAGGGATGGTTGATGTAGCATTCAGTGCTGCATGTACAATGGAAACAAGTCACACAGAGGTACAACTATTTCAACGTGAGCGTTACATAGTGTATTATTGTTGGGGTATGTTTATTCATGCATGTCTAACTATTTCAACATTTGGTTATTGTAGCCACCACCAACAGAAGTTATCGGTGCAACAATCAATGTGGCATCTACAATAACAACAATCCACACAGAGGTACAACTATTTGAACATGATCTAGACATAGTCTGTTATTGTTTTCTAAATTGTTTATTCATGCACATGTCTGATTGTTTCAACATTTGATGATTGTAGCCACCGGGAGCAGTAGCAGTTCCTACCCACTCTAGTTCGACCATGGATGCAACCATCCTTTATGTTTAACCAACAACTCCATCTGCTACACAAGGAACACAATCCCGTTTGTCATAGTCTCTCACTGAGGAGAGATGTCCATTAATGACCAATTGTTTCATGCAATTTCCATGAACATGTTTATAATTGTTAAGTTAATTTAGATATGGTATTTTATTGAGTTAATGTATTAGTACATATTTAGTTGAATTTAACAATTGATATTTAATTTGTAGGATCCAGAGATGCACATTGGTCCTAGAGTTGTGCCTAGAGGATCAACGTCGAGAAAGAATAAGAGGAAGCTTGAGTTTTGATGTGTCTTATGGGATATGTACATTTCGATACATGTACATGTGGCTTGGATATTTTGGATAGTTGTGGAGACATGTACTTCTGGTTACTTTTGGATATATATGTACTTTTTGATACTTTTGGATATATATGTACTTTTGGAGAGATGTACATTGACATTTCAGTTATAAATGAATGATACATTTCACTTTGAATTTGTTCTTTGGTTTCCACATGTTCTTGTGTCAATATATTGTATTGATTTGTGTGGATTATCTATTACTTATGAATGCACTATGTTAAAAGAACAAACTATTATATTTAAAGGTTTCAATGATCTTACTACATGCACACTAATTGGATATCTAATTAGAAATTGTGATTTTGGATTATTATTACAAGTAAAGTCAAAGTTCATGTTCATGTAATTTAATAAATATAAGTGCAATAAAATGTATTTCAAGGTTTCAATGAACTCACTACATGCACACCAATTGGATATATCTAATTAAAAATTGTGAGTTTGGATGATTAAAATTACAAGTTAAGTCAATGCTCAAGTCTAATTTAATAAAACTAAGTGAAATACATGCTTCACATTTCATCAATGACCAACAACACTAATCAACAAACCTCATGCACCCAATGACTAATCTCTGAGCATTAAAGGAACTACAATAGAATCCAAAGATCGAGAACCAACTTTGTGAATCAACATGATTTGAAGCATAAGTCCACCGGATTTGAAAAGGTTTAGTTGGACATTAGATTGTTTATGAACTGAGTTGTGACAGTAAGATAATATTAGGGTTAGGATTAGGGTTTTCCTTGTAGGGTTATGGTTATGGGTCATGCATATTAAACAATCAACCCTAGTTAGGGCTATGGTTTTCCAAATTTGTCCCTCATTGGCATGAAATACATTATCCAAGTTTGGCCCTCATTGGCGTGAAATGCATTGTCCCCTACTGAACGAAACCCTAGTTTCAGAAAGCACCATATACACAGGTCATCGAGAAATGGACGGGCAGGAGAGGGGTCCCCCTAGCTAAAATCCCACATCACGAATCCAATAGAATAGACATTTTGTCCATAAGAGGCCAAAAAATTGATCTCTGGCAAGTTGCAGGTCACCTCCAGATACTATTGAGGGACACTTGCTGAACTTGTGCCTTGTGCACAAAAAACCTCACAAAGCCACAATTTTGAATTTCGTCAACTCCTGCTAGCGTGTTTGGGCATGGGAAATATGGCAACGCCAATCACATCCCTTCCATTTATGGATTTCCAAGTTTGGCCCTCATTGGAGTGAAATGCATTGTCCCCTACTGAGCGAAACCCTAGTTTCAGAAACCACCATATACAGAGGTCACCGAGAAATGGACAAGTAAGAGAGGCCCCGCCTAGCTAAAATACCATGTTGCAAATCCAACGGAATCGACAGTTCATCGATCGCTGGCCCAAGAATTGATCTATGGCAATTTGGAGGTCACCTCCAGATACCATTCACGGACACTTGGTGGACTTGTGCTCGGTGTGCAAAAAACCTCACGAAGACACAATTTTGAATTCCGTCAACTCTTGCTAGTGTGTTTGGGCATGGGAAATATGGCAACAGTAACCGCATCCCCACCGTCTATGGCTTTCCAATTTTGGCCCTCGTTGGCATGAAATGCATTGTCCCCTATTGGGAAAAACCCTAGTTTCATAAACCACCGTATACAGAGGTCACCGGGAAATGGACAGGAGGGAGAGGGATCCCCCTAGCTAAAATCCCACATCACAAATCCAACAGAATTGATAATTATAAATAAATGATATATAAGAATGTTTCAATTTATTTATTTGTTTAAATTATATTTGATAAAAATAAATTTTGATATAGATTTGAAAATTTTAATTTAAAAGTAGAGTTATTAAACATGTCAACTTGTGATTGAAAAGTATTGTTTTTTTATTGTTCAAAATTGAATTTTAAATAAATGTGATATATAATAGATTTAACTTGTGATTGAAAAATAAATAAATAAATAAATAATATATAAGAATGTTTCAATTCATTTATTTATTTAAATTATATTTGATAAAAATAAATTTTGTTTTGGATTTTAAAGATTTGATTTAAAAGTAGAAGTTATTAAACACGTTGTTGTGTTTGTGTTCTTCATATGTGTTTCTATATTGTAAGGATAAACATTTGGGTAGTTGTTTTTTCAAAATGGTTTTGAACACAAAATTGGACAGGTTTATTTAATATTTATATAAATATTGTTTTCATAATAACATTTTGGTGATATTTTTTCCATAAATATCTTGGTACAAAGCAATTTTCTATATCTTAATTATATTGATTGTTTTTATATATGATTCATTAAAATAATTTCTTTCATTTTAAATTTATGTTATTTCATTATATTAACATATTATTATATCTTTGGAGGCAATTGCTACTTACAAAGTATCTGAAATTTAGATACAAGTTAAATGATATTAAAGCTCATTTCTTGGCATCCTTTTAATAAACATTAATATCAATAAATTAAACTAAATATTTAATTGAGGGAACACTCATCCGATTGAAATAGTTATATAAATGATAACATAAAATTTATCATGGTGGGTTTCATTTCTTTCTCCCTTGTGTATCGGATAGTTGAATGTTACAAACGTAAGCACACAATGCACCCAGAGTTTTTTATTGAGTTGCCCTTTGCAGAAAAATATGATCTTCACATTGACTACTCATTGTAGTTTATTCAAGTTGTATTGAAAGTAAATAGGAAATCAAAAAATCAGTTAAGGATATACAATAGCTAACTACACCCATCATAAGACTTCCTAAGTCTTCTGGGACAACTTGAATTACGTTTTTCCAAGTAACATTTCTTCTATCTTTTAAATACAATTCCTTGCTTGCTTGCATATTAAGTGTTCCAATCAGGACATAGGAAGCGATAGAGATATGAGATAGTATACTTCCTTCCACATTGATGGAAAGCAAATCACATTCAAGAGATATCAGATTTCATCTTAATTTCAAATTAAATTCCCATGTCCTTCTTCAACCATTTAATCATGCTCTTACCATGCCCAACAATTACCCTGTCATCTCGGACCGAGAGTGGCCAAGTGTCTATGAATGACATTTTCATGCAACTTCCAACTCAACATAACATCGAAAAGGAGGTCGGATCAACTAGATGTTGACTCTGTTGGTCTCCTGGCATGCCATTACCTCTAGTGGGTCCTCTCCACCGTGTTTGCATGGCTTAGTGACTTTAATGTGCATCGTTTTTGTAAACTAGGGTTTTGCTCAATTTCCTTCAATGCAACTCTCACATTGCTGGGTCAACTATGCAAAATAATCCACTGGTCCAGTCTTGGTGGTGTTCCCATATCGAAATTGGCCATACACACCTGTCGGAGCCAACGGCATGCAATCTTTTTGCTCTGTTTGGTTTTTCGTTCCCAGACTGAGAGTGACCAAGTGTCCCTGGATGACATTTTCATGTGAATTCCAACTCGACATAACTCAGCAACCGAAGGTAGGATCGATGATCCGTTGACTCCATTGGTATCCTCGCATGCCATTACCTCTAGTGGACTCTCTCCACCATGTTTTCATGGCCTAGTGACTTTCAATGTGCATCAGTTTCGTAAACTAGGGTTTTGCTCATTTTCCTTCAATGCAACTCTCGCATTGGTGGGTCAACTCTGAAAAATCCTCCACCGTGCTAGTCTTGGTGGTGTTCCCATATCAAAATTTACCATACACACCTATTGGAGCCAATGGCATGCAATTTTTCTGCTCTGTTAGGTTTTTCACTCCTTGACCGAGAGGCACCAAGTGTCCTTGAATGACATTTTCATGTGACTTCCAACTCGACATAACTCGACAACCAGAGGTTGAATCGATGATCTGTTGACTCTGTTGGTCTCCTCACATTCCATTACCTCTATCGGGCCCTCTCCACCACGTTTGCATGGCCCAGTGACTTCAATGTGCATTGGTTTCGTAAACTAGGGTTTTGCTGAGTTTCTTTCAATGCAACTCTCGCATTGGTGCATCAACTCTACAAAACCATCCACTGTCCCAGTCTTGGTGGTGTTCCCATAACGGTGTTGGCCATACATACCTATCAGAGCCAACGACATGCACTCTTGCTGCTCCATTTGGTTTTTCACTCTCGGACCGAGAGTGACCAAGTGTCCCTGAACGACATTTTCGTGCGACTTTGAACTCGACATAAATCAACAACAGGATGTTGGACCGATGAATTGTCTACTTAGTTGGTCTCCTGGCATGCCATTAACACTAGTAGTCCCTCTCCACCATGTTTACATGGCCTAGTAACTTCAACGTGCATCGGTTTCATAAACTAGGGTTTTGCTCAGTTTCCTTGAATGCAACTCTCGCATTGGTGGGTCAACTATGCAAAACCCTCCACCATGCTAGTCTTGGTGGTGTTCCCATATCGGAATTGGCCATACACACCTGTCGGAGCCAACTTCATGCAATCTTGCTGCTCCATTTTGTTTTTCGCTCCCAGACCGAGAGTGACCAAGTGTCTTTGAATGACATTTTCATGCGACTTCCAACTCAACAACCGGAGGTCAGATCAACAAGGCGTCAACTCTGTTGGTCTCTTGGAATTCCATTACCTATAGTGGGCCCTCTCCACCAAATTTTCATGGCCTAGTGACTTTATTGTGCATCTATTTTGTAAACTAGGGTTTTGCTCAGTAGATTTATTGATGTTGTAATTTCTTGTAATAAGAGCTTTTGGATATGTTATATGCTTATAAAGAGTTCCCTAAGGTATGTATCTTCATGGTGTTAATGTACACTTGGACTAGGATTTATTTTGTTGGGTTTCATTGTGATATTAGGATGAAGATAAGTGAAATATTGGACCATACTACCACCTTCACACACATGTTGAGGATAAGAAAATGAGCATAGTAACCACCTTGGCACACATGTTGAGGATAAACATTGGAGAATTGCAACAACATTTGACACATATGTCGAGGAGCGTATGGAACAAGAAGATGTGGTACACAACTAAAGGAGGAATGCATTACATGAGGAAACTTGGATATGCATGAGGACACTATGGTTTATATATGTAAGTAAACCTTGGAGAAGGAGACAAGAATTGATGGTTGTCTTGTAGAATCTATAGCTCTTGTTGTGAATCCAAAGGAGGTAGAATTAGGGTTCCAACCCTGTAGAAGATACAAAGAAAAGAGATAATTTCTTTGGTCATATTGCATTATTTTTCTTGTGTGATACATGGAGGTTAGGGAAATAGCATGGAAAACTTAACTTGATAAGTCTCGAGCTTCTTATGATTCCTTTCTTAGAAGAAGATTTTTTTAAGTTAAGTTGATTTTCCATGGAGGTCTTGGTGCTTGTGTTGATGAAATAGTAAAATATCTAGGGTTTGAGGAATCATCCTACGATAGACATGTTGACATTGAAACTGGTGCTAGACTTTCCTGAAATGCCATGTTCTTCTATGATGAAAGATGATTAGGGTTTATAAACCCTAACAAGGAAAAAAATTATAGTGTGGATACCTTAAAGACAACAATTTTAGTTTGGGGCTAGCTTCAATTATGGTTTCCAAATATACATACATACATATGATATATACATATATATAAGCAATATTTCAGTTGTTCAAATATTGTGTACTTGGAGATTTGAATTTTAGCTTATATTATGTTTATGATTGTGTAGATTCTAGCATTGGTTATGCATGCTAATTTGAGATAATTTTGGGTTGAATTTGTTAAGTAAACTTTAATGGTGATTATTTCATTAGGTATTCTAATTGAAAACCTTTGGATAGGTCATCATGCACTTATGTAGGCCATCAAGAGGATGACTAAGGAAAATCCTCTAAAATAAAATGAAATTGCTATCCAAAATGACCCTTTGAACGATGATTGTACACCCAAAGAGAACATGTCACTACCAAGGGAAGGATCAATAGGGATGACAAGATAGGAAGTGAGTGGGTAAGATAGGAAGGAAAAGAAGTGACCTTGGGCTATGATAGGTGGGTAAGAAGGCTATTAGGGATGCCCAAAATAAGATATTACCTATCAGGGTTTTCTCATTGATTATAAATCCTAGATTATGCATGCTAACCTTTAAAATTTAGTTAGGGTTAGGGTTTCCTCGTTGATTCTAAATCCGAGGTTATGCATGCTAACCCTTAAATCACTAAAATTGCAGCAAGTACAATAGATCATTAAAATTGCAAGTGGTCAATAGATCGTTATAGAAGACACATATTCATGAACTTGTTTCATTTTTTATTTGTCAAGGAAGAACAATTTTAATGGGACATTTTCATTTCAATTATGCATGTGATTGAAGCATGTTAGTGGTGTTGATCAGACGTTATCATCATATCGTACAAAGTCAACCTATCTTACAACCAGCATACATTGACATAGACCCCAATCAATCCACTTTTCGTGAATATAGGATGTCAAACTAAGAATGATTTCCAGCCAAATCAAAATGATTATGACAGCCCAAAACACTAATTTCCAGCTAGTCAAAATGAGTGTACAATCCCAAATTCAAGTACTAACGATAAAAGGAGTTGAAATTGAACTTTGAATTAGTGAAAGGGACCAATCATTTAGCATTATGACAGTCCTATATTTCACTTTTTAGCTTGTCAAGACAAAGGTACAATCTTTTTAGGAAAACATCAATGATAAACAATTTTATAAGTGCCAAATTTCCAAGCCAATGGGACTCTTAAACCAAATAAAATTTCCAATCAAGTAAAATGTCTTATGATAGTCCAACATGTAATTTCTAGTCAAGTAAAATGTCTTGTGACAGTCCAAGATGTAATTTGCAGAAGTAGGAATGATAAGAAGTTTATTCACTTGGCTTTTGATGGCACAATGACTTGTAAGAAATTCAAGGGCTTTTATATTATTTTGCCAAGTTATGGATGTTTATATACCACTATCAAATTTGTTTAAGTATGGCTGGGAATGATTATTTATATATAGTCCCTTTAGGGTGTCTTTGTGCCACTTTAAATTGGGTTATGGACAAATTTGAGGTGAGGCGTTAGTGAGTGGGTAAGATAGGAAGGCAAGGAAGTGACCTTAGGCTATGATAGGTGGGTAAGAAGGAAATTGGGGATGCCCTAAATAGGATATTACAATGAATAAGTTAGGGTAGCTTAGGATGAGTTAGTGGTGTTCTAGGGATGTCCAAAATTGATATTTCAGTCAAAGATATAGGGAGAGTCGTGGGGGTCTAAGTAGTGTGGAAATGAAAGCAATAAGCCTTGCTTTAGAGAGAGGGGAAGGTAGGAGTCTACATAAAGGGTTTTAGCAAGGGTTAGGCTAGAATAGAATGGTTTAGGTGTGTCATGTGACTTCTTAATAGGTAGTATTACAATCTAGTTTGATAGACAGTTCAAGGTTTAGTAAAGGTTAGAAAATGGAGTAAAAGGCCTATTGATTTGGATAAGGAAAGTCTAAAACACATGTAATATGAATATGAGATATGTTTTACTTATTTCACTATGGTTTATAACTGTAGAAAACATAAAATAAGATAATAATTAAATAATTAGGTTAACTAAGTTAGGTTATGAAATGAGGTGTCTCCTCATTTCAAATGCCCAATCCATATTTAAGGCAGGGCCACCATTGTAACATGTCATCTCTTATCTTATCATTAATATATATATTTGCCTTATGGCTTATCTCATTTACCAAGTTTTATGGTAATATTATTTGTATGAGAGAATAAATATTCGGCTCATTTGGTATGAGAGCCTTGTTGGCTATATCCCAGCCTTTGGCCATATCTTTGGCTTTTAGCCATCACCCAGGGTTTCTCTGAATTTTTGGGTTCCACATTATTTACACCTTGTGTAGATTTGGGTTTCCCAAAAAAATAGGACTTTGTCCTTAAAAAATAAAAATAAAATAAAGATAAGGGTAAAAGTAACTCCCCAAAAAAATGAGAGTTGAAAAAAAGTGAAAAAGGTAAAAAAAAAAAAAAAACTAAAAGAACGAGGGAAAAAAAGGGAAATAAAAAGTAAAGTGGGTTTGATTTTTAATATAAAAGTGCATAATAATTATTAGTAAAGAACAAGTGAGATTTGAACTTGGGTGGGGAATATAACACTCATTCCTCCCAACCACCCAATGTACTCAAATTTTACAAAACGTAAGGGAAATAAAAGATAAAAAAGGTGCATAATAATTGATACTAAAAAGAAAGTGAGATTGAACTTAGGTGGGGAAGTCAAAGAAAAACAAAATTGAAAAAAATCGAAGACCATCATCATCTAGTGTGGAAGAAATCAGAGATCATGGAATCTGGTGTGCGGCTACAAATAGAGAAATTAGAAGCCAAGTTAAAGCATTATTGAAGAGACAATGAGGAATTACGAGACAAAAATATGAACACGGAAGTAATAATTAAAATACATGAGATGGAAAAAGAGCTAAAGGAACAAAAAATTTCCGATCAGAAAAATCATATAGAAAAATTGTTTGCCCAAATTGAGAAATTAAAAAGTGAAAACGATTTTAATAAGATATTGAAAAATCAAGATATAAAGAAAGAAATAAATGATTATGATGCGGAAATAAAATGATTGAACAAAATCGTTAGCAACGAGGATGAAGAACTAACGCAGATACGACGTAAATTATAAAATCAAGATTCAGTGATAGACCAGTATCAACAACAAATAAACGTTCTTCAACAACAAAATGACGACTCTAAAAAGACTCATAAGTCAGAGATCGCAAAAAGTAATAAAACACTATCCAACAATTCTGAAGAAATTTTCAGATTAAGGAATCATAACAAAACACTAATCACAAAAATTAAGAAGTTGAAAAATAGTCGAAAGATAGAACAATCTATGGAAGACATTGAAGGGAAACTTCTAGACAAGTAGGATTGCATCATAAGTCATAACAAAGATCTTAAGGAACAACTTATGAATTCTGAAGATGACAAAAAAGTGCAAGTAGAAGTGATTAAAAAGTTTCAAAATGATTACGTGCAGTTGGAAAGGATACAAAAGGAAACCTTAAAAAATCAAGGGACAAAAATACAACTTCCAACTCAAAAGATGACACTCGTAAAAGAAAATGACATTGTCAAAATTCCCTATCGACACCCCAACCGTAAAAACTGAAACTCTAAAAAGTGGGAAATGTCAAAAGATAATGATACTAATATGATCGAAGCTCGTAATGACAGATCAGTCGAAAATCCCAACAGTCAACAACAAATCAATTTAGGATGGATTGATCAATCCACATATCGAAAGTTATGCTCTACACTTAGTAGTTCGTATCGACATGTTTCTTTAGCCATGACATCACAAAGAATGACGCGACAACACTATAAGGCTTTGGGGACAAAGCCTTTCTAAGAGAGTGGCAATGTAACAAACATAAAATAAGATAATCATTAAATAATTAGGTTAACTAAGTTAGGTTATCAAATGAGGTGTCTGCTCATTTCAAATGCCCAAGCCATATTTAAGGCAGGGCCACCATTGTAACATATCATCTCTTATATTATCATTAATATATATATTTGACTTATAGCTTATCTCATTTACCAAGTTTTCTGGTAATATTATTTGTATGAGTGAATAAATATTTGGCTCAATAAAGGGAGTGATCATGAAGCTTTGACCCTGGCTCATGTGAAGTAATCCATGCTTAAGCTTTGAAGTATTTCATTTGATTAGTCTATAAAGAATATCTAACATATGGCTACAATCCTAGGCATGCTCATATACAAACAACAGGGTACTTTATAAGAGGCCACAAGAGATGCTTAGGTAGGGTTGGTGTTAGGGTTTCCCTCATGGGTTTAGGGTTTCATCATTAATTCTGAACCCTAGCGTTATGCATGCTAACCCCAAAACGCCGTTTGGGTCAGGGTTTCCTCATTGATTATAAAGCCTAGGTTATGCATTCTAACCTTTAAACTTCAGTTGGGGTTAGGGTTTCCTCATTGATTCTAAACCCCAGGTTATGCATGCTAACCCTTAAATAGTTAAAATTGCAACTAGTACAATAGATCGTTAAAATTGCAAGTGCTCAACAATAACATAACAAATATGTATGTATTAAATGAGAGTAAGAAATGCCAACTTCATATTTAAATTATATGAATTGCCAAATTTATCAAAATCAATGTTTTTCAAGTAGATGTAACAAATGCAAGCCAACAATAGTCATGTTCAATATGATTCTCAACTCATCAATGCTATGAAATTTCCACTCAATCAAATGGTAAGAGAAGATCATTCCAATATCAATTTCTATCTTGCAAAATGAGACAATAATTACTATCTAAATACCAAAGGAAAACGAGTGCTTTCTATTGCAATTTAGACAATGAATAAGACTGTAGGTGTTAGTATGTTGGTTCAATATGCTTTAGGGTTCTATAGGAGTTAGAGTTCAATTATCATTGTTATTCTACACGTTTGTGCATTTGTGTATTTTTTTGTTAACTAACCTACGGTGTTAAATTTTTTATGCATTTTATTCTCAACAGACAGAGTTTATTGCTTCATCAGCAATAAGTATTGCAAGCGCATCAACTGTAAACTACTACTGCATTCGACATAATGCATGCAAATATGTAATAAAAGGAAAAGTAATATAAAGAAGTACAAAATTATATATTAATATATAAAAAGTTCCAATCATATACAGTAGTAGTGAAAAAGGGAACATTGTTCCCAATGTCTATACAATGGAAACTCGTGCCGTATAAAAAATATGGCAACTCATGCCCTATACAAAATATGGCAACTTGTGCCAAAATGCCACATCATGGCTAGTGTAGATAGGAGGGTCTCTCAATCCTCTTGCCCATCCTCGGAGCTCCCAGGTGTACCTCCAAAATCAAGCTTCCTCTTCTTCGAGCTAAAGGAAGCTCGATTCTTCTAGAAACTTTGACCACCTCCCTTGGGATCTGAAACAAAAAACAATCAAATTTCAACTCCTACAGGAAATTATACAAGTATAAAGCACAATTTACAAATAAAAATTACGTTTTCAAATTTTAAATACCTCACCTGAGACGAGACCGTAAGTGGTGAGAGGGCTACCCTCCTCCGTGATCCAAGTATCTTGGCAATGCCACCTTGCAACATTTAAACAATAAGATAACTCATACAATTTACTACCTATGATATTTTTTGTTAATATTTAACGATATTTTCATAAACTAATCAATCTCACCATGAACACAACAGGCTAGTCGTGGGGGCTGGAAGGTGGAGCAATCGATTGGTCCTCAAGGGTGGCAGGTGGAGCAGTGGGATAGACAACTTGCTCTGATGCTAGGGTGGATGGCATAGCAGATAATGTAGTCACATCGACATTGGCTACAACATTAGGGTGTATGGTGGGAGAGGGCATGGATTGGAGGGGGCAAAGTGGTGATGTATGACGATAAACACCAACTCCTTGTGGAATGGAACAGGCCACCCTATAAGAGGAAACGAGGGTGATGGGTGAATATGGGGGACGAGGATGAGGTCTCAGATGGGGTGGAGGGATGGGCGAGTGTGGATGGATGGTGTAATGTGGTCGAAGGGGGAAGGGTGGAAACATGGGAAACTACAAGGGAGGGGGTGGATGGGTGGGGTGGGGGGGAGTGAGCGATGGCTATGATGAAGATGGGGGAGATGGATGGAAGTGTGGTGGTGGATGGGTGGGGCGGGGGGGAGTGAGAAAAGTCTGTGAAAAAGAAGGGGGAGTTGGATGGAAGTGTGGTGGTGGATAGGAGGCAAGGGATGGAAGGAACGGGGTGGGGAGAGATGCAGGGAAAGGGACATGTATTCTAGGGGCTACACTTGGCATATACGGTGGGAAAAAGGCAGTCAGTGGAGATATAGTGACACTAACGTGCCTATGTACTTTAACCAGCATACATATTCATGGCCTCATATATTAGTACATACAAAATATATCTATACAAATCTAAGCCATCAAAACTGAAATTAAATTTGTACTTTATTACAAGATACCTGCTCACTAAGGGATCTGTTGATCCTTGGTGGGAATAAATGGTCACTCAATCCTATGGACCCTTGTTCATTTGCACAAAAATATTTAGATTCAATTACTAAATATTAACTACATTGGACGACAAGAATAAATACTAACAAATTAAATTTAATTAGTGAAAGAAAAATACCTACGTGTATGGTGATGTGATGTCCTCTGCAATTTCCATTGTTCAATCTAGGTTGAAGGAACCAACGTCCTCCCACCTGGGTGTTGGAAACTCAACACTAAATAGCTGTACATTAAAAAAATCAAGTCATCAACATCTAATTCTAAGATAAATTTATTATAAATTATGAGATTGCATAACGTATAATCAATACTTGAATATTAAATAAAACAATAACTAACCTAGTGTAGGTATCTCTCTGTGGCATGCTCCTGCATGGGAACCTGGCATGGATTCCCACAACGAGAATAATGATGTGGCATTGGTCGCATCGAGCTGGATGGATCATCCTGGATACCACCTATAGCTGCTCTCCCTAGCCCACCATCAGTAGATTGTGTAGAAGTGTGTCTCTCAGGGTGGTCCTGATCGTTCTGTGAGGACATAACCACAAATGTGGTATGCCTAAGAAGGTTCCATGTGTTACGGCTAATGGACTCATGGGTCTCATATAGCCTACTATCTAACCCAGGGGGTTGAACAAGCGGGTTTGGATCTCGCCTAGGTGCAGGAGGTCCTTTGAGTGGGTTCCGATGGGTGTGAGGTTGATCTTGGGCTGAGCCAAAACCGGTGCCCTAGAACTCAGTGACGTAGAAGTAGTTCACAAGGAACCCTAACGCAAACTCAGCTCATATTTTCCTAACAAAATATTGTGGGACCTCAACATTGTTGCATGGAGGCTTATAAAAAACCATGAACCATCTCTTCCTCCAGTTTTCTCTCCATGGCTGGTAATTACACTAGTCCATGCAAACTCACCTCTTCCACACATCTGGAGGCTATCCAGTTCTTGGATCTATAAATTTGCACCATAGTTGGAATTTTGTGATATTCAAGTTTTTTATATCCTCTTTGGATATATCAGTGCGATAATTCTCTCTCATTCAAACCCTATATTCGCTCAAACTGGTTATCTCACTGTGTAAAATGTTGATATATTCTATTATGTTTTGTAGTGATGTGGTGAGGGAAACCCGAAAGGGTTCCCTCGTGTTCTTCAGTTCATCACTCAAAATTCTTAATTGGTTTAAATCTCTATGTAATTCATCTTCAAGGTTTTCTTCATTTAATTCAGGGTTTGGGTCCCCTTATTGGTTTGTTTCATTCCTTTCTTGCGATGGTTCATTGGTATTTGTCATTGTGTTTAGGTAATTTCTACTTGAAATATCAAATTTTGCCCATTTCAATTGATTTTCAATTTTTTCAATTTTGTATTTTATTTGAAAACATTGAAATAAACAAAAAAATTACATTCCTACTCCATCTACCTTACTCTAACGTGGTGGATGTCATTTGAGGAAAGTTGGACACTTTCGTTGGGCTCCTTGGAGGTCGTTTTCATCTCCTTGGGGGTCATTTTCACCTCCTTGCATGCTTGCGGGTGGGATGTGAACAAAACAAATTGTTCATTGTTTTTTTGCACCGAGAGGCGCTCTACAGCCCAGTATGGGGGAGATCTTGTAACGTGATGTAACGTTACTAACATGTCGGAAAAAAATAATAATGATAGTGAATATTATGGGAGAGATCTTGTAACGTGATGTAACGTTTGTAACATGTCGGCAAAAAATAATAGTGATAGCGAATATTATGGGAGAGATTGTAACACAAAATAAAAAATAATATCAATTTCATAACGTTATTTTTATTAATAAAAACTAAATTTTCTAATAGGCCAAAATAAATGTCGACCACTAAAACAATCTAATACGGGGGAGATGTTGTAATCTTCTTACCTAACAAAACAATAAAAAAGTAAAAATTTAATTATCCGTAAAAAAAATATGTGGGTTAAGAAAAAAACACAAAATTGAATTATCCGCAAAAAAATGTTGGGCTTGCACATGGTTTCAAAACCATGTGTAAGGCATTCCAAACAACCCATGGTTTTATTGTACATGGTTTAGGAATCTTTGCACATGGTTTTAAAACCATGTGCAAGGCCTCCTAAACAACCCATGGTTTTATTGTACATGGTTTAAGAGGGCCTTGCAAATGGTTTTAAAACCATGTGCAAGGCCTCCTAAACAACCCATGATTGTAGGAGGGCCTTGCCTACGGTTTTAAAACCATGTGTGGATAAATGATGCAATGTTCATTCCTAACAAAATAAAATATATTATATGTCGTCCATAAATAATATTAAATATTAATAATAATAAAATTATATGTGGACCTTAAATAAAAAGATGTGTCTTTTGTTTTGAATCAAATCAATGGATACCTAAGAAGATTTTTGCACCTCAAAAGATGTGATCCATCTCGGCACTTGATAGAGTCTAGGATTTGGATCTACATTGGTTTTAAACACAAGGACGAATACGTGCATGTATCCACATATGCGTGCACGCATAGGCACGTGAGCGCATCAATAGGGGTGTGTGCGTGCTCCTATTTGTGCACACTGGAAATCCGATGTGGAGGTTCACCATTGCCGAAGCAGAAGCACATGCGTGCATATAGGAGTTATGTGTGCGTTCATGTTTTGTTCCACTCGCGTGCTCCCATTGCATCATATTTGGGTAGCAGGTTCTTGTGGGAGCCCACAAGTATAAATTTTTAATGTTAACATTAATACTTCTCCTCATATTTGTACTTCATGAATGTTCATATTCATAGGTTAACATTTTTATTATTTTATCATAAATTGAATTTTGAAACTACTTTATCTCCACCCATTCTTCTAAGAGAAGATTGTCATTTTCTCTATAATATTATGAATAATATCTAGTTAATATCAATAATGTAATAATGAAGAAATTGTTAGGAACCCATGTCAATCCTTCTCTTTACTATGTTAGTATATTGTTGTTGGACGCATATGCTTTGTAAGTCATCCCATAGTAATTGTTGATCCATAGTTTGTGTTATTGTTGTGAGGCGCATATGCTTTGTAAGCCGCCTGTAGTATTTGTTGATCCATAGTTTACATTGTCCCATGGTTTTGACCCATAGTATTGGCGCCCATAGTTTATATTGGCCCATGGTTTTGACCCATGGTATTGGCACCTATTTTTAGTATATAAGTGTGTGTTGAGGCCAAGGAAGGCACCGTGAAGTTATTTTGTATTGAGCTTGCTCAAAGGAGGTTGCCCCCTCGAAGTGGCTTGAGATTAATATAAAAGTGATTTTGAGTTCTCCTACTATATCGTGTGTTTTGATTACTTGTTTGCTGCAGGGTCGTCACATCTGGTATCAGAGCACTTTCCTTGGCACAAGTGGGAAATTTTTTTTTTTTTTGGAGGCGACATTCAGATCAATTTATGAAACTTTCTGCACAAAATAAGAAGAAACAGATTGCATATCTAAATTCCTCTTTCAAAAATATGCAGTTTCAAAAAAAAAAATCATCTCATTTGGAGTTCTAAAAGTGGAGATATCACGGATTTAAAATCCGCAATTTTTCAGAATTTCGGTGACGGCCGCGGAAATTGCGGCGAGAAAATCTTCTGACTGAGTGCCCAGATTTCTATTCCGAATTCATGGGTAGAAGCAGAGTGGTTGTTCCAGTTCCAGAAACATGTTAAAATAGCGATTCTGAGCAATATAGATCCGGTTTTTGAACATTGGGTGGAATTTCTGCCCAAATTTTTTTCTGTTGCAGGTTCGAATCTGGGAATAATCCCTCTCCACTTAAATATGGGAAGTAATTGGGCATAAGCCCTAAAAATCATTGTGAGGAGTACCACAGGAACCCCAAAGTAGCTGGCCCATTGAGAGGACCTGCCAGCGAAAAGGGCAATGACCCCTACTTGATTGACTAGTTCCCACCTGTGAGGTAAACCAAGAGCTGTCGTTTGTGGCCAAGCGGTTATCAGTTTTACCTGAGCTGTGGAGTGAGGGGTACTGCCCCAATACGCAAGCCTTCAGACAGCATTGGTGGTTTTCCTTGACCTTAGGAGGATGTGATGTGGTTTTGAGCGCTCAATGACTGAGCACACTTGGCCCCATATTATGGGATTTTGCTGAACTTTGGATGCAGTTCTCCCCTGATGGACACAAGCACACATTGAAAGGCTTACAACCAGGGTCTCTCATCATCATCAGTTCACATCGCATGGAAAAACTCCTTAACAAGAGTTCCCATGGTGTCATCGCTCAGCTCCATTCCATTCAAATGCAACCATCAGCGGCCCCCACTACTCCTTTGGATCTCCAACAAATTCTGGATCGATATACAGGTGTTTTTGCTAAACCAGTGGGACTTCCACCTTCACGACCAGAGGACCATCGTATTCAGCTCCTTCCTGGTAGCATTCCTCCCAACATCAGGCCCTATCGCTACCCATTTCACCAAAAAAACAGAGATTGAACTCCTTGTTAGGGACTTACTGAAGCAAGGTATTATTCGCCCAAGCACAAGTTCCTTTTTTTCACGAGTTCTTCATGTCTGCAAAAAAGATGGGTCATGGCGCCTCTGCATTGACTTCCGAGCACTTAATCACCTCACCATCAAGGATAAGTTTCCAATTCCTATTGTTGATGAGCTCCTTGATGAGATTCATGGTGCTCAATTTTTCTCCAAGTTGGATCTTCGCTCTGGGTATCATCAAATTCGAGTTCATGAGGATGATATCCCTAAAACAGCTTTCCGCACACATGATGGCCACTATGAGTTTTTTGTCATGCCCTTTGGTCTCACCAATGCTCCTTCCACATTCCAGGCCTTGATGAATCAAATCTTCC
>LPNX010049149.1:333240-354872 GCA_001517045.1 Pseudotsuga menziesii | reverse complement strand
GGTTGCCCCCTCGAAGTGGCTTGCGATTAATATAAAAGTGATTTTGAGTTCTGCTGCTATATCGTGTGTTTTGATTACTTGTTTGCTGCAGGGTCCTCACAGAAATTTTCTTACATACTTAATATTAACATAGTGACTTAACAAGAGCATCATGTCTCTTACAAGAATCGAACCTAAGTGGAGAGGCTAACAATTATTCCTCCCAACCACCCAAGTTACATCTAATGAATATTAAGGAATATGTGCATTCTATCAACTTATAACATAATAAGTGCATTCATATGATAGTAAAGAATACCCCTCATTTCATTAAATATTAAGGAATATCTTTAAAAACCATATCAACTAAAATTCCCTACTACATATATTATCAAAAGTAAAATGCATGAATACGCCTTTAATATCAATGATTCTCCACCTAGTGGGGTATAGCAAATGATTCTCATGCTTAGTGAAGTGTTTGATTCTTGGGATCCAAAAAAAATAGTAACATATTCTAGGTTTTGACTATCTTATTTTTTAATGGAAAAAATCCTTAAACTAGTGGGGTATAACAAATGATTCTTGTGCTTAGTGAAGTGCTCTATTCTTGGGATCCAAACAAAAAGCATTAACATAGTTTAGGCTTCCATTCTCTTACTTTTGATTTCAAAAATACCAAAGCCATAATTGAAAGGTACAATTATATGCCAAGGTGTGTATATATTGATTGTAGCTTGATTAACCAAAACCAATAAATGATAGTGAACCATATGATTATACACCAATGCACATATATTGATTGGAGTGGCTTCAACCAACCACCATTTAGTTGCATTTTGTTCATAGTTAAGGGCTCAATATTTAGTAAATGAAACATAATAAAAATCTTAATTTTAATTTTAGTAGAATATTTCATTCTTTTGGAAAAATTATATCTTATACCTTTTTCTTCAATAATAAAATTAATAATCTTTGAAAAAAAATAACATACTTCTTATTCCTATTACACATTAGTATAATAAAATGTGTACTAATTTTAATTTAAAATAAAAAACAAATTAATTGTAAATAAAATATGTGTAATCAATTTAATTTTAAATAAAAAACAAACTAATTGGAACATAGAACATAAAAACATCCTAATTTTATGCAAAATATACAAATTTAATATTGTTAAATCATAATATATCCTTTATTTTCTAAATTTCAATTTTAAATAAATATTCTATATAATACCAAATAGCAACTATCAGTACAAAATAAATAAATTAATTCATAATATAAGAATGTTTCACTCACATGTTTAAATTATATTGTTATATTAATTAATAATAACTTGTCATTACAAAAATAAATAAATAACTCATAATATAAGGATGTTTCAATTAATTCATGTGTTTAAATTATATTAATTATAATAATTTTTATATGAATTTTAAAAATTTAATTTTAAGATATAATTATTAATCATGTATTTAAGTTATATTGATTATAGTAAATTTTAACATGGATTTTAAAAATATATTAATTATAGTAAATTTTAATATGAATTTTATAGATTTAATTTAAAGATATAGTTATTAATCATGTGTTAATTTCTCATGCTTGTGTTCTTATCATTTATTTTCATAAACATATATTAGGTAGATACTTGTTTGTTGACTAGTTTTTTTTCAAAAAGATTTTGGATACAAAATGGACATCTTTCTTCGATATTTATAGGAGTGTTGTTTACATGGTAACATGTTGATGATATCTCTTTAATAAACAACATACTCCAAAGTAATTTCATTTTTCTCATATCTATTTTCTTTGATTTTAAGACTCACCTTTTGATTTAACACTTATCCTATGGAAGTAGTGACCTAAATAATAGCATAAAATTATCCTGGTGAATACCTTTCTTTCTCCAATATCCATCGAATCTTTGAATGTCAATCACATGTAGTGCACTTTATGAGATTTGTTCGACAGTTTTCCTCGGGTGTGAGAAAAATCAGAGAGTAAAAGACGAATCGACGATCTTCGGATTGACCATTGTATTTTATTCACTTTGTATATAAAGCATCACCGGGGAGGGTAGAAGACTCCTAAAATTAAAGGCACCAAATAACTTGAAGGTTTCTTCATAGAAAGAAGGAAATGTCAGCTTTTCTTCACTATATTGTAACGGTAACGAGACAGTACTTTACTATGCTGAATCACCCATTTTCTTTTTAGTTACTTTAATATTTAATAAATGACAAATTAAAAAAACTTTTTTTTAACAAAATAAAAACAATAACCTGAATATTGAAAATGGAAAACCTAAAATGTTAAAAGGTTGAATATGAGCTGCAGAAGCATGAATACGCATTTTTAGTCTATGAACTCAAATTTTTGTATGTTCCAAGGAATGGCTGACTGTTTGTTGTTTGTTATTTCAGGTTTTAATTTAAAATTCAATTTCTGAAACATTATACAACCCAATTCTGAAAAATTGAATTCCACTGTGAGGTGTTTTTCATTTAATAAAAAAATATTGTTTTAAATGTTGTAATAATTCTTACTTAAATATCTCTTCATATCTTTTAATGACCTACTAATCATTGAATCACTCAACATCCAACATTCGGAGCAAGCAATCCAGCATTCGGATTAAGAAATTGAAAAAAAAAAAGCCAGGGACATGTACATGTAATCAAAATTCGGAAGCTGTATTCATTCTAGTAAATTACATTAGAATTAAAATTTACATACACAACTTTATTATCCCCAGACCTGCACTGAACTTAGTATATCATTACAGAAGTAATATTTAACTAAAACTAGTGATCCCGATAGAAAAAGCTTCCATTAGACATAGTATCGACAATCAGAAAGCGTCCTCTGCAATTCCAAATCCCTGCGGAACCCGTTGATGAAAGCTTCTGCAGCCTTATCAACATCTTCTTGAGAAGTATCTTCTGATTCTTTCTTGTCACTACTTACTGTTGCTGAAGCCGGTTGAGCCACAGCCGCATGTTCCAGTGGCTTCTTCATTGGCTTCGCTTGTTTCTGCTGTCGATTAATGTCCTCTTCTTTCTTGTGGCCGTCTGCTCTACCTCCACTTATCACTTTGGATAACCACTTCCCACGCATCGCCATAAAATCTCAAATACGAATTACTGATGATAACAAACAATTTGCTTACTTAACAAGAAAACCCTGAAAACAGAGCAGAGAGGTTGAGAAAAAAAGACACTCACAGATTCAAAACAAAGTCAAAGACGTGACAAGTAAGCAGAATGAACGATTGAACGCAATAAACGATTATGTCTCCGTAGGCTTTATATAGAAGGCAAGAAGTACGTTGGCTCTGGTTCTTTCTTAGAACAAGCCGTTGAGATATTCGATTCCTTGATGGCGACAGTTCTCTCTAGCGTCATTAAATATTATTAAAGATACTTCTCCGCGTTTTGATTGGCTGACCGCAGGCTACTGATTTTCAATTTGCGTTATATCCAAGTACTTTCGGTGTTTAGAAACCGACTAAGATAAGCTCGTATCAAATCAACAAGAGTGGGTGAATGCAACATGTGAGAAATTGATTTGTTACAGGGCACAGAAATTATCCGTAAAACCAATTTACGCAAGCAAATTCCACTCATTCAATGGAAATAATTTGCAGAAAAAATTCGCATCTTTGAATGGTGCGCAACTTAATACAATTTTTCTTTGTCAGAGTGGATTGAAAACTGTTCGGAAGGCAGGCGGAAAACCCTGAGCCAGTTCTTTTTTATTACTTGGGCTCGAAGCAAATCAAAATTCTTAGGCGGTCGTCAATAGATGAGAACGCTGCGAACCACCTTTAAAACAAAAGAATATTTATAACATTACAACTTGCTTGGGTCAACTACACACACTCAAAAAGAAAATCAAGTACACAATCAAATTAACTTCTGATATATACTTGTTTTTAAGTTATCAAAGTTGTGTATGATTAACGAAGTTTTATTTTTAGTAACCTTTTTTAAAACAGGTATAGATCTATTTTAACTATGGCTTTATTAAATCTCAAAAGGGATTATAATAAGTATTTTTATTTGAAAGGGAAATGACCAACTTTCTTAAGTAATTTCAAAATAAAGTAAATATCAGCCAAAAATAAGGCAACATTAATAATCATATATTCAAATAGTTTTCTAAAAATTGCTTTAGTCTTTCTTTAAAAGTAATAATGAATATTAAGAGTAGTTAATGGGTAAAAGAATCCATATAAATTTTTAAAATCTAGATTTCCAAAATAAATTGGAATATCAAAAACTTTTACTATCAAATGAAGATTTTAAACATTTATCCAGCTGTTTTTGAGGAATGACTTGTTTTTCTCTATAACTAAAAAAGAACGTTTACATGTTAAGGTTAACCTTGACTTTGGAATGAGCAAGGATATAAGTGGTTTAAGGCACATGGTTTTAGTGGCCCATGGTTTCTTTCTAGTTGTATTTTCATTGAAAGAACCTTATAAACATGGTTGTAATATTCCATTGTAATGTGCCAAAGTGAGCACCAAAAATGTTCTTGGTAGCCTTGGTCGACCAATAATAAATGTTGGTTTTTCCCTACCGGGTTTTCTATGATAAATCTAGTGTTGTTATTGTAATAGCTATTATTTTGTAATTTATTTTATATCTTAGGTTTTTACTCAACTAAATTTTAAATTGAAATTTGATATATAATTACATAAATGTGTTTTAGAATTTAGCTAATTTAAAATTAAATTTTATATGTTCTTGGTTTTATAATTTTTCTTTTTAATACTCAACTCAATTGAGTTTAAGTACTAATATTTTTTTTAATTATAAGCCGACAAGTTATAAATTTTTTTTAGTTTTATTATTATTATTTTTATTGAACCACATGTGCCACATCATTACACACGGGACACATCTAGCCGATTTGAGTTGTAGAAAGGCACAATAAAACAAACTAAACTAGCATAACCATAAGTAAAGGTTATAAGTAAAGTAATGACCACTTACTTAATTATTTGGAAATTATTTATTGTTAAACAAATTAATATAATTACTATATCATTATAGTTATCCGTATATATGGTATAATATAAACATTAATCTAATTAATAAAACTATGGAGAGGCAACAAACGGAACAAACCTTTGTATGGGGGTTGATCCATAAGATGAACAATGAGACTGAGTCGTTGGCGCTTTCTCAGGGCCATTCCAAGGTTGTTAATCTCTGGGGACTCACACCATGTTATTCTCAAAATGATCATCGACTACTCCTCTGGTGGTATCAACTATAGAAAACTTTTCGACAGAATTAAGCTTCTCACCACATGCAGCATTGAATTCTTTCACATTCTTAAAGCAAATAATCCTCAAGAAGACGCCTTGGATAACGTTGGATTCTCTCTCCTCCAAGGTCTCATATCAATTGAAAACTCTGTTCCTTTCCATTATCCTATCCACTAACCTTTAGAATGTCCCTCACTGACTTATTGATCACCCTCTTAATGTACAAGCCCCAACCCAGAAAGGTAATTGACATGGTTTTCGGTGGCATTCGTTCAGTATGCCATAGTGACAAGTGGGATTCACCCTCCCTCCATTTATTCTAGTGCTCCACTTCTTTCAATAGCACTAACCTCAGGCTTGATTCTTTGCACAGCTCGCACGCTCCAGCCCATCTCTTCATAAGTACGATGGATTTTCAAAGAATCATTTTCTTCCTCCCTCCCTCCACTGGCTTTCCATCGTTTCATTTGTCTATGAATTCCCTCTCCGAAGAAGAGTGTCCTCTCGTCATTTTAGGTTTCAAAGGAGCACCTCTCCCTTCTACCAACCTTCCTCTACTACAATTATTTCAAGCTCTTCTTGACGCTTTAGTGGATTATGTTCATAGTGGGGATAACATAAGTTTCATCTAAGCTGTCTCTTTGAGCACTCGCCATAATCTTCATCTTGCAATTAGGAGTTCTTCCCACTCAAACTTGGTGAATTTCAATGGCTTGCTAAACAGTGATAGTTATCAATGGAAGTTCCTTTCTAAAGGTAATTTCTTTGTGGGTTATCAGTATTCTCTTTTGGGGGAAGCTCAGTTAGGTTTTTCGCTATGTGTATTTAAAAAAGCCCGAGACTTTAAGCTGTTTGGAGGCCCTTCTACATGCAGATTTTCGTCTCTCTTTGCTTCTGTTCTCAACAATTTCTCAAGAATCAATTTAAATAGCAGTCATGATAGTTATACCAATCATTCTCTTCAGTTGGAAATGGACTGTAGAAGGAATGAAGAAGGGTTTATTTGACTTGAAGATTAACATACAAAGGTTGTATGAAATTGTGTCTATTAGAATTTCTGATAGCAGAGAGGTTGCTAAAGAGGTCAAAAAACTTGTTGAAGAGGTAAATTACCTCTCATACTAGACCAGCAACCACGATGCAAGGATTGATGACAATGAGATCAATCTCAAGGAAATTATGGGTGAAGTAGACCGCATTCAAGAAGACCTGCAATTGTTGGTCCAGATGAATGAGGGAAGTTCTGTCCAAGAAAATCCAAGAGAAGCAAACCAGAAGAAGGAGGAGGAATCAGTAACCTAGCCTGTGAGTCAACCAAGAACACCAAAATAATCCTCTCAAGAATTTTATTTTTTCATTTAACTTAATCAGCAATTCGTTCATATTTATCTTTTGTCTGTAATGATTTGAAATACTATCTAACTTTCTTTGGCTTGTTAAGGTCTCTTGTAGGGCCAAGTTTTGTTTTTTTTCTTCAAAACAATCAAAATGTATAAGTTGTTGTCTTCTGTACTGAATGGTTGTGCACAACCTATTTAATATAATCTATTTTAAGTTTCTATTAAAAAAACTAATTAATAAAACTTTAAACATTAAATTAATTAATAAACAATAAATATTAAACTAATTAATAAAAACCTGTGGTTAGGTATATATGCACTTAGACTATTAAGTCATCTTAGATTTTGGACTTCTTTGAACTGATGAACAAGATTAACCTCACCATAATAAGTGTACACCACGGATTCATTTCATGGTCCTCGTATTTTTTTATGCTTATATGTATCTATATTAAGATTTAAATAAGATTTTAAGTTTTTTTAAAGAAAATGGTAACAATTTCTTTTTTGTTATTATTTTATCAGTTTTTGTTTTGTGTTGATTAAATAGTATTTGGTTTGTTGGTTTCCCTACTTGTTACTCCTTTCTTTAACCAACACTTACTTGAAGTTTATTAAGTGTATAGTCCTTTAGATATTATCTCATATTTTGGGCTTCATTGAGCTAATAAACAAGATTAACCGAGGGTAACAAGTGTACAACCTTGGTCATCTTATCTTGTTATGCTTAAATGCATCTTAATTAAAAAATTTAAATAAGGTTCAATTAAGTAGTGGTTAATGAAAGGGGTAACAATAATAATTTTGTTTTTTTATTGAATAGTATTTGTTTTGAATTTATATTAACTAATTTAATGTTTATAGTGTACTATACGAGCATGGATCCGTCTTAAACCTGGATCTAAAAAGCAATGAGAGGGATCCAATTTCTTTAGGTGTAAGTTATTTTTATTTTAAATTTTTAAATGTTCATAAAAAATTACACCTCAAACATTTTGATCCCTTCAGTGTTTGTATCTTTTAATTACTTTTCATTTAGTTTTATTATTGGATTTTTATTATTTGATAAATTGGGCCCCATGTTTTTCTCTATATTCTTTTTTCTTTTAGCAAAGGTGTTGGTGTAGTGTTAAGTTAAAGACACATTGATCTCGTCATTGTTATTTGGATGACACTCCTTTATTATAATCAATAAGCCATAATCAAATATATCAAAATTCTACTCTAAAGCCACACCAAAATATATCTAAATTTTATTTTAAAAAATCATTTATTATTATTATGATGAATTATAAAGAAAGTTGGTTAATTTAAATTATTTTAAAAGTAATTAAATAAAATAAAATAAAAGGGTTAGCATCTTGTAAGAATGTTGAATATCTTTTAAAAAAGAGTTTAGCATTTTCACTAATTATTAATGGTTAATATATCTTAGAGAGAATAATGAACCTAAAACATTAAAAAAATACAAATGATCATTTTTTAAAGAACAAATCTAGTAAATTAGCATATATCTATTTTAAAATTGGATTTATCAAACACCCACAAGGATCTAATTTTTTTATTTATACTAGCTTATATTATTTTATTTATTTTAAGTCCATTTATAATTTATATTTCTCATTTTTTATTTTTAATATTTTTTAAGAATATCTTGAATATGTCTTGAATAATTTTATCTTGCATTTTTATGTCTTGAATATTTTTATCTTCAATATTCCCTATGTCTTGACTATTTTTTTCTATTTTTCTCGTGCATTTTTTATATGTAAAATGTATGAATTTGTCTTAAATATCAATGATTCTCTAGGCACCGGGTATAGCAAATGATTCTCATACTTAATGAAGTGTTTGATTCTTGGGATCCAAAAAAAACTAGTAACATATTCTAGGGTTAGATTCTCTTGTTTTTAACGAAGAAAACTTTTGAACAAAAATTGGTGAAGTATAGAACAAATGATTTTTGTGTTTAGTGAAGTAATCCCAAAAGTACAATTATAGGCCAAGGTTCATATCTATTGATTGTAGCTTGATTACCCAAAACCAAAAATACAATTATATGCCAAGGTGCATATATATTGATTGTAGCTTGATTACCCAAAACCGATAAATGATAGTAAACCATATGATTATGCACCAATGTGTGCATATATTGAAAATATATTGATTAGAGTAGCTGTAACCAACGATTTAGTTATATTTTGTTCATAATTAAAGGCTCACTATTTACTAAATTATTTAGTAAATGAAATATAATAATAATTTTAATTTTAATAAAATATTTCATGTTGCTTTCTAGAAAAATATACTTTATACACTTTTCTTTAAATAATAAAACTTGTAATCTTTGAAAAACAATAACATACTTTTTATTACACATTAATATAATAATTACACATTATTATAATATAATATGTGTAATAATTTAATTTAAAATGAAAAAAAATTAATTGCAAATAAAATATGTATAATAATTTTTATTCTAAATGAAAAACAAATTAATTGTAACATAAAACATAGAAACATCCTAATTTTAAACAAAATATATAAATTTATTTTAATACAATATTTATAATCATAATATGTTTTTTATTTTTCAAATTTAAATTATAAATAAATATTTTATATAATACCAAATAACAACACGTTATTACAAAATAAATAAATTAATTCATAATATAAGAATGTTCCAACCCATGTACATGTTTAAATTATATTGTTATATTGATTAATGATAACTTGTCATTAAAAAAAAAAAAAAATAATTCATTCACATGTTTAAATTATATTGTTATATTAATTAATGATGACTTGTCATTAAAAAATAAATAAATAATTGATAATATAAAAATGTTTCAAGTCATTCATGAAATTTGTTACGAATGTCGATCACATGTAGTGCACTTTATGAGATTTGTTCCACAGTTTTCCTCAGTTGTGAGAAAAATCGGAAAGTAAAAAACGAATTGACGATCTTCGCATTGACCATTGTATTTTATTCACTTTGTATATAAAGAAAGCATCACTGGGAAGGAGGGCAGAAGACTCCTAAAGTTAAAGGCACCAAATAACTTGAAGGTTTCTTCATAGAAAAGAGAAATGGCAGCTTTCTTGACTACATTGTAACGGTAATGGGACAGTTTTTCCTCGTCCCTTTTTCTTTATATTGGATTAGTTAGTGATGTTTTATTTCTCGAGTGCTTTTAGTGGGATTTTAACCCAGCTCCGCAAATGTTCATAATAAGTAACAAGTCTGAATAGTTTTTTTATAATTATTAATATGTGGAAAGCAAATATAGTTATTAAATTTTTATTTTAATTTATTTTAATTTTTTAATATTTTAAAAATTATAAATATAAATGAAAATTTATAGTATAAAATAAATAAATAAAAATAAAATTTATAAATTAAGTATAGATATATTTCAAACCTACATTTATTAAGCATAAGGAGATCCAATTTTTTGAATTACATCTTTTTTTATTTTAAATTGTTTAAAAAAAAAATTTACACTTAAGAAATTGGATCCTTCTCTTTGTTTTATTTTCTTAATTTTCTCAATATGTAATAAATCATATATAAAAATTAAAACTTATGTTGTAAAATAAAATTAAAAAAAATGTAGATAAAATAAATTAAACTAAACCGCATAAATATATTTTAAATCCATATCTATTAAACATAAAAAAGATCTACTTTCTTGAAATCTAATTTTTTTATCTTAAAATATTAAAAAAAAAATTACAGTTAAAAAACTGAATCTCTCTATGTTTAATAAATCTAAATTTAAAATATATCTATACCAGTTACTTTAATTTATAATATAATTTGAATTTTTTAAATACTTTTAATTTTAGAAATCATAATTTTTAATAAATGACAGCTAAAATCCAATAACTTGAAGATTGAAAATGGAAAAGCTAAAATGTTAAACGGTTGAATATGAGCTGCAAAAACATGAATATGCATTTTTACTCTATGAACTTATATTTTGGTATGTTTCAGGAATGGCTGATTGTTTATTGTTTGTTATTTCACGTATTTCGGTATGTTTCAGGAATGGCTGACTGTTTGTTGCTTGTTATTTCACGTTTCAATTTAAAATTCAATTTCTGAAATATTATACAACCCAATTATGAAAAAATGAATTTCACTGTGAGGTGTTTTTCATTTAATAAAAAAATATTGTTTTAAATGTTCTAATCATTCTTACTTAAATATATCTTCATATCTTTTAATGACTTACTGATCATTGAATCACTCAACATCCAACATTCGGAGCAAGTAATCCAACATTCGGAGTAAGAAATTGAAAGAAAAAAAGCCAAGGACATGTACATGTAAATAAAATCTGGAAGCTGTATTCATTCTAGTAAATTACACTACAAATAAAAATTTACACACAAAACTTTATTATCCCCGGACCTGCACTGAACTTGGTATATTATTACAGAAGTAATATTTAACTAAAACTAGTGATCCTGATAGAAATAGCTTCCATTTGTGTAGCTCTCTCCAGGTAGCCGTAGTATCGACGATCAGACAGCACCCTCTGCAATTCCAAATCCCTGCGGAACCCGTTGATGAAAGCTTCTGCAGCCTTGTCAACATCTTCTTGAGAATTAGTATTAATATACTCTGAATCTTTAATCTTACTAGTACTACTTACTGCTGCCGAAGACGCTTGAGCCCGAGCCGCATGTTCCAGTGGCTTCATCATTGGCTTCGCTTGTTTCTGCAGTCCATTAATCTCTTTTTCTTTCTTGCGGTCTGGTTTGCCTCCACTTATCATTGTGGATAACCACTTTCCATGTATCCCCATAAAATCTCAAATACAAATTACTGGTTAAAAACAATTTGCTTACTTCAGAAGAAAACCCAGAAAGCAGACCAAAACAACTTGCTTAGTTAAGAAGAAAACCCAGAAAGCAGTCTCAGAGCTGGAGGAAAAAACCCAATCACAAATTCAAAAAAAGTCAAAGTTCCCACAAGTAATGAAAATCGACGATTGAACACAATGAAGAATTAGGTCTCCTTAGATTTTTATAGAAGACCAGAAGTACATTGGTGCTCCTTTCTAAGAACAACCCGTTTGGCGGCGCCAGTTCTTTCCGAGAACCACCCGTTTGGATTCCTTGCTGACAACATGTCTCTGGCGTCATTAAAATTGAAGGTTATTCTCCGCGTTCTGATTTGTTGACCGCAGGCTACTGAATTTCAATTTTCGTTATATCACACTACTTTCGGTGTTTAGCATAGAAACCGACTACATTGGATAAGCTCGTATCAAATCGAAGTCATATGCTCTTGGACGGCTACATTGATCCCTAGAATATTATCGAGATTATATGTGACAATGTCGTATTGGTGGGTGAATGCAAAAAGAGATGAATTTTGTCTTTTGAAGTGTGTAGTTGATTAAAGGTTACGTGGTTAGAATGACATGATGTTGAAACATGTGAAGCAGTGGGGAGGGGCCAAAAAGGCCATCATCATTTGGCTCTTCCATCCCATGATCACTTGACCACCTTGCATACACATGCATTTATCCAATATCCATTTCCTTAGAGGATGATGAGAATGAATGGGTTCGGATTATGTTTTAGAGGAAATTGTATGTCTAGGGTAATTGGAATTCAAGGGCAAATGGAAAGATAATTTTAATTTTCCTATGGGAAGTTATTTTTTCTTTCAGGTGATTAAATTTTTTTTATGGAAGGGCTTAAACATTCCAAGTGCCGAAGAGATTTGGGAGGTCCATTAACCTCTTTGTAGTTTATCAATATTTTAAAGAAGAGCTCACACTAGTTCACTTTCAATTGTTGGTGGTGATGGTTTCCTCGTAATTAGAGTTCATTGCACATTTTGTATTCAAAGTCAGTTTATAGAAATCGAAGAAATGGAGGAGAAATGGAGCAAGTTGAGGCTATAAGCATAAGAAATGTAGTTTGATAACGAATGTCACAATCCTATAGGATTCCAAAGGAGAAGGGTACTAGGTAGAAGCAAAGCTCGATTGGATTCCATGGGTGTAATGCCCCTTAAATCTATTAATAAAAAAAAAGTAAGGTCAATATTTAACTAATAGGATCTAAGGTTAGTCAAAAATTAACCTTGGCATTTAATTAAACTTATTAAAAAATATATTTGTATTTGTTTTGGTCTGAAATTCCTTTCCTTTCTTAGCTTAGTACATGGTGATATGTTATGTGGTTTATTTGTAGAATGATGTTTTCTTATATATTGTAGTTCAAGAAAAGAAGGTAATACATCTACCAAGGTAATTTATACGAAGATCTTGAATTGGATTCTAAACATAGAATTTTCTAGAAGTGAAGGCATCAATATTTAAATTTGGTGGAATTATATTGGCTTTCTTCACATAGGTTGATAGAGAAAAAGTGACATAGGAGTAGGCCATTTTATACAAGTTAGATTCTTTAATGTCCCCCGATTTAAAAACATCAATGTCAATCTAAATTTTGTTTTGTGATGAGTTTGGATGATTACAGAATCTCTCCAAACAGTCCCTAGAGGACAATTGTAACCACTACATTACGCCTTTAATGAAATTCAAAATGGAAAGGGACAAGCCACGTTAAAGAGGAGACTATGTGTGCAAGAGTGGGGGACGTAGAGGAGGAAACCTCAGGGAAGTACGTCAGGCACCAAGACGCCTTAATGGCACCGGACAGAGCCTGGAGAAATCAGGGACCAGTGGTTGACGAGGATTCAATGGTCAATGGATCGTAGTTGCGAAGGAAGATTAGACAAACCCTAGAAAAATCAGGGAATGTAGTGGCTGACAGGGATTCCTTGGGGAATGGAGTAGCTGCAAATTAAGACCTAGGAAACCAAACTATAAGTAAGCAAATGCAAGGAGGCAAGACACTGCTAAGTATGCTGGGAAAGAATGAAATCTTGATGTGTGACGACTTTGTGTTAGGAAAGAGTTGAGAGAAATACTTGCTATGTGAGCACTTTGTGTTAGGAAAGTAATTTCTTCCTGGAAACTGAACTGAGGTTGGTTGTCTCTGCTCTTGGAACGCATAGTTTAGCCAATATGCTTAACTAGGTTTAGACCCTTTTTGGTTTACTGAAGCCCTGTATAATACCTTAAATTCATAAGGGAAGGGGAAACTAGGAATGAAAGCTTGGCTACTGTAGTTTTTAAGAACTAACCACTGCACACCACCATAAAATGCTTAAGTCAGAGCTTTCCCAACTAAACCATTCAGCTTAAGCCATGAGTCCATCAAGGGTTGGATACTTTTTAGTCACTCCAAGAAAACACAAAGAAGTTAGACAGTTCCACAACCCACAATCCACATTGCGGAAGCAGATACCAGGGTTAAAAACAAAATGAAGATAAGGAATTTTCGCAATCTATAGTATGCATTACGAAAAGTGGAAAGTGGAAGTCAAACTATAAAGGAATTAAGTGTTTCTGCAATCCGCATTATGAAAAGCAGAAAGCGGAGGATAAAACTAAGAAAATGTGAGGGTTTCTGCAACCCGCATGCGGAAAACGGAAAGATGGAAAGTAAAACTTATAAAATATTACAATTTCTGCAATCTGCATTGTGGAATGCGGAGAGAAAAATGAAATTGTAGAAAATATAAAGGTTTACGCAACCTGCACTTCGCATTTCGGAATGCAAAAAGAGGAAATGAAAAGTGTTGAAATGTAAGGATTTTCGCAACCCACAATCTGCATTGCGGAATGCAAAATGTGGAAAGGAGAAAAGTTTAAATGAAATTATTTTAACGACTTGCGCAATCCGCATTATGAAATGCAGAATGCAGAAAGTGAAAGAAAAATATAAAGAAAATATGGGGTTTCCGCAATACGCAATCTGCATTACAGAATGTGGAAGGCAGAAAGTGAAAGAGAAATATAAAGAAAAGATGGGATTTCCACAATCCGTAATCTACATTACGGAATGCAAAGAGAAGCAAGTGGAAGAAAAATATAAATAAAATATGGAATTCCCACAATCTGCATTGTGAAATGCGAAAAACAAAAAATGGAATGGTAAATATAAAGAAAATAGAGGGTTTCTGTAATCTACAATTCACATTGTGGAATGCGGAAAGCGGAAGGTGGAAGAGAAAACATAAAGTAAATATGAGTTTTCTGCAATCCGCATTGTGGAAAAGGAAATGCGAAAGGGTAAGATCCTAAAAGAGTTAAGTAAGTTTCACAACCTGCAATCTGCATTGCGGAAGCAGAAGGAATTTTTGTTTGCAGAAAGGACTATTACAGAAACAATTAAGCTTAGGAATGAAGGTTAGAGGAAGATTCATGGGCCATGTCTTATAAGATTTTTTTTATGCATTTTAGCAAGTTATATGGGTATGCTACAGATTCCTAGAAAAAATAAAAAATAAAATTCATTGGTCAAAGTTATATGGGAATCAAAGTGACATGGAAGGAGCCAAATGAAGAGGAGCAGATTTTAGTAGTGGAGGTCTATGCTCTACATCTATGTAATTAAAATCTATATGTTCTGAACCAAAAAAAAATGTTTCTTAATTGCATAAATACAATTTCTTTGCATAACCACAATCAAACAATGGCTAGAAATCAAATAGTGGAAGGAAAAAACAATTACACACATACACATGTATTTCTCCATTAAATCACTTTATTATTCAACTAACCAAAGATTATAAGTCAACTTCCTCACCTTCTTAAAACAAGTAGTTGCATGGTAAACATAACGACCATGACATGAGGTGCATGACCCACTGAAGATACGTAAGGCCTACATGGAAAATGAGGAAAATAAGTTGTATGGTTTCTACACAACTATATATAGATCTATCGATATAACTCTGCATAGATTGTACTAATTATAGGTATCCATACATATCTCTTAGTATGATTGTATGTATATATTGTTGTATAACCCTTCTACAATTTGCTTCATAGTTGGTCAATAATATTCCTCTTATCTCTACTTGCTCTCTTCTCTTCCAGTTATTGTTCTTGTCCAACCAAAAATGTTTATGTACTCTCTATGCTAACCTACCCTTTTTCTTGAGTTGAAACTCTAATCAATCAAATCACTAACCTCTTAGTAATATGTATAAATGAGGTTGAATTGAAGTTACTAATGCATTAAATATAGTTTATTAGACTCATAATATAAATATAAGAATTCATTTTTTCGTAAATGTGAATTACAAAATAGTATGTTCACTCTGAACTTGTGATGAATTTCTTGTACGAGATATAACCTTCAACATTCCCTCTTAGAAAGGAAGGAATTAAACACAAATGCAAATATTTCTAGATAAATTCTTCAAGCACTCCTTTTTCTAAAGGCTTCATTAGAATATTAACAACCTATTAATCTACGTGTATATTCTAAAGATTTGTCACTCACTTCTGAGTCATGTATTGAATGAAATGATATTTGACCTTTTTTTATCTTGGACCTATGATGAAACACTTGACTCTCAAGGATTTTGATACAAATTTCATTATTACAGTGACTCATCCTCAGATCCAACTATTATTCAAATAATAATTCAATCATATCGCAAAGTCAAATGGCGTGATAACTAGTAGTAATGGTTTCCATATACTATGCCTCTACTAAGTTAAGTTCCATAGAATTCATATTTTCATTGAACAGGAATATCATCACTAATATGAAGCTACATAACAACTCGGAGATTCCCCTCCCAACTGATGCACTTCCTATCCTATTTAAGTATGTATATCCTTGCAACTTCACTTCACCATCTCAAATATATCTCTAACCATAATCCAGTGTGCCCCTAAAGTATTTGAGCACAAGTCTCATTGCTAACTAACGTTCCCACATCAGCTCCACCATGAACTAACTCAAGGAGTTCACTACAAAATTGATCTATTGTTGACCAAATACATCAAGGAACCTATTAGTTTCCTTTACAATGTGTGATCTATTGTCTTTGAATTAGAAGTTGTTACCTTATTTATATTAGTTATCATAGTTGGGAAATAGATTTGCATTTCTTCATCTGAAACCTCTTCAGAGTCTCAAGTGCATACATACTGTACCCAAGAAAAATATCCCTAGGTCTCTACCAAAATTCGAAACCTAATAAATAATGCATCATGCCAATTCCATTCATCTCAACCTCAACTTATATATATTTTATTTGCACCATGTAATGAGTTTCTCTAAACTTGTAAGAAACATTTCATTTATATACAACAACAACAACAACAAAAGCATATTAGACCCAACAAATATATAATATAAGTTAGCATTTTCTTCACTTTTTGTGACATACCACCTCTTGGTTCCTACCCGAGTCCATATAAGGTTCTTTTTCATCCTACAAACATGGGACTCCTCCTTACTGATCTCAAAGCCTCGAGGGTGCTCTATTTAAACTTTTCCCTCTATTATCCCATCGAGGAAAAATATATTTACATTCATTTGATGTATCATCCATATCATAATCTAAACTAAAGACATAACTTATCTAAAGTTTACTCAAAGAACTATTGATTGTCAAGACATATTGCTCAACCAAGTATTCAAGGGGTATATTTAACATTCTTACCCATGTAGTGCACATGTAGTGCACTACTATGAGATTTGGAATCTTTGAATGGTACGAATGTCAATCACATGTAGTGCACTTTATGAGATTTGTTCCATAGTTTTCCTCAGTTGTGAGAAAAATCCGAAAGTAAAAAATGAATTGATGATATTCGCATTGACCATTGTATTTTATTCACTTTGTATATAAAGAAAGCATCACTGGGAAGGAGGGCATAAGACTCCTAAAATTAAAGGCACCAAATAACTTGAGGTTTCTTCATAGAAATAAAGAAATGGGAGCTTTTCTTCACTATATTGTAACGGTAACGAGACAGTACTTTACTATGCTCAATCACCCATTTTATTTTTAGTTAGTTTAATATTTAATAAGTGACAGATAAAAAAAACCCTTTTTAACCAAATAAAAACAATAACTTGAATATTGAAAATGGAAAACCTAAAAAGTTAAAAGGTTGAATATGAGCTGTAGAAACATGAATACGCATTTTTAGGCTATGAACTCATATTTTTGTATGTTCCAAGGAATGGATGACTATTTGTTGTTTGTTATTTCAGGTTTTAATTTAAAATTCAATTTCTAAAAGATTATACAACCCAATTCTGAAAAATTGAATTCCATTGTGAGGTGATTTTTCATTTAATAAAAAAATATTGTTTTAAATGTTGTAATAATTCATACTTAAATAACTCTTCATATCATTTAACGACCTGCTGATCATTGAATCACTCAACATCCAACATTCAGAGCAAGTAATCCAACATTCGGATTAAGAAATTGAAAAAAAAGAGCGAGAGACATGTACATGTAATTCAAATTCAGAAGTTGTATTCATTCTAGTAAATTACATTAGAATTAAAATTTACATACAAAACTTTATTATCCCCATACGTGCACTGAACTTAGTATATCATTACAGAAGTAATATTTAACTAAAACTAGTGTTCCTGATAAAATAGCTTCGATTTATGTAGCTCTGTTGAGGTAGCCATAGTATCGACAATCAGACAGTGTCCTCTGCAATTGCAAATCCCTGCGGAACCCGTTGATGAAAGTTTCTGCAGCCTTGTCAACATCTTCTTGAGACGTTATGATTCTTTCTTGCCACTACTTACTGCTGCTGAAGCTGGTTGAGCCCGAGCCGCATGTTCCTGTGGATTTGTCATTGTCTTCGCTTGTTTCTGTTGTCGATTAATCTCGTCTTCTTTCTTGTGGTCGTCTTCTCTTCCTCCACTTATCACTTTGGATAACCACTTCCCATGCAGTGCCATAAAATCTCAAATACGAATTACTGATGATAACAAAAAAAATTCTTACTTGACAAGAAAACCCTGAAAACAGAGCAGAGAGCTTGAGAAAAAAAGACACTCACAAATTCAAAACAAAGTCAAAGACGTCACAAGTAACCATAATGGATGATTGAATACAATAAACGATTTTTTATTCTTAGATTCTATATAGAAGGAAAGAAGTGCGTTGGCTCTGGTTCTTTCTTAGAACAAGCTGTCGAGATATTTGATTCCCTGAGGACGACAGTTCTCTCTTGCGTCATTAAATATTATTAAAGATACTTCTTCACGTTTTGATTGGCTGACCATAGGCTACTGATTTTCAATTTGCATTATATCCAAGTACTTTCGGTGTTTAGAAACCAACTAAGATAATCTCGTATCAAATCAACATGAGTGGGTGAATGCAACATGTGAGAAATTGATTTGTTACAGGGCACATAAATTATCCGTAAAACCAATTTACGCAACCAAATTCCACTCATTCAATGGAAATAGTTTGCAAAAAAATTCGCATCTTTGAATGGTGTGTAAGTCAATATAATATTTCTTTCTCAGAGTGGATTGAAAACTATTCGGAAGGCAGGCAAAAAACCCTGAGTCAGTTTTTTTTATTACTTGGAAGCAAATCAAAATTGTTAGGCAGTCGTCAATAGATGAGAATGGGGCGAATCACCTTTAAAACAAAAAAATTATTTATAACATTACATCCCTGCTTGGGTCAACTACACACAGTCAAGAAGAAAATCAATTACACAATCAAATTAACTTCTGACATATACTTCTTTTAGTTATCAAAGTTTTGTATGATTATCGAAGTTCCATTGATGGTATGTTTGGAATAACCCGAGCCCAAAGATGAGGATAACGTTAGTAAGGAAGTATCTCATATGTGTTCTTTAAAAGTAAAACATCGCATATGCGATATGGAAAACAAAAAAAAACAAAACAGAGGCAGTGGGCCTCACTTTGTCATTTGCACAGTGAGCGTTTCGGGAGAGTGATAAGCTGCACCAGCGATTTGCGTTTGAGCATTTGGAGGTCAATTTGGAGGTGGATGTGGAGGTTCCTTGGCTCCAATGGCAAGTAACTACTATTATCGATTACAAATTGTTTTTGTTAATTTCATAGTTTTTATATTTGTTTAAAACAAATTTAATACAAAATATTGACTTAAATCAAAGAATGATAAATTAAAACAATTTGTACTTTGTTGTTTAAATATTAATAGATAATAGAAATGAGCAAGATATTGTGGAAAATGAACCCACTAATGACCAAGAACCAAACCCAAACATGAACCCAAACCGAAACATGGAGGGGGAAGAAGACCGAAACTCACAGATTCTGGTGTGTTTGGGTGCATTGAGGTGCCTTAGCTCATCTTTTAGAGTGGGGGATCATTTGAGACAATATTTAGCTGAGGCATTGGACACCATTACAAAAACAATTTCCAATGCCCAAGGATATTTGTACAACATTAGCTCGTACAGAGAATCCAGGAGGCAATACTATTCTGATGGTTTAAGTTATAAAGACATCAAAAAGCTAAAGATTACGCAAGACCAATTATTTTCATTATTCTTGGACCCTAGCACCGGATTGGTTCCACCCACCATTTGAACATACATTTCCATAGATTGGTGCATGGAACCAAATATAAAGTCCAATTGGATCGATCGATGGTATATAGTCTTCGATGAAGACCCTCATGGGAATAGGGACATCCCATTTTATTTCCTCAGGAAGTTGTATGCAGAATTCATCCCAGGGAAACCTGTCAACTATTTAGATATTTTAGGCTTCCAAGGTGTTGGTCATGGGATGCCCCAGAATAGGGAAGGGGCTAGGACATATCCTAACTGTGTGCTATTCCCTCCATGCACACCAAAACCCCCTTGGGTATATCCTCCTGCAGATCCTGTGATTGAGGATACACAGGAGGCCTTATTTGACTCAGCAGATACATTGCTTCAGGATGGGACTCATGTCCAAGGCAATGTAGGTCAAGGGGTTGGCACTTCTAAGGCCGGCCCATTGCACAGTAAGGATCCATTTATAGATCACACTGGAGAGGTAGAGCATTCAGAGCCTCGTATTATTCCATGCCCTTACACAGCGTGTGGAGGCATATGCTATGGAGCAACAAAATATCATGTTGTTGGCTCCTGCAAGTGTGTATGGGCAAGGCCGATATGGGAAACCTACAAACACAACCATGGTCGAGGGTTTTCATGCGTTTACCCCCAAATGAAATAGTTGCAAGAGTTGACCCAACAATGTAATTAAATGTATATTAAACTAAAAACATAAAAAAATGTAAATTTCAACAACTCAAGAGCATGTTATTTTCCAATTTCTATTTGTTGGTGTCTAAAGACACCGTTCTTTACGCCTCCAATGTGCCATAGATGGTGTTTGTATCCTAGGCACACGAAAGGCTATACATTAGTAACATCATAAGAAAAAAAAAGAACCCAATGAAAATGTGGAAACATGATTTATAGATAACTCACATGAGGTTGTACGATTGTGTTTATAGTGTCCAGTATCCTATGAATAATATTATGTCTGTGAAAACCACTTATACTATGAAACGAGAACTTTATACTAAGAACGAGAACTCTAGCCATAAAAACAACGATTTTTGCATAAAAAACACCAAAAAGACCCCCAAATAGAAAAATGTTGATACTAGTATACACCTTTTTTTTTCACGGTAAAAAATAGAGCCATGGCCTAAACATGCCATATTGTTGTTTACAAAACTTTGAAATCAACCCCTAAATTGGAAAAATATTTTTTTCTTCAAGAGATAAATTACAACTTTTTTAAAACTTGCATATTAAACAAAAAAATATTTCATAAATAATTTCAAGAGTCTAACCATTGGAAATAAAACAAATTATCTTGCGATTCATTCTTGAAATTATATATTAGACCCTGCAAGAACAAATTATTCATATAAATGATCAAAAACTCTTTTAGAGTTTCAATTACGATCATACTAATTAAAAACATCTAAAATGTTTCATGTGAAATTATTCAAACTCATCCATGGATTCTGACACCCCATCAGAATCTATATTTTTTGCACATGAACGACTAGATATAAAAATAAGACAAAAAAATTAAACCCCTAACCCCCTTACCCCACATTACATTACATTAGA
>LPNX010049149.1:309088-333031 GCA_001517045.1 Pseudotsuga menziesii | reverse complement strand
ATATGATACAACCCACTATTTTATATAAGTGCATTGTCCCAACAAATATATATAAACTATATACATCCTTATAAAAATGCAGTCCTCCAATATTTATAAAACATAAAATCCATTCTTTGATTATATATAGTCACGATCTTTCCGAGGTAAATAAATAATTATATAAAATACATTAACAAAATCAAAATACAAATTTAACCATATAAAATTTACTATCAAATCGATCTCATAATAAAAAAAAATTATCTTAAATGATTTTTTTTAAGAGTTGGCGACATATCTAGAATATCTTGGTAGATTCATTTTAACAAATAGGGATTATTTTTTATTATATGCTAAATGTTGTTTCCCACAATAGTCCCTTGCTTGGCTCTATCAAACTCTTTTCTTTATTTCTTTATTGATAAAACTAGCATGGTTAAACTTCAATTTTTAACCATACCTATCACAAAACTAAATCTAGTAAATGTATACTTCTTCCTTCCTCCTAGAAATGTAAAATATAAACTGTGATCAACAAAATATGGTTGTTTGTAATTAATATAAAAAATCAAAGTAAGCTTTGTGCAAATGATTGATGGAATAATCCATCCTCTAAATGTAAAATGTAAATCTACTAAATGTATACTTCCTCTTCATTTTTGAAAATGTAAAATATAAACATTGATCAACATAATGTGGTTACATGTAATTAATAATAAAATTCAAAGATTTTAATTCATATAAAAATTCAAACTTTTTGTGGAAATGATTATGGAATAATCCATGTTCTAAAATGTAAAATGTAATAGTAAATATTCAGATACCTCCCTTTTTGAAAACTAAATGGTAATAAATTTGAACGTTATAACTAAATCTACTAAATGTATACTTCTTCCTCATTTTTGTCCAATATTTTAAAAATGTAAAATGTAATCATAAATATTAAGATACCTAATTTTCCGAAAATTAAAAGGTAAAACATTTGGACTCGATGTACACTTCCTCCTCATTTTTGGAAATGTAAAATATAAACCCTCGTCAACATATTATGGTTATTTGTATTTAATATAAAAATTCAAACGTTTTAAATAATATAAAAATTCAACTTTTTTGTGCAAATGATTGATGGAATAATCCATCTTCTAAACTGTAAAATGTAATCATATATATTCAGATATCTCAGTTTCTGAAAACTAAAAGGTAAAAAAATTGGACGTAAAATGTTAAATGGAATCATAAATATGATTTCAGTCTGTGATGTATATTCATAATTTAGTAATGCATGCTTGGTAATGAGATAATATGATGTCACCAGGTTTTAATGATTTCCTGATTTATGGATTTATGAAGGAAGAAGGTCGCCCCTCATTGCATATTCTAGGTTCAGCAGCTAGTAATCTTGATGATAAGCTGCCACTCTTCTATGAGTAAATATGAACCAAGATGTAATGACACTAATGAATGCTACTCATGTAGAGGCCATAAAACGTTCGTTTGGAGTATGTCATATATAGTTGATAGAGTCATCGCCTTCAAATTATTGAATCACGTATCCTTGGAAGAACCTAGCATGATTGGAAATTAGTGTCCAAATAACTGAATTGGTACTTCGACGACACCACTAGGGGATGCGATTTGGCAGCAAGATCCATTTGGACTTACCTTAGTTTCTAAAAACTAAAAGGTACACAATTTGGACGTTATATGCAATATACAGGGAACAAACCACTGACATATGTACTCTAAGCTGGAGACCGGCTTGCTGTAGCATGGATCACCATAATTTGTTGCCAATGTCTTTAATATACCAAGGAATCTGACTTGGTTGATGATCTTCCATGTCTCTCTTTATGCACATTACAGCATTGTCGTCGAAAATACTAGTTAGACTAGTGGAAGCAGATTACCATTTCACCTTTCACTTGTGGAGCGCAAGGATGTATATATGCATTCAATTTCAATGTTGTAGGTGATATACTATAACCTGGTGGGATATTCCATTCAACTGTAGAGTGCCCTCCTCTTTCTTTAGGCAGGTATAGCGAACAAGCGGGTTAATCCTTAGAATGTAACCTAGAATTACCGGTTGGGATCATGGGCCTGGGAAACAACTACTTGACTTAGTTCATTGGCTTGGATTGCATACTCGAAGTGGTTCATTAGCTTGGATTTCCTACTCGAAGCGAGTCAGAATCGCGCCACCAGTATGGGGCAGCTCTTTGGTGGCAAAGGGGGCAGAGCTATGCTCCCTCTTCCCTTCCCCACTTTGAGTATGCAATTTGGTCCACCAATATGGGGAGGCTCTTTGGCAGCCAAGGGAGAGCTCCCTCTTCTCTTCCCCACTTCGAGTATGCAATCCAAGCCAATGAACCACTTCGAGTATGCAATCCATGCCAATGAACCAAGTGGGATATTCCATTTAAATGTAGAGTGCCCTCCTCTTTCTTTTGGCAGGTATCGTGAATGAGTAGGCTAATCCTTATAATGTAACCTAGGATTACCCGTTGGGATTATCGGTTGGGATCATGGGCCAGGCTACAACTACTTGACTTGGTTCATTGGCTTGGGTTGCATACTCGAAGCGGGGAAGGGAGTAGGGAATGGAGCTCCGCTCCCTTGGTCGCCAAAGAGCCGCCCCATAATGGTGGCGAGATTCTCAGAATCATGCCACCAGTATGGGGCGGCTCTTTGGCGACCAAGGGAGTAGAGCCCCGCTCCCTCCTCCCTCTTCCTGGCTTCGATCCAATCTATATTAGAGCGATATTTTGTAAGTTGAGTTACATCCCTCTAATTTTCCAGCTACAAGACATTTTCATGCGCCTTATAGTAAACAACTCTTTCACACCCAACTCTCATGTTTCTTGCAGTCCTCGGTGTCCATAGTCATTGTAACAGGTATAAATACTTTCTTCTATTAAGAGTCATAGGTATAATCATAACTAATTACATCCCTCAATTATAAGTAAAAGTTATAACATGAATCACAAAAAGTGAGGAAGACCCGTACTATAATGCATCTACATTCAAGTGAATTGAGAAAACACAGTGCTTCGGGACTATGTCAGATAACAAGATGAGCCAAATTCTAATTAGTTTAAATGCCTACACCAACTAAACCAAAAGGTGACTCGATGTAATCCAGGGCTCATTGAACAGTGAAGGTAGCTCCCGATCTTCAGTCTTTGGTTAGCACGTGTACTCATTCCTGGCGTGACAGCTTGGCTATGGCATGGAGAGTATGCAAATACTGTAAGAATTCCATGGGGCTCACAATTTCAAGAGGACCATCAGTCAAGTAACATTAGTATTAAATGGCTATAAGTTATCCTTTAGGGTGTTAGCTTTCTCAACTCACTTTGACTTAAGATTTGGTGCTGGCGAGACCCAATTCTCCTCCTGATCAGGAATGCAAAACCCAATTTTAAGAGTTTTATTGGTAGGTTCGATTCTTAGTTAGAGATTCCTTAACCTTATGTGAATATCTCCTTTCCTTTGATAAGGAGCTATTTATTATATGGTCTATCTGTAATATTTGTAATAGTTATTCATAACAGCCTCGGTAAACCTCTAGTGGGGTTAGATGCGTTTGGCTTCTCTGGGACCCCACCTGAAGGGGAATGAGGTGGTTGGCATGGGACCTCTTATTTGTATCACACCTCTGGGGAGACCTAAATTAAGGATGAATATATCAAATCCCCAAATGAAGGGAAAGAAATATAGGACACACTTATATGATCTATTCCAGTTAGGTGGGTATAGATGTCGTCGAGGTAACAAAGTTGAGAGCTTACAGATCTATTAGGGTTCATATTGACTAGAGCATGGGATGTATGTGGTCATGGGATTTACTATGGCCCTAGGTTCTGCCACTATATTCCATAAGGTATAGGCCATTACAAGTATTCATTTTTATTACTTAATACCCTAAGAGTTTAGCTATCTAAGTATTTTTTCATGAAGTAAGAAAGAGGATTAGCAATATAGGACTCCACCTTCCTTTAAAAGACCCTAATTTATGGGCCCAAAGTGTGGACATGGTAGTTGAGTAGAATAAAATTTCAATAAAATACAAATACACTATAAAGTTAAAAAAAAAATAGAGTATAACTTAAACCCCCTTATTATCTAGCTCGACTTGGATATTCCTTATGAAACCACCTTCAGGTTCGATTATTTTACCACATATGTAATAATGGAAGATATGAAAATGAGAATGATTTACTTCCATAATGTTTAATGTACTTTGTTGCAATTGATTTGGACTAGCGAAAATATGCAATGTTTGCAACAAAAAGAGTTGAAGTAGGAGAGTAAATATGCAACAAAGGAACATCGGGATGGGTATGAATTAAATCGAGTTGCTGTAATAAAATAAAATGAAAATGAGGTGATTCTTAGTTACAAAACATTAGTGGTGTGCATTCAGATAGTAGTAATGGTGCAAGAGCAAGAGCAAGAGGATGGGGCAAGTAATAAACATAATTGATATGGGGTAATTTAAGGTAATGATCCCCATTGGAACATATCCATAGTATTTCATAGAGGTGGAATAGTTGTAGTAAGTAGTATAAGATATTGATGATGATAGCCATGAAGACAAGCCAAGTAGAGAAGATTTTAAAATTGAGCAAAAATGTGAGGAGTTGCTTATAGTGGTAGAGTGCATAAGTGTAAATTACAAAAGAAAGAATAAAGATTAAAAAGTTGGAAGAATCATGAGTTTTTCATAATGCCAAAGAGATGGAAAAAAAAAAAAAGATGAATAAAAAAATGAGTTTTTCATAGTGTTGGTACACAATTTATCAACAATCATTTGTAAGATCCTAGTTTTCACACTTGGAATATAAGATGTGATAAATTATGTACCATCATAGATCTTGCTAAATAAAAATATTTTTTACGTTCAATAACAAAATAATTACCACATGGTATGTATTATTACGTTCAGTAACAATAATCGCTATATATTGTTATAGTTCTTGCCATTGAGCAACAATGGCCCTGCTATGTCAACTATCTATATCAATATTTATTTTGTAAACAACTCTTGTTTGTTTTTTTTTAATTAAATCTTCATTACAATTAAATAATAAAAAATTTCATATATAAGAGCAAAAATTGTAATAATTATACTTTCTAATTTACATTTTCTCAACCACAAAAATATGAAAACAAAATATAAAATATGTAATTGTAATAAAAACCATGGCTTTTCTCTATTTACTATATTTTGTGACAATAATGAACATGCCATCATGGGAAAGAACAGAAAAACAAAATTTAAAATATGCAATTGCCCATGTCTTTGCTCTATTTACTATATTTTGTGAAAATAATGAACATGGCATCGTTGGTAAGAAGCCATTATGTCTATTCACAAAAATAAACACATTGAATAAGTTGAATTGGCTATTTTCATTCATTGGGTAAATACAATTCAACATGAATAGAAATTATGAAATAAGTTGAATAAATGCAATTGTAATAAAAACCATGGCTTTTCTCTATTTACTATATTTTGTGACAATAATGAACATGGCATCATTAGCAATAATCCATAATGTCTATTCACAAAATAAACGCATTGAATAAGTTGAATTGGTCATTTGTATTCATTGGATAAAAATAATTCAACATGAATATAGATCATGAAAAAAGTTGAATAAATCCATTGAATAAGTTGAATTGGTTAATTACATTCATTTAGATTGACCAATTCAATTTAATGTAATATCGATGCAATTTATTTAATGTAATTTTTTTCAATCCTAATGAAACGCTTGTGCTGAAGATGTTATAAGAGTTTCAACCTCTATTAGGAGGGATGTTCGTAGAGGAGAACTTTGGGCATTCTCAAGACATAGAAGACCTAATGGAAGAGGATATTGATGTCCATGAAAAAATCCAAGCTCAAAAAATTCCAATTTTGATGAAGATTTTGGCCTACATGATAGTGTTGGTTAGTTTCATGTCTTGAAGAAAATGTTAACTTTGACAAATTTTTTATAAGATATATTGGTAATGTTTTTACTTTCAAACTTTATTTTAGAAATAAAATTTCTATATATAATGCTTTTAATATGTTATTTACATATATATGGTATAGTTTTTCTTGAATTTATGTGAATGGTCACTTTCAGAAAATAATATAAAATGGTATCATTCTTATAAAAAAATCTATAAAAATCCGTTAAATATGGCTTTAAATGTAGTTATTTTCTCTAAAAATTTACAATTTTGTCAATAAAAATGTCTTGTTTTTTCCATAAAAATGTCTTATTTTAAATAAAAAAATTGCAAAATGTATATGTTTTTCATTATAAATTGCTTCTAAATGTATGATATTTAGTTAAATTTCTAAAAAAACACTTGAAAATAGAAATTAAAAATATTTTACGACAAAGATTATTCAAATGCCCAAAAAAATGCCTCAAAATGATGATGTGTGATACTGGTATCAATCCTTTTTGAAACGAAGGTAATCATAGCTACTAAAATTAGGAGAGAGAAAAATGAGAACTGTCTCAAGTTCTCATTTCATAGTATAAGTGGTTTGAATGGTATCGGTCATTCACAGCTTTATTACATTGTGAATAAACAAAGGTTAAATAATTGAAATCGTGCTTCAGCATTAACTTTAAGGTTGAATAATGCACCTCACAATGCACTAAGACGAGTAGGCCATCTGGATCATCTCTAATGCCAATGGTGTCCATCAATATTTCGTGCTCTATATGAGGTAGCAAGTATCATACATGTGACCTATTTTTGTGACAAAGTGTGCATAACTTGATGTTTATACCAACTACTAGGTTGGTGAAGTGGTATACAATAGATCCTCATTTATAATCCTGATATACATACCCACCCTTCCTTTTCTGTTGTGTTGCAAGTGTCAAGTACTTCCCTTTTATAACCATCAAGCTAGTTGGGAATTAAATATTTTCATCATCTGTAACAGGTTTGAGAATGGTTTGTTTCCCCTCTAAGCAATGTGCCAACCAATAGTCAGAACCCCATTCATTTTTTTTGGGGAAACCACTGCATATATTTGACCCGTGAAAGGAAATATGTCGAGTTAACAATACATTTTTTAAATAAGGTCTTGCATTTCTAATTTCTACATAAATTAAATTCTACATAGGTTGAGTAAACAATACATAAATGCATTTTCTTATTTAGGTACTACTCATGTACCTGCTTGTATGAGATTTGATGTGTGATCATAGTTTGTAGAAATATGTGTCTGATCATCTTCCAAATGGTCTATTTTATTAACCCCATTGAAATTGGTGCAAAGTGTCAATCAATCTCATGTATCAACGGTATATGTATACTCACAATCATCCCATTCATCGATGCTACAGGAACTGCAAAAGCAAGCCTTCAATTTTGTCCAAATTTGTAGGGCCGAGTTGTTTGAGCTTCTAATTGAATGAAACTGTCAAGTTCCATGAAATGTGTTCACCCGATGCGTTTTGGATCGGTCCACATTTGTCGCCTCCCAGAATATTCTCCACACCAGGTGTTTCCTTGTTGCTTGTTCTCCCATGAAAGATGCACACCATTTCACTATAGATGCAGCATCTCAAAGGCGAGCACCTGTAAACTTCATCTCTTCCCTTTGAAGGGCATTTTTTATGCATGCACCAGCACCATCGTGCGCTCCTTTTCCATGACCGGTTTCAAAGTAGTTCCATACATGTGGCACCTTGTATTCTATGTAGAACAAACACAACCATTCAAATACACGTGCATTCTTGAACTGTCCAGCACAACCATCCAACTAAATGAAATGACGACATTAGAAGAAATTTAGGGTCTAAAATGGCACCCTAAGGAAAATGGTAAAATAATAGTTAAAATAATAAAATAATATTTAAAATAATAAATTAATAGTTATTAATTTTGGAGGAAGAATGAAAAAAATTCCTTTTTGTGTTCATATTTTTGACATATCTCCCTATGTTTTTACTCAAATTTCGAGAGGGAGAGCTCATTAGATGCAAAATTTAATTCCACATCCAACGAGTACCCACACTGCATACTTTTGATGGACCTCGCTACCCCAAAAATAAGAAATTCCTAAAAACACGTGATGATGAAATCATCATCACGTTTTTTTAGGTATTTCTTATTTTTGGGGTAGTTGGGTCCATCAAAAGTATGTAGTGTGGGTATTCATTAGATCCGTAATTAAAATTTTCATCCAATGAGCTTTCCCTCTTGAAATTTGAGTAAAAACACAGGGAGATATGTCGAAAATACAAACAAAAAAAGTAGTTTTCTTTTATGAAAAATATGTCAATTCAACCATTATGGTTGACTTATTTTATTCAAATTCTATTGTTTCTTGAATTCCAACTCACAAAATTTATTGTTGGCGCATTTTCTTATAAGGCCCATTCTAGACCCCATATTTCCTCTAATGATAAAATGATATATCCATAGCTATCACATGATCATAGAATAATTTAAAGTAATGTTGCATGTAATGGATGTAATGGGTCCAATTGTCACTTATGTAGAAGTGACTTTCTTTCAGTATCACTTGTTTCTCTTCATTGCTATCTGGCCCATGTCGATACGTGATATGCACCATTATGCTCACCTACTTTGAGTGATAGTATTGACTTTGTATTTCATTTTGTGGTTGTAGGGTGTAATTTTCTACAAAGTCAACCACTGATAGTATTGTTCTGAGAGGGAAGGTGTCCCGACATATTCTGAATTGCTCATCTTGCCACCGTGCCATATCGATATGTTGAATGTACTATTGGATCTTTCCACAAAACTATGAAATAAAATCACATACTTGCGCCCGGTGTAAAAAAAAAAACATTGTTATAAAAAACATAAAAGGATGTGTACATGAATATTAATATGTCAATATTCAACAATTTACCTGTGAAGTCACCAATTTAATCTTCATGCTTTTTTTCTCATCATGTAGCTGATATGTCTCATACTGATAGTTCTGCTTCTCAATAATTGCATTCTCGAATGCTTGATATTCACTTTCATGGATGCAATCATACCATAATGATAGCTCACCACAATTGCTGCTAGAACCATCTACACATTGTTTTAAGTAATGTGTCTTCCCATCTTGCTGCGGAGACATTATGCTATGGATGAAATCTCTAGATGACATTGGCGGTAATGTACTTGAGCATTCCTGCACATGGTTAGGATGCAAAAAGTGATGTATATGTGCAAATGTATGGTAATATAGGTGAAACTCTATGTGGTATCTACAACAACAAGTGTTCCGGATGGTATTGATTCTAACATACCAGGTCTTGTATTTTTCAAAAGATCTTTGCCCAAGCCTTAGCTCTACGTGAGCAACTTTAAACATTTTGAATAGTTGAGTTTGTGTCACGTCGAGATAATGTTTAACATGAGGTTCATTGTTTCTAGAACCCCTACAATGTTTTAACACATCCTTTGTGTTAAAAGAAGGCCTAGTGTTATCGTGCCAAAATGTGTGCACTAGGCCCTTCACTGCTTCGACTAACTTCATGTCTTTGCGGGGCAACCTACCGTTAAATGCCCATAATGTTTCCATTTGTCCCTCTACATCAAGGTTGTCTCTTCATACTCAATAGTTTTTAAGTGTCTTTAGATGTAAAGGCACAATTTGTGATGTGCATTTAAGTAAATGACGTTTTCTTGTGGATCTACATACAATTGATTCAACCAATACACGACGAGCCACATTACAGTTTTGTGAACGAGTTTTTTTACCAATCGATGTGAATGCAATAGCAAGAGATTTAACAATGTGATTACTAGATTCGATATTCTTCATTGTTCTTATGCCTAAATTTCTTCTAACATTTGCCATATTTCTAGATTTAAGCAAAGCTAAAAACAATTGGCATTTACCGGCTTTGGATTTGTTATCAAAATATTGTTTCATTATTGAGGACAATGACGAAGAATAGTGCGTTTAGCCACCTTACCTTCCATGGAAGTCAATTCGCTCTCATCCGTTTGTATGCGTTTAGGAGTTCTCTTTTGTTTTGATGCAAAAGTTTTTGCCGTTTGAAATGTTGGAGTGACGTTTACATCCACTACAGGATGACAAATTCGATTAGGAGATTGAACCACCTGCCATGGTTGTTGCCGAGTCACATTTGCATCGGGAGTAACATAATTATTGAACTCTTCACAAGATTGTCCATTTACTAATGGATCAATAATATCATCTTACGTATAACCAGCTTCCTTTAATGTTGCATTATCTTCCTCTGCCTCTACGTCAGTTATATGTTGAGGGGGAATGGGAACTATTTGCTCATCTAATGAATGCTGATGATTTCTTGAATCTTCCCTCTTTTTTTCTTTTCTATTTTCAGCTTTTTCTGGTGTAAGCACCTTCCTCGTTGACTTTCGACCTTTTAGTATGTACATTCCCCATTGAAATCCACCCAAACTTGTTCAAAACCTATGTAATTATGTAAGTAAAGATTAAATTGTAGGTTGAACAGTTCTCTGTGTGCCAGTTCAGAATAATTATGTCTTTTTCTACATTAAACCTATCCCACAGCACGCAACCCAACATTTTTTATATAACACATATCGCGTATGTGATATAACACATGTCTGTTTTATTGCATATGCGATGTTGATACAATGCTTTTTAATAATAGGCACTTTTTTACGGATCTCCAAAACGCATATGTGATTTAGTGCATATGCAATTTTAGTGCATATGCAATATATCGCATATGCGATTTAGCAACACATATGCAATATACGATTTAATGCATATGTGATTTATTGCATATGCGATGTTGATACAATGCTTTTTAATAATAGGCATTTTTTTACATGATCTTCAAAACGCATATGCGATATATCGCATATGTGATTTAGTACTCACTAAATATGCAACTTGACTGATCTATGCTTATCAAATATTAAAATATTAAATATCAAATGCATATCAAACTTGGTCTGAAATATGTTAAACTTCTATAACCTTACAATGGACGCCATACCAATGGTTAAGACCTCCAAACCTATCCTTGGACCATGGTAGTGTCTATGATGATGATGATGATCACGAATAGTATGACTATGATGACGATGATTATGATGAGGACTATGATGGTGATTATAATGATGGTGATTATAATGATGATGATGATGATGATGACTATGATGATGAGGAGGAGGAGGAGGAGGAGGAGGATGACTATGATGATGATGATGAGGATGAGGGTGATGATGATAATGATGATGATAAGGATGATGTTGATGATGATGACGATGACGATGACGATGTTGATGAACAATTATGGTGATGATGATGATGATGATGATGACGATGACGATGATGATGAACAATGATGTTGATGACGAGGAGGAGGAGGAGGATGACTATGATGATGATGATGAGGATGAGGGTGATGATGATGATGAAGATGATGATGATGATGATGATGGAGATGATGATGATGATGAACAATGATGGTGATGATGATGATGATGATGAGGATGAGGGTGATGATGATGATGATGATGATGAAGATGATGATGATGATGATGATGGCGATGATGATGATGATGAACAATGATGGTGATGATGATGATGATGATGAGGATGAGGGTGATGAGGTGGAGGAGGAGGAGGAGGATGATGATGATGACCATGATGATGATGATGAACAATGATGGTGATGAAGATGATGAGGATGATGATGACGACGATGATGATGAGGAACAATGATGGTTGATGAGGATGAGGATGATGAGGATGGTGATGAGGATGATGAGGAGGATGAGGATGATGATGGTGATGATGATGAGGATGATGATGAGGATGATGATTTCGACGATGATGATGATGATGATGGTGATGATGATGAGGAGGAGGATGATTACCATGATGATGATGAGGAGGATGAGGGTGATGATGATGATGATGATGACGATGACGATGATGATGAACAATGATGGTGATGATGACAAGGAGGAGGATGATGATGACAATGACCATGATGATGATGATGATGATGATGAGGGTGATGATGATTATGATGATGATGATGAGGACGATGTTGATGACGATGACGATGATGATGACGATGATGATGACGATGATAATGAACAATGATGGTGATGATGAGGAGGAGGATGGTGACTATGATGATGATGATGAGGATGAGGGTGATGATGAGGAGGAGGAGGAGGAGGATGATGATGATGATTACAATGATGATAATGATGAACAATGATGGTGATGATGATGAGGATGATCATGATGAGGATGATGAGCATGAGGGTGATGATGATGATGATGATGAGGATGATGAGGATGAGGATGAGGATGATAATGATGATGATGATAATGATGATGATGATGATGATAAAAAATGATGGTGATGATAATGAAGATGATGATGAGGATGAGGATGATGATGATGAAGAAGATGATGAGGAACAATTATGATGATGATGATAGGTTTAGTTGAAACTTTGCATTGATTTTATTTTGAAGCATTTGCAATGGAATGGTGATGATGAACAATGATGAGGAGGAGGAGGAGGATGACAATGATTATGATGAGGATGATGACTATGATGATGAGGAGGAGGAGGATGATCATGATCATGATCATGATCATGACGATGATGATGATGACGACGATGATGATCATGATCATGATGATCATGATGATCATGATCATGATGACTATGCCTATGATGATGATGATGATGATAGTAATGATATTTTTTTCGCTTACTATAAATACTAATTACTAAATCTTGAAAACTGGTGAAATCTCTAATACACATATAAACACTCATTACACTGATGGCCACACACTTGTTTGAATATTTCTTGTGTTGGATGATCTGTTCTATTCTATGGACCGTACATTTGCAGACATTGATGAACAACCGTCCACCCCTCACATCTCTCTTGTCCCCCCCATCATTTATCTCCCATAACCATCCCTCCCTTACCCTTATATTTATCCTCCCTTCATCCCCCCCATATATGTCCCCTACCCATCCCTCCCTCCCTTGATTCCCTCTACACCTTCCTCTCCCTCCTTTGACTCCCCCTCCCTCTTAACCAATATAATGTTGGGCCATGAGCAACCGCATATACCGTCTGGATGGAATATTGGGAGTCTATATGGTATTATAATGGGATAAGGATTCCATTACTCTTTTTTACTCTCATACCAAATTAGTTAAGCAAAAACACATATGTTTTTAACACATATGCGATATGAATCACATTTGCAATATAAAGCATATGCAATATGAATAAGCTAAAACACATATGCATTTTTTTAAAATTAAAAAAATCGACGGGAATAAGGTTTGGCATTATGTTCGGAAATAACTTTGGACTACCGAACCTATTGGCTAAGAAAAATAAACCAGGGCTATTTCTTGTCTTTTAGAACTCTATCAATATTCTTAGTTTCGATAGCATGTTTTGCTATGATAGACACTATTTTTTTTATGAAAATTTAGAATATTGTAGAGTATGATCTTACGATTCTGAATATGTAATTTTTTCCTTCAAAATTATGTTTTATTTCTTTATTATTATTTTTCTAAATGACACATGTTAGTTTTTTAAAATAGATACATCGATTGTTTTTTATATAACTTTTGATTTCCTTCACCATTTCCCAAGAAAACTATATGGTGCACTAGACGAGAGAAAGCTCTATGATCTTATATATAGAAAACAAGGATTTTATTAATTTTTTTCCCCTAAAGTGTTCCACCCGCACAAAACATTTTCATTTCAATCTTTTCTGACTTCAATAATTAAGAATAAAAGAAATAATTCATGAAAAATTCTGAATAAATAGTGTTGCACTAGGCCCATATGTCCTTTATATCTCTACAAGATTTTATCCCAAATTGACATCATTTACCTCATATATTGTTGCACCCGCACAAACATATATGTTATGTTGTGCTGAAAATTTGAAAACCCAATTTCACAGAAACTAATTTTATAATAGTTTACACACATTTTGTCTCCATACATGCTATATATTATGAAATTTGATTCAATTACCTATCTTTTGTCTTTTTACTTCATCTTCAAATAAGTTAGGGAAGTACCCCTAATTGTCACCTAAATTCATAGTTTCCAGGTTTTTCCAGTATTATGTGGCATCTAAAGTGTCTTTAAAGGAGTCCATGATTGTGCATCAGTCATGGAGCCTCTCTCCCCCAAGGTCTCATATCAATTGACAACTCTGCTCCTTTCCATTAGCCTATCCCCTAACCTTTAGAATGTCCCTCACCCACTTCTTGATCACCCTCTTAATGAACACCTACAACCCCTAACCCACAAAGGTAATTGACAAGTGGACTTCACCATCCCTCCATTTATTCTCGTCCTTCGTTGCTTTCAATAGCACTCACCTCAGGATTGATTATTTGCGTAGCTCACATGCTCCAACCCATCTCCTCTTGAGTACAATAGCTTCTCAACGAAGCCTTTTATGCCTCCCTCCCTCCATTGGATTTCAATCGTTTCATTTGTCTGTAAATTCCCTATCTGAAGAAGAGTGTCCTCTCGTCATTTTGGGTTTCGGAGGTGGGCATCTCCCTTCTACCAACCTTCCTTTGCTGCAATTATTTCAGGATCTGTTTGATACTTTGGTGGATTATGTGCATAGTGGGGATAACAGAAGTTTCATCCAGGCTGTCTCTTTGAGCACTCGCCATAATATTCTCCTTGCAATCGGGAGTTCTTCCAACTCAAGCTCGGTGAATTTCAGCAGCTTGCTAAACGACGATAACCATGAATGACAGTTCCTTTCTGAAGGTAATTTCTTCCTGGGTTATTAGTATTCTCTTTTGGGGGAAGCTCAATTAGGTTTTTCGCTCTGTGGCTTTAGAAAATCCCAGGAATTTAAGCCGTTTGGAGGCCCTTCGACAGACAGATTTTTGTCTATTTTGCATCTGTTCTCATCAATCTATCTAGACTCAATTTAAACAGCAGTCGTGATAGTTATACCGATCAGTCTCTTTAGTTGGAAATGGACTATGGAAGGAATGAATAAGGGTTTATTGACTTGAATATTAACATACAACGCTTGTATGAAATTGTGTCTATTGGAATTTCTGATAGCAAAGAGGTTGTTAAAGAGGTCAACAAACTTATTGATCAGGTAAATTACCTCTCATACCAGACTGGAAACCATGATGAAAGGATTGATGACAATGAGATGAATCTCAAGGAAATTATGGGTAAAGTAGACTGCATTCAGGAAGACCTGCAACTGTTGGTCCAGATGAACCACGGAAGCCATGTTCAAGAAAATCCATGAGAAGCAAACTAGAAGAAGGAGGAGGAATCAATAACCCATCCTGTGGGTCAACCAAGCAAACCAAAATGATCCTCTCAGGAAATGTTTTTTTGCATTTTACTTAATCAATAGTTTGTTCGTGTTTATCCTTTGTCTGTAATTATTCGAAATACTAGAACTCTCTTGAGCTTGTTAAGGTATCTTGTAGGGCAAAGTTTTGTTGTTTTTTCTTCAAAACAATCAGAATGTATAAGTTGTTGTCTTTTGTACTGAATGGTTGTGCAGATCCTATTTAATATAATCTATTTTAAGTTTATGTTAAAAAAAAATCTAATTAATAAAATTTTAAACATTAAATTAATTAATAAAACAATAAATATTAAACTAATTAATAAAAAACAGTGGTTAGGTATATATGCATTTAGATATTTAAGTCATCTTAAATTTTGGACTTTTTTGAACTTGTCAACAAGATTAACCTCACTATAACAAGTGTACACCAAGGATTCATTTCATGGTCATAGTATCTTTTTATGCTTATATGTATCTAGATTAAGATTTAAATAAGCTTTTAAGTTGTATCTAGGGTTAGATTCTCTTATTTTTTAATGGAAAAAACCCTTGAACAAAAACTAGTGAAGTATATAACAAATGATTTTTGTGCTTAGTAAAGTGTTCGATTCTTGGGATCTAAAAAAACATTAACATAGTCTAGGGTTCCATTCTCTTATTCTTGAATTCAAAAGACCTTGAAGTGAAATTGAATGATACAATTATATGCCAAGGTGTATCTATATTGATTGTAGCATAATTACCCAAAACCGATAAATGATAGTAAACCATATGATTATGTACCAGTGTATATATATTGAAAATATATTTATTGGAGTGGCTGCAACCAACCATTATATTTTGTTCAAAGTTAAGGACTCACTATTTAGTAAATGAAACATAATAAAAATTTTAATTTTAATTTTAATAGAATATTTTTTTTAGAAAAATATACTCTACACTTTTCTTTAAATAATAAAATTTGTAATCTTCTAAAAAAATACAACATACTTTCTATTACACATTAGTATAATATAATTACACATTATTATAATATAATATGTGTAATATTTTAATTTAAAATGAAAAAATTTAATTACATAATAATTTTAATTTTAAATAAAAAACAAATTAATTGTAACCTAAAACATAGAAATATCCTAATTTTAAATAAAATAGATAAATTTATTTTAATACAATAGTTATAATCATAATATATTTTTTAATTTTCAAATTTAAATTTTAAATAAATATTTTATATAATACCAAATAACAACACGTTATTACAAAATAAATAAATTAATTCATAACATAAGAATGTTTCAATTCATTTACATGTTTAAATTATATTGTTATATTAATTAATGATAACTTGTCATTAAAAAATAAATAAATAATTCATAATATAAGAATGTTTCAATTCATTCATGTGTTTAAATTATATTAATTATATTCAATTTGGATATGAATTTTAAATATTTGATTTAAGGATATAGTTATCAACTATATATTTAAATTATATTGATTATAGTAAATTTTAATATGGATTTTATAGATTTAATTTAAAGATATAGTTACCAACCATGTGTTAATTCCTCATGTTTGTGTTCTTGTCACTTATTTTCATAAACATATATTAGATATACTTGTTGGGTAGTTTTTTTTAAATGATTTTGGATACAAAATGGACATGTTTATTTGCATGGTAACATGTTGATGATATCTCTTTAATAAACAACATACTACAAAGTAATTTCCGTTATCATGAATATGTATGACGTGCCATTTTCTTTGATTTTAACACTTATCCTATGGAAGTATTTACCTAAATAATAATATAAAATGTATCGTGGTGGATTCCTTTCTTTCTCCAATAACCATATAATCTTTGAATGATACGAATGTCAATCACATGTAGTGCACTTTATGAGATTTGTACCACAGACTTCTTCAGTTGTGAGAAAAATCAGAAAGTAAAAAATGAATTGACGATCTTCGCGTTGACCATTGTATTTTATTCACTTTGTATATAAAGAAAGCATCACTGGGAAGGCACCAAGACTCCAAATAACTAAAATTAAAGGCACCTAATAACTTGAAGGTTTCTTCATAGAAAGGAAAAATGGCAGCTTTCTTCACTACATAGTATTTTACTATGCTGAATCATCCATTTTCTTTTTTCCTGGTCCCTTTTTCTTTATATTGGATTAGTTAGTGATGTTTTATTTCTTGAGTGCTCTACTTTTTAAAGGGTTTTTAACCGAGCTCTGCAAATGTTCATAATAAGTAACATGTCTGAATAGTTTTTTATAATTATTAATATGTGCAAAGCAAATATATGTTGGAAAAATGTAATTACATGCAGATCTCTATTTGGCTTCCAGTTGACTCTATCAGAGTCTGGATAAGCCACGATCTTGTCTGTCAGTCTGACAAGAAGGAAAATTCCACATGTAGGTAGCGTAATTCAATCGAATTTATTTCAGAAGCTAAGTTGTTAGGTAGATAGTTATTGCAGTGTTTAATGCAAAGTAAGTCGGCAAGTAAGTCGGTTTATGCTGAAGCAATTTTCAGATTGCCTATAAATAGAAGAAGCATTTTGTAATTTAGTTTACATAGACAAACACAAGAACACAGACACAAGAGAGACATTAGACAGCAGAGGAATTACGGGTGAGAAAGAGAAGTTGAAGCTCAAGCTTCTGTGCATGTGATTTAGTCGGAGAGCTAAAGCTCTGTGGACCGACGAGTTTGTAACAGACAAGTTTGTATTACTTTGTATTTCCACATAGTTAATATATGAAATAGTTTGTGGTTGAATTCATGATTATTTGGGCGCTCATATTTCCATATTTACTTCTGTAAATGTCTTTTACTGTTACTGATAAGTAAAAGAACAAGAATCCATAAAAATCTCACCGCGTGAAAGTTCAAGGTTTTATGGCACTCTGGTCGATTCAAATCTTCCTACATATTTGGGCATATGTTTTTCATAAGTTATTTGGATTTGTAAAAGTGGGTAGTTTACTTCATTTTACTCACAGGTGAAAAGCATTTGTAATTTCTTAAGTCTTTAGACTAAGAAACATATTCTATCATTCAATCGCAAAGAAGTTGATCGCATCAAGCATCAAATTGATCGCAGATAAGTTGATCGCATCAGGCATCAACTTGATCGCAGATAAGTTGATCGCATCAGGCATCAACTTGATCGCATCAACTTGATTGCAAATAAGTTGATCGCATCAGGCATCAACTTAATCGTAGATAATTTGATCGCATCAGGCATCAACTTAATCGTAGATAATTTGATCGCATCAGGCATCAACTTGATCGTAGATAAGTTGATCGCATCAGGCATCAACTTGATCGCAGATAAGTTGATCGCAGCGATCAACTTGATCACAGATAAGTTTATCGCAGATAAGTTGATCGCACATATCAACTTGATCGCACATATCATATTGATCGCAGGTATTAACTTGGTCGCAGTAAAAAAAAAAGGTGGTCTCAGTAAAAACAAGTCGGAGTTAAAAGTGAAATTATTTATTTTTTAAATATTGACTGATCCCTAAACCCAAGTTTAGTCGGCTCGATTTTGGCTATCTGGTATCAGATCTAGGTTATATCAGAGCAAGGTATATAACAGCCCAAGATTTTAAGAAAGAAATCTTGTCTTAAAAGGTGGAAATTAATTTTCTACGGAAAGTTAATTAAAAATTTAAAAAAATGGCTTCCACTTCTAGTTCATTGCAACCTCCAAGTTTTACAGGAAAGAATTATGAATATTGGTCTTTAACAATGAAGGCTTTATTCAGAGGTCAAGATGTCTGGGAGATAGCCCAGCATGGTTATGTAGAACCAGCAGACATGGCTGCATATAACAATCTCACACAGGCTGAGAAAGATGTCTTGAGAGAACAGAGGAAGAAAGATGGAAAGGCTCTATTTTTTATACATCAAGCTATGCATGAGAGCATACTCCCAAGAATAGAAGCAAAGACCAATGCCAAGGAAGCATGGGATACATTGGAGACTGCCTATCAAGGTTTGGATAAGGTAAAGACATCCAAGCTGCAAATTCTGAGAAAGGATTCTGAATATCTATGCATGAAAGATTCAGAGAATGTAGACACATTCTACATCAGAGTTGTTGGGTTAATAAACCAACTGAAATCTCATGGAGAACCCGTACTAGACCAAAGGGTTGTTGAAAAAATTCTCAAAAGTCTTCCCCCAAGATTTGAAAATTTGGTTGTGACCTTAGAGGAACACACAAACATGGCAACATTTAGCATTGATGAGCTGCAAGCTTCACTAATCAATCATGAACACAGAATCAGCAGATCATAGACATCATTGGAAGGTGGATTTGCAGCATAGTCATCCATAAGCCGTGGTAGAGGCAGGGGGAGAAACAACTTCAGAGGCAGAGGAAGAAGTTCTTCAAGAGGAGGATGAGGCAGAAGTCCTGCAAATGTCCGTGCCAGAGGAGATAACCAGAACCCAAGTTAGCCAAGTGGCCAAAGGTTTGAGAAATGAAAAAATTCAATGTCATTACTGTAAGAAGTTTGGTCATTATGCATATGAATGCAGGAAAAAACAATATGACCAAGGAAGACAAAGCCCAAGTCAGTCAACCAACACCAACACTTCAACAGGTGTAATGTTAATAGCATGAACATCTCCACTTGAATACAATGCTGTTCAAGAAAGTCCACATGACATATGGTACTTAGACTCAGGATGCAGTAACCACATGACTGGTAATTTAAATTTGTTTTCCCAAGTCACTGTCTTAGGAAAAGGCACTGTTGATATTCTAACCAAACAGGGGGAGAGTAAGTATATCCCTGATATCTATCATGTCGAAGGTCTGAAACATAATCTATTAAGCATTGGAAAGTTGTTACAAAAAGGCTACAGAGTCTACATGGAAGATGAACACTGTGTGATCAAAGACAAGCGTCCAGGCGACCAGCTGATAGCAAAAGTGCCAATGACAAGCAACCGCTTGTTTCCATTGAGGACAGTTCCCAACATAAAAGGGAAGACAAAGACAGGAGCTACATTCAAGGAAGAAAGTGAAGAAACAGTCGAGATCCTTGACAAGAGAGAAAATTGCAGCACTAATTTGCAAGCTGCATTTCAGACAGAAGTTCAGGATTAATCCTGGTTGTGGCATTTCAAATTTGGACATCTAAATTTTGGTGGGCTAAAGCTACTGCACACAAAGAATATGGTGAAGGGATTGCCATTGATTGACAGACCAGAGAGGGTTTGTGAAGGCTGCATTTTTGGTAAGCAGCACAGAGAGACATTTCCAGTCAGAAAGTCCTATAGAGCACGCACACCACTTGAAATTGTGCACTCTGACATCTGTGGTCCAATGCAGACATCATCCATTGGTGACTGCAAATATTTTCTAACCTTTATTGATTATTACTCAAGAAATACATGGGTATATTTCTTGAAACACAAATCTGATGCATTTGGTTATTTCCAGCAGTTCAAGGCACTCGTGGAAAACCAGAGTGGTCATCACATCAAGATCTTAAGGACCGACACAGGAGGTGAATATGTTTCAAAATAATTTCTGAATTTTTGCAAGACCCATGGCATACAGAAACAATTCACTGCATGGTATACACCTCAGCAAAACGGTATTGCCGAAAGAAAGAACAGAACCATCATGGAGATGGCATGCAGCATGTTGGCAGCCAAGCATTTTCCAAATGAGTATTGGGGTGAAGCAGTCGTAACTGCTGTATATATTATGAACCGATGTTCGACAAAGAGTGTGAAGAACAAATTTCCCCAAGAAGCATGGACAGGTATGAATCATAGTGTCTCACATTTAAAAGTTTTTGGTTGTGTTGCATATGCTCATATTCCAGATGAGCTGAGAAGGAAGCTAGACAAGAAGGGACAGAAATGTATTTTTGTAGGCTATTTAGAAGACACAAAAGCATACAAGTTGTATGACCCTGTCACAAATAAAGTGATAATCAGTCGGGATGTTCAATTTGTTGAAAATGAATCATGGGATGGAACCGTCGACACAAATGTCAAGATTTTGTCGAACATTGACAATGATGATATGGAAGAGGAACTGGTTCAAATACCACATGTAAATCAACCGGTTGGAGTACCGTCGACTCCCACGACACCAAGACATGGTTCAACACAAGGACCATCGACACAAGTAGCAGCTCAAGATACACCGACAAGTACACCAAGAGGACAGCAGACTCCATCAAGCAATTCATTGGGGTCAACATCGACAAAACCGGTGAAGACAAGAAGTCTACGAGAGATATATGAAGCTGGTACACCTAATTCATTCTCTCTGTTTGCATTATTTTCCCCTATATATGATCCACTAACATTTGAAGAAGCTGTTGAAGAAGAAGTATGGGAACAAGCCATGGATGAAGAAATAGAATGCATTGAGAAAAACCAGACATGGGAACTGGTCGATGTATCAAAAGACAAGGATGTAATCAGTGTCAAATGGATTTATAAGACAAAGCAAGATGCTGATGGGAATGTGCAAAAGCATAAGGAAATAATGGTAGCAAGAGGGTTCACACAGCAACCCGACATCAACTTCAATGAAACGTTTGCACTTGTTGCACGCATGGATATAGTCAGAACAGTTTTGGCCATTGCTGCACAAAACAAATGGCAAGTTCATCAGATGGATGTCAAGTCGGCATTCTTGAATGGCTATCTAGAAGAGGAAGTATATGTCGAACAACCACAAGGGTATGAAGTTCCAGGTCAAGAGCACAAAGTGTACAGGCTGAAAAAGGCACTCTATGGTTTGAAGCAAGCTCCTAGAGCTTGGTATAGTCGTATTGATTCCTATCTCATTGAAAATGGATTTCACAGGAGTGAAAGTGAACCGACTTTGTACACTAAAGTCGATGAGCAAGGTAAAACGTTAATTGTCTTCCTGTATGTAGATGATTTAATATTTACTGGTGATCATGGCATAGCAGATTTTAAAACAGTCATGGAAAGTGAATTTGAAATGATTGATCTAGGGCGTATGAAGTTTTTTCTGGGCATTGAAGTTCAGTAGTCTGAAAGTGGTATCTTTATATCACAGTCTAAGTATGCAAGTGAATTTTTAAAAAGGTTTAACATGTCTAACTGCAAGACAGCCCCAACACCAGTGATAATAGGTTTAAAATTGAGTAAGGATGATGAAGGATCCACTGTAGATCCTACGCTGTTCAAAAGGCTTGTAGGAAGCCTTATGTATTTGACAGCAACAAGACCAGACATTATGTATGGTGTCAGTCTGATCTCAAGGTTCATGGAGTCACCAAAAGACTCACATTGGAAAGCAGGTAAAAGAATTTTGAGGTATGTGAGTGGCACAAAAGACCTTGGTATTATGTACTCAACTTCAAAAAAATTTAAACTCATTGGTTACACTAACAGTGACAATGGAGGCACCATAGATGACAGGAAAAGCACACCTGGATACACATTTCATTTTGGTACAGGTGTTGTTTCATGGGCTTCAAAAAAACAGCCCATAGTAACTCTATCTTCAGCTAAAGCAGAGTATGTTGCAGCAACAAGTGCTGCATGTCAAGCTGTCTGGATGAGGAGAGTCTTAAAAGACTTGTCACAGAACCATCAAGAACTGACAACAATCTTCTGTGAAAACAATTCAGCCATAGCATTATCAAAGAATCATGTGTTTCACAAGAGAACCAAGCACATTGACACAAGGTTTCATTTTATAAGAGAGTTGGTAAACGTAAAGGAAATTTGTTTGGAATTTTGCAGGTCTGAACACCAACTTGCCAACATCTTCACAAAGCCATTGGCAAAGGACACATTCCAGTATCTCCGTAGTTATCTTGGAATGACAAATTCTCCACAGTGAACTCTATCATAAACAGAGCATGTCTAAGCTCTGAAACATTTTGTAAATTTTGTTTTAAAAACTCCATCTGCTTATAATTAAGGGGGAGTGTTGGAAAAATGTAATTACATGCAGATCTCTATTTGGATTCCAGCCGACTCTATCAGAGTCTGGATAAGCCACGATCTTGTCTGTCAGTCTGACAAGAAGGAAAAGTCCACATGTAGGCATCGTAATTCAATCGAATTTATTTCAGAAGCTAAGTTGTTAGGTAGATAGTTATTGTAGTGTTTAATGCAAACTAAGTCGGCAAGTAAGTCGGTTTATGCTGAAGCAATTTTCAGATTGCCTATAAATAGAAGAAGCATTTTGTAATTTAGTTTACACAGACAAACACAGGAACACAGACACAAGAGAGACATTAGACAGCAGAGGATTCTGGGTGAGAAAGAAAAGTCGAAGCTCAAGCTTATGTGCATGTGATTTAGTCAGAGAGCTGAAGCTCTGTGGACCGATGAGTTTGTAAGAAACAAGTTTGTATTACTTTGTATTTCCACATAGTTAATATATGAAATAGTTTGTGGTTGAATTCATGATTATTTGGCCGCTCATATTTCCAGATTTACTTCTATAAATGTCTTTTACTGTTACTGATAAGTAAAAAAACAAGAACCCATAAAAATCTCACCACGTGAAAGTTCGAGGTTTTACGACACTCTG
>LPNX010049149.1:282677-303255 GCA_001517045.1 Pseudotsuga menziesii | reverse complement strand
ATCATCATCATGAACATCATCATCATCATCCTCATCATCATCATCACCTTCATCATCATCGTCATCATCATCATCATCACCGTCAACATCATGAACATCACCATCATCATCCTCATCCTTATCCTCATCCTCCTCCTCATCATCACCATCACCTTAATCATCATCATCATCATCATCCGCACCATCAATTTCATGAACATCATCATCATCACCTTCATCGTCGTGAACATCATCATCATCCTCATCACCATCATCCTCATCAACATCATCATCATCATCCTCATCATCATCCTCATCATTCATCATCACCATCAACATCGTGAACATCATCATCATCATCCTCATCATCCTCCTCATCATTCATCATCACCATCAACATCGTGAACATCATCATCATCATCCTCATCATCCTCCTCATCATTCATCATCACCATCAACATCATGAACATCATCATCATCATCCTCATCATCATCACCATCAACATCATCATCATCATCATCCTCATCATCAACATCATGAACATCATGAACATCGTCATCATCCTCATCACCATCAACATCATGAACATCATCCTCATCATCCTCATCACCTTCATCATCGTCATCATCATCATCATCATTCATCATGAACATCATCATCATTCATCATCATCATCATGAACATCATCATCCTCATAATCATCATCATCATCCTCATCATCATCACCACCTTCATCATCCTCATCATCATCACCACCTTCATCATCCTCATCATCATCACCACCTTCATCATCCTCATCATCATCACCACCTTCATCATCCTCATCATCATCACCACCTTCATCATCCTCATCATCATTATCAACATCATGAACATCATGAACATCATCATCATCACCTTCATCATCGTCGTCATCATCATCATCATTCATCATCACCATCAACATAAAAAACATTTAGAATAATTAAAAAATTTACACTTTATTGTAAATATCTATTGGAAAAAATTTCCTTTGAAATGTAACTTATAGGTCCATCTTCTTTTTATTATTATTTAATCATTATCAATTATCGATTCATAAAAAATTTTAAACTAAAACAACTTTATTTGGATTAGCTTATTGTTGAGTGGGGTTTTATGATGTAATGGTTGATCCATTTATTATAACATGTTAAGTATAATTTAATTAGAAAATATATAAATAAATAAATATTTATAAATAAATTCTGATTTAATTTTAAATTTTTATGTAATATAAAAAAATATTTAGTAAACAAAATAATAAATTTGATTTATTAAACAAAATAAAAAAATTTAGTAAACAAAATAATATATTTTTATGTAATATAAAAAAAAAATTAGTAAACAAAATAATAATATTTGAATTCACTTTCTTGATTGTGAAAATGGGCGGGACTGTGTATTTAATTTTTTTTTTATGATTTGCAAATGGCGCACGCGTTTTAGTGAAGCAAAACGCGCGCGCGTTTTATTGAAGCAAAACGGGAGCGCATTTTATTGAAGCAAAACGGGAGCGCGTTTTAGTGAAGCAAAATGGGAGCGCATTTTAGTGAAGCAAAACGCGCGCGCGTTTTTGTCTACTATCCTAATTGTCATGCATGTTGGCAGCCTTGGGATTAGGCTTGGCAGGGTCGGGATTGGTTGGGATGATTTCTATTTTATGGATCAAGCGTGATTGACTTCATTCTACCATTGCATCTAAAAGGTCCATCAACTTCTTGCACACACCCTTAATTCTTTAGACTAAGAAACACATTCTATCATCCCAGTCGCAAAGAACTTGATCGCAAAGAAGTGGATCGCATCAAGCATCAACATGATCGCAGATAAGTTGATCGCATCAGGCATCAACTTGATCGTAGATAAGTTGATCGCATCAACTTGATTGCAGATAAGTTGATCGCATCAGGCATCAACTTGATCGCAGATAAGTTGATCGCAGGGATCAACTTGATCGTAGATAAGTTGATCGCAGATAAGTTGATCGCACATATCAACTTGATCGCACATATCATTTTGATCGCATGTATTAACTTGGTCGCAGTAAAAAAAAAAGGTGGTTGCAGTAAAAACAGGTCGGAGTTAAAAGTGAAATTATTTATTTTTTAAATATTGACTGAGCCCTAAACCCAAGTTTAGTCGGCTCGGTTTTGGCTATCAATATAAAGTTATTAAATTTTTATTTTATTTATTTTAATTTTTTTATATTTTAAAAATTATAAATATAAATAAAAATTTATAGTATAAAATAAATAAATAAAAATAAAATTTATAAATTAAGTAGCTTCCATTTATGTAGCTCTCTCCAGGTAGCCATAGTATGGACGATCAGACAGCATCCTCTGCAATTCCAAATCCCTGCGGAACCCATTGATGAAAGCTTCTGCAGCCTTGTCAACATCTTCTTGAGAATTAGTATTAATATTAGTATTAATATACTTTGATTCTTTAATCTTACCAGTACTACTTACTGCTGCCGAAGACGCTTGAGCCCGAGCCGCATGTTCCAGTGGCTTCATCATTGGCTTCGCGTGTTTCTGCTGTCCAATAATCTCCTTTTCTTTCTTGCGGTCTGGCTTGCCTCCACTTATCACTGTGGATAACCACTTTCCATGTATCCCCATAAAATCTCAAATACAAATTACTTGTTAAAAACAATCTGCTTACTTCAGAAGAAAACCCAGAAAGCAGACCAAAATAATTTGTTTAGTTAAGAAGAAAACCCAGAAAGCAGACCAATAGCTTGAGGAAAAAACTGAATCACAAATTCAAAACAAAGTCAAAGTTGTTACAAGCAATGAAAATGGACAATTGAACACAATAAAGAATTAGGTCTCCTTAAGATTTATATAGAAGACCAGAAGTACATTGGCGCTCGTTCTTTCTAAGAACAACCCGTTTGGCGGTGCCAGTTCTTTCCATGAACAACCCGTTTCGATACCATGCTGACGACATGTCTCTGGTGTCATTAAAATTAAAGGTTATTCTCCGCGTTTTGATTTGTTGACCGCAGGCTACTGAATTTCAATTTTCGTTATATCACACTACTTTTTCGGTGTTTAGCATAGAAACCGACTAAGATAAGCTCGTGTCAAATCGAAGTCATATGCTCTTGGACGGCTACATTGATCCCTAGAATATTATCGAGATTATATTGGTGGGTGAATGCAAAAATTGATGAATTTTGTCTTTTGAAGTGTGTAGTTCATTAAATGTTACGTGGTTACAGAATGACATGATGTTGAAACATGTGAAGCAGTGGGGAGGGGCCAAAAATGCCATCATCATTTGGCTCTTCCATCCCATGATCAGTTGACCACCTTGCATACACATGCATTTATCCAATATCCATTTCCTTAGAGGATGATGAGAATGAATGGGTTCAGATTATGTTTTAGAGGAATTTGTATGTCTAGGGTAATTGGAATTTAGAGGAAATTGTATGTCCACAGTAATTGGAATTTAAGGGAAAATGGAAAGCTAATTTTAATTTCCTAAGTTATTTTTTATTTCGTGTGAAATTTTTTTTTATGGAAGGACTAAAACATTCCAAGTGCCAAAGAGATTTGGGAGGTCTATTAACCTCTTTGTAGTTTATCAATATTTCAAAGGAGAGCTCACACTAGTTCACTTTCAATTGCTGGTGATGATGGTTTCCTGGTAATCACACTTCATTGCACAGTTTGTATGAAGTCAGTTTATAGAAATAGAAGGAAAGGAGGAGAAATGGAGCAAGTTGAGGCTATAAGCATAAGACATGTAGTTTGATTATGAATGTCACAATCCTATAGGATTCCAAAGGAGAAGAGCACTAGGTAGAAGCAAAGCCACTTATTAAAAAATATACTTGTATTTGTTTTGGTCTGAATTCCTTTCCTTTCGTAGCTTAGTACATGGTGATTTTCTTATGGTGATATGTTATGTGGTTTATTTGTAGAATAATGTTTTCTTATATATTGTAGTTCAAGAAAAGAAGATAATACATCTACCAAGGTAATTTATGCGAAGATCTTGAATTGGATTCTAAACATAGAATTTTCTAGAAGTGAAGGCATAAGTATTTAAATTTGGTGGAATTATATTGGCTTTCATCACATAGGTTGATAAAGAAAAAGGGACATAGGAGTAGGCCATTTTATACAAATTGGATTCTATAATATCCCCCGATTTAACAACATCATTGTCCATCTAGATTTTGTTTTCTGATGAGTTTGGATGATTGTACAATCTCTCCAAACGATCCCTAGAGGACAATTATAACCACTACATTCTACCTTTAATGAAATTCAAAATGGAAAGGGACAAGCCACGTTAAAGAGGATATTATGCGTGTAAGAGTGGGGGACGTAGAGCAGGAAACCTCAGGGAAGTACAAGAGGCACCAAGAGGCCTTAATGGCACCGGGCCTGGAGAAATCAGGGAGCAGTGGTTGACGAGGATTCAATGGCGAATGGAGCATAAATGCGAAGGAAGATCAGACAAACGCTAGAAAAATCAAGGAACACAGTGGTTGACGAGGATTCCTTGGGGAATGGACTGTAGCTACAAATTAAGACCTAGGAAACCAAACTATAAGTAAGAAAATGCAAGGAGGCAGGACATTGCTAAGTATGCTGGGAAAGAATAAAATCTTGATGTGTGACCACTCTGTGTTAGGAAAGAGTTGAGAGAAATACTTGCTATGTGAGCACTTTGTGTTAGGAAAGTGATTTCTTCCTCGAAACTAAACTGAGGTTGGTTGTCTTTTCTCTTGGCACACATAGTTTATCTAATATGCCTTACTAGGTTTAGACCCTTTCTAGTTTAGTGAAGCCCTGTATAATACCTTAAATTCATAAGGGAAGGGGAAACTAGGAATGAAATCTTGGCTACTGTAGTTTTTAAGAACTAACCACTGTACACCACCATAAAATGATTAAGCCTGATCTTTCCCAACTAAACCATTCAGCTTAAGCTATGAGTCCATCAAGGGTTGGAAACTTTTTAGTCATGCCAATAAAACACAGAGAAGTTAGGTAGTTCCACAACCCACAATCTGCATTGTGGAAGCAGATACCAGGGTTAAAAACAAAATGAAGATAAGGACTTTTCGCAATCTATAGTCTGCATTGCGAAAAGCAAAAAGTGGAAGTCAAACTATAAAGGAATTAAGTGTTTTTGCAATCTGCATTACAAAAAGCAGAAAGTGGAGGATAAAATTAAGAAAATGTGAGTGTTTCCGCAACCCACATGCGGAAAACGGAAAGACGGAAGGTAAAACTTATAAAATATTAGAGTTTCTGCAATCCACATTGCAGAATGCAGAGAGCAGAATGAAAAAATGTAGAAAATATAAAGGTTTCCGCAACCTGCAATCTGCATTACGGAATGTTGAAAGAGGAAATGAAAAGTATTGAAATGTAAGGATTTTCGCAAACTACAATCTGCATTGCAAAATGCGAAAAGAGGAAAGGAGAATAGTTTGGAATGATTTTAACGACTTCCGCAATCCACATTGTGGAATTCAAAATGCAGAAAGTGGAAGAAAAATATAAAGAAAATAGGGGTTTTCATAATATGCAATCTGCATTGCGGAATGCAGAACGTAGAAAGTGAAAGAGAAATATAAAGAAAAGATGGGATTTCCACAATCTGTAATCCGCATTGTGAAACGCAAAAAGCAGAAAATGGAAAAGAAAATATGTAAAGAAAATAAAGGGTTTCCGCAATCCACAATTCGCATTGTGGAATGCAGAAAGCGGAAGGTGGAAGAGAAAACATAAAGTAAATATGAGTTTTCCACAATCCGCATTGTAGAAGCAGAAATGCGAAAGGGTAAGATCCTAAAAGAGTTAAGCAAGTTTCGCAACCCGTAATCTGCATTGCGGAAGCAGAAGGAATTTTTATTTGCAGAAAGGACTATTACAGAAACAATTAAGCTTAGGAATGAAGGTTAGAAGAAGATTCATGGCCCATGTCTTATGAGATTTTTTTTATGCATTTTAGCAAGTTATATGGGTATGTTACAAATTCCTAGAAAAAATAAAAAATAAAAGTCATTGGTCAAAGTTATATGGGAATCAAAGTGGCATGGAAGGAGCCAAATGAAGAGGAACAGGTTTTAGTAGTGGAGGTCTATGCTCTACATCTATGTAATTAAAATCTATATGTTCAGAACCAAAAAAATTGTTTCTTAATTGCATAAATACAATTTCTTTTCATAACAACAATCAAACAATGGCTAGAAATCAAATAGTGGAAGGGAAAAACAATTACACACATACACATGTATTTATCCATTAAATCACTTTATTATTCAACTAACCAAAGATTATAAGTAAACTTCCTCACCTTCTTAAAACAAGTAGTTGCATGGTAAACATAACGACCATGACATGAGGTGCATGACCCACTGAAAAGATGTAAGGCCTACATGGAAAATGAGGAACATAAGTTGTATGGTTTCTACACAACACTATATAGATTATTTGATATAATTCTACATAGATTGTACTAATTCTAGGTATCCATACATATCTCTTTGTATGATTGTATGTCTATTGATATAATTCTACATAGATTGTACTAATTCTAGGTATCCATACATATCTCTTTGTATGATTGTATGTATATTTTGTTGTATAACCCTTCTACAATTTGCTTCATAGGTGGTCAATAATATTCCTCTTATCTCTACTTGCTCTCTTATCTTCCAGTTATTGTTCTTGTCCAACCAAAAATGTTTATGTACACTCTATGCTAACCTATCCTTTTGCTTGAGTTGAAACTCTAATCAATCAAATCGCTAACCTCTTAGTAATATGTATAAATGAGGTTGAATTGAAGTTACTAATGCATTAAATATAGAGTCGTAATATAAATATAAGAATTCATTTTTTCATAAATGTGAATTACAAAATAGTATGTTCACTCTGTACTTGTGATGAATTTCTTGTATGGGCTATAACCTTCAACATTCCCTCTGAGAAAGGAAGGAATTAAACATAAATACAATTTTTTCTAGATAAATGCTTCAAACATTCCTTTTTCTAAGGGCTTGATTAGAATATTAACAACCTATTAATCTATGTGTATATTCTAAAGCTTTGTCACTCACTTCTAAGTCATGTATTGAATGAAATGATATTTGACCTTTTTTTTCTTCGACCTATCATGAAACACTTGATTCTCAAGGATTTTGATACAACTTTCATTATTACAGTAACTCATCATTAGATCCAACTATTATTCAAATAATAATTCAATCATATCGCAAAGTCAAATGGCATGATAACTAGTAGTAATGGTTTCCATATACTATGCCTCTACTAAGTTAAGTTCCATAGAATTCATATTTTTGTTGAACAAGGATATCATCGCTAATATGAAGCTACATAACAACTCGGATATTCCTCTCCCGACTGATGCACTTCCTCTCCAATTTGAGTATGTATATCCTTGCAACTTCACTTCACCATCTCAAATATATCTCTAACCATAATCTGGTGTGCCCCTAAAGTATTTGAGCACAAGTCTCATTGCTAACTAATGTTCTCACATCGGCTCCACCATGAACTAACTCAAGGAGTTCACTACAAAATTGATCTATTGTTGACCAAATACATCAAGGAACCTATTAGTTTCCTTTACAATGTGTGATCTATTGTCTTTGAATTAGAATTTGTTACCTTATTTATATTAGTTATCATAGTTGGGAAATAGATTTGCATTTCTTCATCTGAAACCTCTTCAGAGTCTCAAGTGCATACATACCGTGCCCAAGAAAAATATCCCTTGGTCTCTACCAAAATTCAAAACCTAATAAATAATGCATCATGCCAATTCCATTCATTTCAACCTCAACTTATATATATTTTATTTGCACCATGTAATGAGTTTCTCTAAACTTGTAAGAAAAATTTCATTTATATACAACAACAATAAAAAAAAAGCATATTAGACCCAACAAATATATAATATAAGTTAGCATTTTCTTCACTTTTTGTGACATACCACCTCTTGGTTCCTACCCAAGTCCATATAAGGTCCTTTTCATCCTACAAACATGGGACTCCTCCTTGCTGATCTCAAAGCCTGAAGGGTGCTCTATTTAAACTTTTCCCTCAATTATCCCATTGAGGAAAAATATATTTACATTCATTTGATGTATCATCCATATCATAATCTAAACTAAATACATAACTTATCTAAAGTTCACTCAAAGAACTCTTGATTGTCAAGACAGATTGCTCAACCAAGTATTCAAGGGGTATATTTAACATTCTTACCCAAAATAAAATATCAAAGAATCATTACATAAGTAGTTTTAAACTATGTTTCCATGGGTTACAAAATGGTCCTACTTTATCCACAAACTAAGAGCTTGAGTAAAAAAACCAATCACAAATTCAAAACAAAGTCAAATTTGCCACAAGCAATGAAAATGGACGATTGAACACAATGAAGAATTAGGTCTCCTTAAGAACCAAGGAGCACTTTATATACTGGATAGATTTTCTCTCAAGAGGAGAGCTTGTCAAATGGGCATCATCAAATGAGAGATTCAACAATACCTATTTGACAGGCTCCCCTCCTGAGAAAAAGTCTGTCCAATAAATAAGGATTGCCAAGAACGTGTGTTAATGTACTTCTAGCGCCCACTCTTTCCAAAAACAACCTGTTTCGATTCCTTGCTGACATCATGTCTCTGGCGTCATTAAAATTAAAGGTTATTCTTTGCATTTTGATTTGTCAACCTCAGGCTACTGAATTTCAATTTTCGTTATATTACACTACTTTCGGTGTTTAACAAAGAAAATAACTAAGATAAGCTCGTATGAAATCGAAGGCATATGCTCTCAGATGGCTACATTGATCCCTAGAATATTATCGAGCTTATATGTGACAATGTCGTATTAGTGGGTGAAAGCAACCAAAGATGAATTTTTTCTTTTGAACTGTGTAGTTAATTAAAAGCTACTTTGTTGATGTTGAAACATGTGGAGTGGGGATGGGCCAAAAAGGCTCATTTGGCTCTTCCATCCCATGATCAATTGACCACCTTGCATACACAGTTATTTATCCAAAATCCATTTTCTTAGAGGATGATGAGAATGAATGGGTTTGGATTTGAAAGAGCTACGTTTTAGAGGAAATTGTATGCTCTAGGGTAATTGGAATATGGTAATTGGAATTCAAGGGAAAATGGAAAGTGAATTTTCACTTTCTTATGCGCAAGATGGGAATTTATTATTTCTTTTTTTAATTAATTTTTTCGATGCTTTTTTGGAAGGACTTAAATCTTTATAGGCATGGTCAAGTGCAAAAGATATTTGGGACGTCCATTAACCTCTTTGTAGTTTATCAATATTTTAGGGGAGAGTTCACACTAGTTCACTTTCAATTGTTGGTGGTGATGGTTTCGTCATAATCACAGTTCATTGCACAAAGTTTGTAAGAAGTAGGTTTATAGAAATAGATGGAAAGGAGGAGACATGGAGCAAGTTGAGGCTATAGGCATGAGAAATGTAGTTTGATAACAAAGGTCACAATCCTATAGGATTCCAAAGGAAAAGGTTACTAGGTAGAAGCAAAGCTCGATTGGATTCCATGGGTGTAGGGCCACATAGATACCATGGAAGGTTTCTTACCATTGGTAAGGAGGACGTGGAAAGAATCAAGAATTTAGTTCAAGAAAAGAGGGTAATACATCTACCAAGGTAGTTTGTGCAAAGATCTTGAATTGGATTCTAAACATAGAATTTTCTAGAAGTCAAGGCACAAGCATTTAGAGTTGGTGGAATTATATTGGATTTCATCACATAGGTTGATAGAGAAAAAAGGACATAGGAGTAGGCCATTTTATACAAGTTGGATTCCTAGAAAAAATAAAAAATAAAAGGCATTGGTCAAAGTTATGTGGGAATCAAAGTGACAGGTGTATGCTCTACATCTATGTAATTAAAGTCTATATGTTTTGAACCAAATAAATTAGTTTTTTAATTGCATAAATACAATTTCTTTGCATAACAACAATAGAACAATGGATAGAAAGTAAATAATGGAGGGGAAAAACAATTACACACATACACATGTATTTCTCCATTAAATTGCTTTACTATTCAACTTACTAAAGATTATAAGGCAACATTGTCACCTTCTTAAAACAAGTAGTTGCATGGTAAACATAACAACCATGACATGAGGTGTATGAACCACTGAAGAGAGGTATGGCCTACATGGAAAATGAAGAATGGTTTAGTGCAAGAAGATGAGGGACCTTTTAGATGCAATCCTAGTTTTCAAAAACACGATCACGTTACATAAAAATACAACACGTTTCTACTACATAGCACTTGGTATGGTTGAACCCGAGCCTGACATGTCATGGGACATGTAGGATAGGAAAACATATCATGTACATGTTATATAACTACAAAATGCGTATGTAATATGTAGTTATAAAACGTGTACATGATTTGTAAAATTAAAATTAATTTATATAGACAGTTACAAAACCCAAAGCCTATTCTACCCATCAGGAACGCGAAAACCGACAGCGAATTGGAGCAATTTGGAGCGAATGGGTGCCATGGATTGTTGGAGGAGCTGATTTAGAAGGAGGGGAGGAAAATCCACTAGTGAATTATCATCTAATCAGGTAATTGAATCACCCATAGCATTCTTTTTTGTCAATTCTAAATCTAGAATACTATTTTTTTAAAGTGTAAAACAACCAAATATTGTATTATTTAGAAAATTGGAAATAACCGAGTCACTAATTAAATTCACATCTCCCTCAACCAAGATGAGTGAATAATTACAATGAATTCATTTTCAAGAACTCAAAAATTCCTAATGCAACCAAAAATCGAAAAATATAGAACTCCTCCCTTTATACAATGTATCCATCCACATGAAACCCAAATTTCCAACCCTCAAAGGACATTTCCACATGATACTAATTGAATAATTTTCCTCAGAAATGGCCATAACAAGATGAAATGCATGTGCACAAGAATGAATAGAAAAAATGAATAAAAAATTAGTAAATTGGTTTCTCAAAATTTCATCACAATCATTTGTCCATGAACATAATCAAAATTTCATCACAAGTGTATGTAGTTATACATTGCCTCTTAGTTAAGCACCCTCAACTAAATGCCAAAACACATTAAAAAAGTGCTTCTCGGGCCTACCCTTTGAAACATAAAATAATGTATTATATAAAATCAACAATATATATATAAACACAGAGTTAAAACTAGTAACTATGACTATTTTTATTCCTTCCTCCAGTTTTAGCAGCCACCACCATTTTTCCACTAAAATATTTGCACTTCTTAGTTATAGCACCCACCTCATTTTTGTTTTAATTATACCTTCCTCAGAACTTTGCTCTTGTTCTACGCATATGACTTACCCTCCGTGCCCCTGGTATTCTTGTAATGACAAAAAAAAAATGAAATATACGAACTTTCTCACTGTTATATTGAATTACAAGTCAACACGTCCTGACACCCCCATACAACCCCAGTATTCATTGGGAGACTAGTGCTAATTAATTAAAGGTCATTAGCTAAACTAAATAGAACTTGACGTCTGCTTCTTTCATCCTATAATCATAACAAAGAAAATTAGAAACATGTGAGACCCTGGGTCTCACTAAGATCCATTGACCTAGCAAAGACATAAATGACTTTACTAAAACAATATATGCCCCTGCATCACTAGGTTTATCAACCAGTTTTTAAAATAACAAAAACAATGGGTAATATATTTCTACATGTCGAGTCTCTAAGCTCATCTACAACCAATTGTAATCCAGACCACAAATTCTCCATTTTTCCATGTAACTTTTGGCCGGTTTCCATGTTTATACAACAATCGAAATGGTGAACACCCATGAAATACCTAGAGTGCGTCATGAGAATGTTACCAACCATGATCATCAATTATATTTAGAGGATATGGTGGCAGCCCTATATCACCCTTTTCTTTCCTCACATGTCCTAATAGTCCTGTGCCCCTTTCTTTTACATATCCAAGGGACATAAAATCCAAAACATGTCAAAATAGCACTCCTAAATTCAAAGAAGTTTAAACCCAAGTGAGCATGGAAAAGTCACCAATGAGGGTTAAGAAGTGCCTTAACTTCTAGAAAGAAGTTGAACGAAACTTAATGTTTAATTTTAAGTTTTAAATGTATGTAAGTGAATGCCATTAAATTGCTTACTTGAGTTTGAATTAATTTAAATTTTCAATTTTGAAGAGACGTCATTATATACCATGTATATGTTTCTAATGATTTTCTTATTGATGTTTTTATTGCAGTTGTGGCTATAGACACAAATGCTGAAAAACTGATTGAGCTTTCCCACTTGAGAAGACTTAGTACTACTTTTAGTGGTGGTGATAGGATTCATCGTTCACTTGCATCCACTTTGGATGCAATTGTTGAGACTATTTCATTGCCAAGCAACACACTATGTGATATTACATCATATAGAGAAAGAAAAAGACAAGAGTATGCTAATGGGCTTTACTACAATGCAATAAAAAATTTGAAAATTACCAAAGAGCATATATTTTCATTGTTTAGGGACCCTCGCACGGGGGAAATCCCAAATGAAAATAGGCCTCATATCTCTATTGAGTGGGGCACATTTCAGCCATTTGTTGATAACTGGATGGACAGATGGTATATGGTTTTTGATATGCCACCACACAACAACAAGGAAATCCCCCTGTATTTCCTTCAGAAGATGTATGTAGAGTTCGTGTTGGTTAAATACGTAAACTATTTTTATATATTGCAATTTCAGGGTATCACTGGGGGGATGCCCCAAAACCAACCCAATTCCATGCTTCGAGACCTTGATCACCCTATCCCTGCACCTCGCAAGCAGTTTCCTAGGCCAGATGTCCCACCTATACATCATGTTATTCCATAGACACGTGATGCATATTTGAGTTTGGCATGGGCAGTTGTTCGTCATAGCACTATGGTTCAACATATGGGTGAGGAAGGGACATCTGTCCCTAGCGTGGTACATACACCAGGCCATCATTGTGCAGGACCATCTTCTACTGTAGTACCACCCACTAGTGCAGTACTCCCATCTAACGCAGTACCATCTACTAGTGCAACACCATCAGCACATCCCGAGCCTAATTTTGAGCCTCATGAGTGCACATAGTGTGTTCGTCCCTACTATGGTCTTTCCTAACATGTTGTCTTCAGTGGGTTTTTGAGTGATGTAAGTATATGGTTAATTGTAATAAATTCTTCATTTATTTTCCTCTTTGTACACATATGTATAGTTTGAGCTAATATATTAATTTTGTGAACTTTCAGTTGATGCTTTATGCCAGCAGTGATGCCCCAGAGTTCCATGTTCCACACTCTATAGAGAGGCGTGATATTCCATCCACTAATCCCTTAGTTGGTGAAGAGATTCATATAGCACCCATTGTCGTATCTCCCACCAAGGTAAACATTTTAAATTTCAGTTTTTTAAAACTTATTAATTTGTTAATTTCCACATACTATACATGTTAGTTCACTAATGCTATCTATGGTCTAATATTTACAAAAATTAAACTTGCAAATGGCAGATCCTTCATGGGGGAAAGTAGTGATGGAGGTAGAATCCATGGTCATATCGACCAAGAAAACATCTGGGCATGAAATTCCATCCACTGATCCCTTGGTTGATGGAGAGATTCATATAGCACCCATTGTTGTATCTCAAAATAAAACAAATTAATAGTAAATAAAATATGTATAATCAATTTAATTTTAAATGAAAAACAGACTAATTGTCACATAAAAACATTCTAATTTTAAACAAAATATATAAATTTATTTTAAGACAATATTTATAATCATAATATATTTTTTATTTTTCAAATTTGAATTTTAAATAAATATTCCATATAATACCAAATAACAAAATGTCATTATAAAATAAATAAATAGTTCATAATAGAAGAATGTTTCAATTCATCTATATGCTTAAATTATATTGTTATATTAATTAATAATCACTTGTCATTACAAAAATAAATAAATAAATAAATAAATAATTCATAATATAAGAATGTTTGAATTCATTTATGTGTTTAAATTATATTAATTATAATAAATTTGGATATGAATTTTAAAGATTTGATTTAAAGATATAGTTATCAATCATATATTTAAATTATATTGATTATAATAAATTTTAATATGGATTTTTAAAATATATTGATTATAGTAAATTTTAATATAGATTTTATAGAATTAATTTAAAGATATAGTTATCAACCATGTGTTAATTCTTCATGTTTGTGTTCTTATCACTTATTTCGATAAACATATATTGGATAGATACTTGTTTGTTGGGTAGTTTGTTTTTTGAAAAGATTTTATTTCGATAAACATATATTGGATAGATACTTGTTTGTTGGGTAGCTTGTTTTTTGAAAAGATTTTGGGTAGAAAATGGACATGTTTGTTTGATATTTATAGGAATGTTGTTTGCATGGTAACATGTCGATAATATCTCTTTAATAAACAACATACTACAAAGTAAGTTTTTTTATCATGAATATGATAGTTGTTTTTGTATGACCCACCATTCTTTTTTTCATATATATTTTCTTTGATTTTAAACCTCATCTTTTGATTTAACACTTATCCTATGGAAGTAGTGACCTAAATAATAGCATAAAATTTATCTTGGTAGATTCCTTTCTTTCTCCAATATCAATGGAATCTTTGAATGGTACGAATGTCAATCACATGTAGTGCACTTTATGAGATTTGTTCCACAGTTTTCCTCAGTTGTGAGAAAAATCGGAAAGTTAAAAACGAATTGACGATCTTCGCATTGACCATTGTATTTTATTCACTTTGTATATAAAGAAAGCATCACTGGGAAGAAGGGCAGAAGACTCCTAAAATTAAAGGCACCAAATAACTTTTAAGGTTTCTTCATCGAAAGAAAGAAATGGCAGCTTTTCTTCACTATATTGTAACGGTAACGAGACAGTACTTTACTATGCTGAATCACCCATTTTCTTTTTAGTTACTTTAATATTTAATAATGACAGATAAAAAAAACCCTTTTTAACCAAATAAAAACAATAACCTGAATATTGAAAATGGAAAACCTAAAATGTTAAAAGGTTGAATATGAGCTGCAGAAACATGAATACGCATTTTTAGGCTATGAACTCATATTTTTGTATGTTCCAAGGAATGGCTGACTGTTTGTTGTTTGTTATTTCAGGTTTTAATTTAAAATTCAATTTCTGAAAGATTATATAACCCAATTCTGAAAAATTGAATTCCACTGTGAGGTGTTTTTCATTTAATAAAAAAATATTGTTTTAAATGTTCTAATAATTCTTACTTAAATATCTCTTCATATCTTTTAATGACCTACTGATCATTGAATCACTCAACATGCAACATTCGGAGCAAGTAATCGAGCATTCGGATTAAGAAATTGAAAAAAAAAAAGCAGGGGACATGTACATGTAATTAAAATTAAAATTCGGAAGCTGTATTCGTTCTAGTAAATTACATTAGAATTAAAATTTACATACAAAACTTTATTATCCCCGGACCTGCACTGAACTTAGTATATCATTACAGAAGTAATATTTAACTAAAACTAGTGATCCTGATAAAAATAGCTTCGATTTATGTAGCTCTCCCTAGGTAGCCATAGTATCCACAATCAGACAGCGTCCTCTGCAATTGCAAATCCCTTCGGAACCCGTTGATGAAAGCTTCTGCAGCCTTGTCAACATCTTCTTGAGAAGTATCTTCTGATTCTTTCTTGCCACTACTTACTGCTGCTGAAGCCGGTTGAGCCCCAGCCGCATGTTCCAGTGGCTTCATCATTGGCTTCGCTTGTTTCTGCTGTCGATTAATCTCCTCTTCTGTCTTGCGGGCGTCTGCTCTGCCTCCACTTATCACTTTGGATAACCACTTCCCACCCATCGCCATAAAATCTCAAATACGAATTACTGATGATAACAAACAATTTGCTTACTTAACAAGAAAACCCTGAAAACAGAGATGAGAGCTTGAGAAAAAAAGACACTAACAAATTCAAAACAAAGTCAAAGACGTCACAAGTAAGGAGAATGAACGATTGAACGCAATAAACTATTATGTCTCTGTAGGTTTTATATAGAAGGCAAGAAGTACGTTGGCTCTGGTTCTCCCTAGCGTCATTAAATATTATTAAAGATATTTCTCCGCGTTTTGATTGGCTGACCGCAGGCTACTGATTTTCAATTTGCGTTATATCCAACTACTTTCGGTGTTTAGAAACCGACCAATCAACATGAGTGGGTGAATGCAACATGTGAGAAATTGATTTGTTACAAGGCACAGAAATTATCCGTAAAACCAATTTACGCAACCAAATTCCACTCATTCAATGGGAATAGTTTGCAGAAAAAAATCGCATCTTTGAATGGTGCGCAAGTTAATACAATTTTTCTTTGTCAGAGTGGATTGAAAACTGTTCGGAAGGTAGGCGGAAAACCCGGAGTCATTTTTTTTATTACTTGGGCTCGAAGCAAATCAAAATTGTTAGGCGGTGGTGAATAGATGAGAACGCGGCGAATCACCTTTAAAACAATTTTTTTTTTATAACATTACATCCCTGCTTGGGTCAACTACACAGTCAAAAAGAAATCAACTATGTTTTATACTTGTTTTAGTTATCAAAGTTTTATATGATTATTGAAATTCTATTTCTCTTAACTTATTTTAAAACCAGTATAGATCTATTTCAACTATGGCTTTATTAAGCTTTTAGAAGGATCATAATAAGTATTCCTATTTGAGAGGAAAATGGCCAACTTGATTAAGTAATTTTAAAATAGGGTAAATATCAGTAAAAGAATAAGGTGAGTAACATTAATAATCATATACTCAAATAGTTTTCCAAAAATTGCTTTAGTGTCTTTCTTTAAAAGTAGTAATGAATATTAAAAGTAGTTAATGGATAAAATAATTCATATAAATTTTTAAAATCCAGATTTCCAAAATAAATTGGAATATTGTAAACTTTTACCATCAAATTAATATTTTAAACATTTATCCAACTGTTTTTGAGAAATGACTTGTTTTTCTCTATAACTAAAAAAGGCATATGTTCTTGGATGGCTACATTGATCCCTATAATATTATCAAGATTATATTATATGTGACAATGCCGTATTAGTGGGTGAATGCAACCAGAGATGTTACGTGGTTGATGTTGAAACATGTGAAGGAGCGGGGAAGGGCCAAAAAGGTTCATTTGGCTCTTCCATCCCATGATAAATTGACCACCTTGCATACACATTTATTTATCCAAAATCCATTTCCTTAGAGATGATGAGAATGAATGGGTTTGGATTTGAAAGAGCTATGTTTTTAGAGGAAATTGTGTGCCTAGGGTAATTGGAATTCAAGGGAAATTGGAAATCAAGGGAAATTGGAAAGGGAATTTTCATTTTTCTATGTGTAAGATGGGAAGTTTTTTTTCTTTCTTGTGATTAATTTTTTTGATGTTTCTTGGAAGAATTTAAATCTTTATAGGCATGGTCAGGTGCAAAAGAGATTTGGGAGGTCCATCAACCTTTTTGTAGTTTGTCATTGTTTTAGGGAAGAGCTCATAGGTTAGTTCACTTTTAATTGTTGGTAGTGATGGCTCCCTCATAATCACAGTTCATTGCATAACGTTTGTAAGAAGAAGGTTTATAGAAATAAAAGGAAAGGAGGACAAATGGAGCAAGTTGAGGCTATAGGCATGACAAATGTAGTTTGATAACAAAGGTCACAATCTTATAGGATTCCAAAGGAGAAGGGTAGTAGGAAGAAGCAAAGTGCGATTGGTTTCCATGGGGGTAGCACATAGATACCATGGAAGGTTTCTTACCTTGGTTAACGACAAAGTGGAAAGAATCAAGAATATAGTTAAAAAAAAAAGGGTATTACATCTACCAAGGTATTTTATGTGAAGATCTTGAATTGGATTCTAGACATAGAATTTTCTAGAAGTCAGGGCACAAGTATTTAAAGTTGGTGGAATTATATTGGCTTTCATCACATAGGTTGATAGAGAAAAAAGGACATAGGAGTAGGCCATTTTATACAAGTTGGATTCCTAGAAAAAATAAAAAATAAAGGACATTGGTCAAAGTTATATGGGAATCAAGGTGATAGCAAAGGCTCCAAATGAGAAAGAGTAGATTTTAGTAGTGGAGGTCTATGCTCTACATCTATGTAACTAAATTCTATATAGGAGTAAGCCATTTTATACAAGTTGGATTCCTAGAAAAATAAAAAATAAAAGCCATTGGTCAAAGTTAAATGGGAATCGAAGTGATAGCGAAAGTGCAAAATGAGAAGAGTATATTTAAGTAGTGGAGGTCTATGCTCTACATCTATGTAACTAAATTCTATATGTTCTGAACCAAAGAAATTAGTTTTTTAATTGCATAGATACAATTCCTTTGCATAACAACAAAGCAAACAATGACTAGAATTAAAGTAAATAGTGGAAGGGAAAAACAATTACACACATACACATGTATTTCTCCATTACATCAGTTTATTCTTCAACTAACCAAATATTATAAGTCAGCTTCCTCCCCTTCTTAAAACAAGTAGTTGCATGGTAAACATAACGACCATGACATGAGGTGTATGACCCATTGAAGAGAGGTATGACCTACATCGAAAATGAGGAACATAAGTTGTTTGGTTTCTACACAACACTATATATATCTATCAATATAAATCTACATACATTGTACTAATTCTAGGTATCCATACATATATGTTTGTATGATTGTATGTATAACCCTTCTTCAATTTGCTTCATATTTTGTCAATAATATTCTTCTTATCTCTAGTTTCTCTCTTCTCTTCCAGTCATTGTTCTTGGCCAACCAAAAATGTGTCTGCACCCTCTACGCTAACCTATCTTCTCTTCCAGTCACTAACGCATTAAATATAGTTTATTAGACTCATACTATAAATAGAATATTTCATTTTTCCATAGATGTGAATTGAAAAATACTATGCTCACTCTGAACTTGTGATGAATTTATTGTATGAGCTATAACCTTCAACATTCCCTCTTAGAAAGGAAGGAAGTATACACAAATACACTTTTTTCTAGATAAATGCTGCAAACATTCCTTTTGCTAAGGGCTTGATTAGAATATTAACAACCTATTAATCTTTGTGTATATTCTAAAGATTTGTCACTCACTTCTAAATCATGTATCAAATGAAATGATATTTGACCTTTATGTTCTTGGACCTATCATGAAACACTTGATTCTCAAGGGGTTAGATACGACTTTGATTAGTACAGTAACTCATCAATGGGTCCAACTATTATTCAAATAATAATTCAAGCATATTGCAAAGTCAAATGACCTGATAACTAGTAGTAATGGTTGCCATATACTATGCCTCTACTAAGTTAATTTACATAGAATTCCTAATTTTTTCTGAAAAAGGATATCATCGCTAATATGGAGCTGCATAAGAATTCAGAGATTCCCCTCCCAACTGATGCACTTCCTAGCCAATTTGAGTATGTATATCCTTGCAACTTCACTTCACCATCTCAAAGATATCTCTAACCACAATCCACTGTGCTCGTAAAGTATTTGAGCACAAGTCTCATTGCTAACTAATGTTCCCACATCGAATCCACCATGAACTAACACAAGGTGTTCACTACAAAACCGTATATTTGATCTAGTGTTGACCAAATACATCAAGGATAGTGTTGACCAAATACATCAAGGAACCTATTAGTTACCTTTATAATGTATGATATATAATCTTCAAATATGATTTGGTTACCTTATTTATATTAGTTATCATAGTTAGGACATAGGTTTTCATTTCTTCATATCAAACCTCTTGAGAGTCTCAACTGCATACACACCGTACCCAAGAAAGATATCCCTTGGTCTCTACCAAAATTCCAAACCTAAGAAATAATGCATTATGCCAATTCCATTCATCTCAACCTCAACTTCTATATCTTTTATTTGCACCATGTGATGACTTTCTTTGAACTTGTAAGGAACATTTCATTTATATACAACATGAAAACAAGCATATTATGCCCAACAAATATATAATATAAGTTAGAATTTTATTCACTTTTTGTGAATCCCATACTCAACAAACACCCATAAATATTAACATACCAACACTTGGTTTCTACCTGAGTCCATATAAGGTCCTTTTCATCCTACAAACATGGGACTCCTCCTTGTTGATCTCAAAGCCTCAAGGGTGCCCTATTTAAACTTTACCCTCAATTATCCCATCGAGGAAAAATATATTTGCATTCATTTGATGTATCATCCATATCATAATATAAGCTAAATATACAACTTATCTAAAGTTTACTTAGAGAACTACTAATTGTTGAGACAGATTTCTCAACCAAGTATTCAAGGGGCATATTTGGCATTCTTACCCAAAATAAAATATCAAATAATGATTATTGAAGTAGTTTTAAACTAAGTTTCCATGGCTTACAAAATGGTCCTCATTAGAGGAAATTTCAT
>LPNX010049149.1:258402-282657 GCA_001517045.1 Pseudotsuga menziesii | reverse complement strand
AATAAAATAATAGTTAAAATAATAAAATAATATTTATTAATTTTGGAGGAAGAAAAGAAAAAAACTACTTTTTTGTTTGTATTTTCGACATATCTCCCAGTTTTTTTACTCAAATTTCGATCGGGAGAGCTCGTTGGATGCGGAATTAAATTTTGCATCCAACGAGTACCCACTTAGCATACTTTTGACGGACTCCGCTACCCTAAAAACAAGAAATACTTGAAAAAACGTGATGATGACATCACATTTTTCCAGGTATTTCTTGTTTTTGGTGTAGTGGGGTCGGTCAAATGTATGTCGAGTGGGTACTCTTTGCATGCGGAATTTAATTCCACATCCAACGAGCTCTCCCAATAGAAATTTGAGTAAAAACACGGGGAGATATGTCGAAAATACAAACAAAAAAAGTAGTTCTTTTTATGGTACCTATCCCCAAATTTATATTAAACAAGTGTTTAAGACCTATATGGTTCTTCAAATTTAAAGCAATTTCATTGGCTAACACATGATGACATGGAATTTGAGTTAAAGTTAAAAGGCCCATTTTGAGTTGAAATTTCCTCTAATGACTTTGTCCACAAACCAAGAATCCATAATGACCACCTCAAGGTTTGTCATGTTCTAGTGAAAATATGAGGATTAAAAATCCTTTTTTTACATAGGTGAAGCACCACTTCCTCATCCAAAAAGGGAATTGAGTAATAATGAACATACTTTTGGATGTTTTTCGATGTTGGGAATTGATCATTTAACTTGTAAATTGTATCATATTATAGGACTAGCATTGAGGCTACATTATCTACTAAGAAGTATGACATCGAGGCCTTTTGAAGATAAGAATTAGTTGAAACTTAACTAGTATAAAACCTAAAACACTACACCAATAATTTTTCATTGAGGAGTTGTATATTTAATTAAAGTTCAATTTACCTTTCATAGCTCCTTGATAAGGGAGAATCTTTTGGATCGAAACCTAAAATGCTACACAAATATTTTTGTTAATTCAGGTCTCCTTAAATGAGGTTCAATTTACCTTTAATAGCTCCTCGATTAGGTAGAATAGTTTGGACCTTTAGGGGGGGATAATTATATTATTTGAGATACTCCATGATGAAGCATGATGTACATGGTTGACTTCTTTTGTGTTTTATAATTAGACAAAGTCCACCACTTTTTTAGTTGCTTTGTCTCAAATATCAACGTCTTCTAGTTCGAAGGTAGATCTTGTCCTTTTTTTTCATATGGTGCATATCCTTAAGAATAGAGTTTGGGGCTCGCTACATCCACACAAAAAATTCTAGCAGCCCCACCCAAAGGGTCCTCCCCATAGTAGCTCTAGTTTTGGGAGCCTAAATTCCTCTGATGACTGGTTTCTTTCATTCGTTATCATTTAGAAATCTCTTTTTAATCCATTAATGTTGTTTACAATTTTTCTAAGGTTGAACTACTTTTTTTTTATTTTCAATCTAAACATAGTTGTTATGGAGAGAAATTCCTATGGCTTGGGGTACCACAACAGACAGCTTGACTCCAAAAATCAATCCTTTCCTATATGCAAGAGAGACGAAATAAATAACACTAAAGGATCTCGATTCGTACCTTATTCCGGATGGTTGATGTAGATCCCCATTGAGCTTTCCAACTTCAGCTTGAATTGATAAATTGATCCCTCAACATTGAATAAACAAGACAAGCATACTATATATAATTGTGTTATCTCTACTCTAGCATATATAATCAATAACATATAAGCATTTGAAATAATCCATGGATCAAATATCCATTCAAATACACATTATTGGACAGGAAAATATATTTCTATTAATATAAAATAGAGATTACAATAGATACAACCTCTATCGGCATGTCTAGGAATCGGAGAAACTGAGTCCCCCACTTGGGCCTCCAACACTTCAATCCTTCAACTTTCGATAGCAAACTCATAAGAAAAAGGAAAGCTTGGGAAGAACACAAAAGTGCTCCAAGGGACAAAGGGATGCAAACTCAAGTATAAGCTCCGACAACAGTGGACTATAGTTTCTTTGCTCTCAATTTCTCATATGCCTTCAATGTATCCAAAGGGTTCCTTATATAGCTCTTCAATGGGGTAATGAAAGGTTGAATCTGAGCGATCTCAAAGCATATGGAAGGCCAGGAGACAAGTGAGTCAGATCCACATCAAGGCAAAATCCAAAAGAATTTGTCCTTTTGCACACATCCTGATGTATGCAGTTTTAGGGGTCAAACCTGCGTATATACGCGATAAAGGGATTAAAAGTCGCGTATGGAAATTTTAGCATATTTTTATGGATGATCTGGGAAACATCAAAGGTACAAAAATGGTCCATGGGGTCTAAGGAGTCTACAGAGGGACAAGGAAGGCCATAAAAGCGTGATTCACCATGTGTGGTAAAATCAGCTATAACAGATGCCCCCTAATGTGTGAGGTCAGAGGGGTCATATGATGGCCGAAATACATTATAAGTCTATCCTAGAAATGAAGTGATGAAGAACCTAGTGGAATACCAATGACCCAATCAACATAATACAATGATACAACTCTGCATATAACTACAAGTACATATAGCACTCTCGGATACATAAGAGTACAATGGTCATGAATAGGCATGATACAATATGACATATGTGGTCATTGGCATGTACAATATAAATATATCAGAATCTCCATGATGGAGATATACAAAGGATCATGATCTCCATGAAGGATGAAGATATATAATGGATCAAGATCTCCATAATGGATGGAAATGTCTGACATAAACTGGAATCAAGTCACAAGAGCTGAAATCTCATGAATGCTGGCACGATCAAGGAGGTAGCATATAAGATATGCCACCAACTGGGAAGGTCTTCTACACACACCGCTATGAGTACATGTCCTACTATGTGAATAAATGTGTCAAGGTCGAACATAGTAGTCCATCATCTGATTATTGGTCATTGATGTATACCATTAAGAGATGCGAGATCACCCACCGATAATTATAATGGGAATCAAGGTACTAGAGTGCAAACTAACAAGTGTGAATAAATGTGTTGAGGTCAAACACTTGAGAGAATCCATCAATCAGGGGACATTGATGTATTCTCAAAAAATTGTCGATGGAGAGAGAACCTGCCACTGATGACTGCAAGTCTCAAGGCACTAAAAAATGACTCTAGATTCCAATCCTAGAATAAATGATCTAAATTCGATGGGATGAAATCCACTGGAAGGAGGGAATTAAGGTATCCCCCATCATCCAACACTAGGTACTCAGCACAGCTGTATAATGTGGAAGGACTCGATCATAAGGTGCACGAGCTAGTAACTGTAATGGATAACTGATAACTGAGGAATGGCCGACTCAGGCTTCAACTTCCTTCGAACAAGAGAATAAAGGTGAATGGTGACCGAATGTAGGCAGCATAGACTCAATATACAAAACTGAGACATCTATGCGACATAGGAGGCATCGACAAAGGCTCCATAAGGACTGGAAGCTTAACCAGTCGGTGGAGATAAACTCAGAAAAATGAGTACAACTCCTAAATTCAAACTATTAACCCAACCAACAGATGTGATATACAGTGCTATGTTCGAAGGCGACACGACTCGACAGCTGCCAAAGATAACATCTTTCCTTATCCGGCTTTTTGGTTTTTTAATTTTTTTTGGACTTTTTCAAATATTTGAAAAGATTGAAAAAGAATAAAATTGCTCTATAGTTACAAACTAGGAGGAGATGAGTGTCAAATGGGCAAAAAAACTAGTTCCAAGCAGTGGAACATACCTATGCTCAATGCAAGGACACATGTGTAGGATAGCGACACTCGGGGGAAAGTCCCCTCCCGGTAAAAATAGGGAATCAAGCTGCAAAGGATATAAAAATTGGCTCTGCGTGGCTAGACATGAGACAAGCTCAAGCTATATGGCTGATACTCAAATTCATGGAAGCCGACATAAGGCTCAATGAGGCAGCCAAATCTCATGATAATGTAATTACAACTTGACATAAGGGAGTCTAGGGGAAACAGGCTAGCAAAAGATCAAGAGGAGTATGAGGCTCTTGCGAAATGTCATGGCAATACTATACAATGGACTCCCAAACCTTAAAGGACAAACTGTCAGCATGGGCACCAAATGAAAATAAGGAGCTAACTAGGGTACCCATGTAAGGTCAAGCTCTACCATTCAAACCATGCCACTTCTAAAATAGCATGAAGGTTTCATACCTACGGTTATAATGAAACAGTCATAAGGTCATGAAAAATGCAAACGGAGGTGAAACCTAACCTATATCTCAGTTTAAACATGATACTTGAAATCGACATGAACGGGTCAACACAACGATCGAAACGGCACTCAAAACGGTCTCCTACATCATATATTAGTCAAAAACGGTCCAAAAGGGTCAGAAATGGTCCAAACTATAGTAAATGGGGTAAAAAATTTCTATAAATAGTAAAAAATTCAAAACATTATATAAAATTTGAAATTTTTACCCAATTGAGCTCAGAACTTCAAACACGAATTCCGGGAGATCCATCCGACGGAATCCGACACTGTTTTTTCCAGGTAATTTCCCATGCCTTTCTCTTTCATTTTCATGTAAAATTTTCAATTTTCCATGGTCTAATTTGGTTTCTAGGACATCCTAAATTACGCGCCATGGCCCATGTGGAAATCAAGGATTTTTCCATGTATAGGGCTGGATATACGCGGAAAAATCCCTCAAAGTCACATACATACGCGGTTGTTTAGCAAACAGTCGCATATGCATCCGCGTTCAAGGTTTTTTAAGATATCTAATGACCCAAAGTTGAATTAAATGTGTAGGATGGTTCTAGAATGGAGGGAACATGAGCACAAGGATGTAGAAGAAGCAATAAGGGGTGATCTAATGGCACAACAGGCTCTTCGTGCATGCGGGCTCTACAACTTTTGGTGTCTTGGTGGCTTAAGGGCCAAACCAAGACTGCTACAGATGCTAGTAGACCACTGGGATCCTGACTTAGAGTCTTTCTAGATCGATGGGATGTCCCTCACCATAGAAGTGTAGGACATATACTTTTTTACTGGACTGTCCCGACGAGGTGAAGTGTTGAACAAACATTCTCATGGGCCTAGAGGTGGCCTTACTATACATGAGTACATAGCAATGTATTGTTATCCAGATATGGAGAAGGTCGAGAGTCAAATCCCAACTAACTCCATACAGGTGCTGGGCCTAAAGGCCATCCTACTAAGACTTGGCAGGATAGTAGGGCTAGAATCACTCAACGAGGCCTCGTGGCCTCTGATGGTCTATGCAGTGGAGTGCATGAGCCCCACGGTTTACAATTGGAGCACTGCATTATTGAGAAACATGAAACACCAGCTCAGTGAGTGCAAGATGGGCAAGGTGCGAAACTTTGGTTTCAACAGCATACTGAGCACATTTTTCTTTGAGTGTGTTCTAGGATTGAGCCCTAAAGTTGACGTTCCTCTTCACGGGGTTCGAGATCTAGCCCAACGATGTTGGGAAGATGCGATGCATAGACTGGGTGGAGGTAGGGTGTCCAACCCCTATCTAGCTGATTTCTTTCCATGGTGGCGGTGGCAGATAGTTGCCATCGATGACTACCCTTATGTGGGGATAGATTTTCAGACAGATCCTGACATGCCACTACCACCAGGATCGACATATGGTGACATTGGTAACGAATCCCAACCCTCTTTTTAATATTTTTGAGTTATTTAATTTTTTGTGTTTTTTGATATATGGAATCAAAAGACATGTTTTTGTGTGACAACATATAGTGATGATCTATCATATGCATGCAGATGTGGGACCATGGTGGCCTGAAGGCTTCCCTCATCATAGATGGAGGGGAAGAGGAGACAACATTATGGGTGTGGATGCGGAGCGGATGCTCCAAAGCATTCATACCAACTTCGTGTGGCTGACATATAGGGTACCCATGGTGCAGGTCGAGGACTTGCCTCAGGCCATGCAGCGTAAGGTGGTGGGTGTGCCACGAGCATGGGTGCGGTTGTTTTGATGGCTGGCTAGAGTTGTGCTGACATTCCACAATCAAATCCCCCTCCTCCTCCCCAGGCTTAGATACTTGGGAGTGATACATTTTGTATTATCGTGTATTTATATTTTGGTGGCTCGAAAACCCCATTTTTGTATTATGACACTACGTATTATCACATTTTGGATGTTTAATGAAATTTTTTTATGATGATCGATTTATTTATTTACATGTGCAAAAATGTATGTTTGTGATGAGCTTATTGTCTATGAAACAAACGCCAATCTAACACGTAGTTAGCATATGAGTCAGCAACTTGATTATAAATTCTTGGAACAAGTATGTATATTATGTTGTCAAATTGCCATTCTAACAATCTCGCACGTAAGAATATTTGTAATAATGTTCAATCCCTAACACGATACAATCCATTAAGCTATGACACTACCAACTCCGTATCAAGATGTACCTCAAGAGAGAGAACACCATGTGAAATGGCATCCTGTAGAAGCTCGATAACGACACTATATTCAGTAACATTGTTTGAAGAGGGCTGTAAACATATGCCTCCTGAAGACAATCCCTAACCCATAGGAGTATAAATCACCCAAGCAACAGAGGATAAGTGTTGAGTGTGATGGATTGCACCATCCATGAATCCTATATAGATGGAAGACTCCATTGACATCTGCCATAAGAAATGGAAGCTAATCAACAAACCCGATCACCATAAGAAAAACCTAACTATGCAAAATGTTGTACAATAATATACAATAGCCAGCCCTGGCTGAAAATCATGCATAGTACTTTTTAAAATAGAGCCCATTTCTAAGCTCCACCAATGCCATCCCCTCATAATATACTAGCTCATAAGTGCCCTTCTCTAACACACATTTAACCACGTAAGGACCATGCCACATGGGGTTGAATTTTCCTGCCCCCAAGGGTTTTTTATCTTGATCCCACAAAAGGACCAAATCTCCTTCACTAAACCTCCTTAGAGGGATAGATTTATCATACTGGACCTTAACCCAATGCTTATTCACTTTTAGAGCCACCAAGGCATCTCGACACTGCTCATCAAAGTCCTCTAAGAAGACCAAATGCTCCTCCAATGGGGAAGTGTCTAGTAAGAGTTCTATGGATAGCTTCAAAGAAAGGATCTTGCACTCAATCGACAATACAAACTCCACTCCATGTACAAGCTAATATGGAGAAAAACCGGTGGTAGTCTTAACCGCGGTCCTATAAGCCCACAAAGAATGATATAACATGATATGCCAATTAGTCTTGCTTTGTGAGATAGTTCATTGGAGAATAGACTTGAGTGATTTGTTCACTATTTCAACCTATCCATTCGCTTGAGGGTAATAACAAGAAGAATGATCCTACTTATACCCTAAATTCGAGGCCAACTCTTGCATCATGTGATTCTGAAAGTGCATACCATGGTAAGTGACAAGCTCTTTTGGAATACCGAACCAAGTAATAATCTAGTTGAATACAAAGTGTGCAGCTGTCTCACCATTGTATTTAACTGTAGGCATAGCCTTAGCCCATTTCATGAAGTAGTCAACAACCATGATAATATGATGATGCCCCCAAGCTGAAGCTGGGTTGCAATCCATGAAATCAAGCCCCCACTTAGTGAAGGGACCGGTGGTGACAATGGGATGTAATGGGGCATGTCGTGAGTGCATATTACGTGCAAACACCTAGCAAGGGTGGCACTTCTTGACCGCATTGACACAATCCTTAAAGATCAACAACTAGAAATAACCCACTCTCAAGATTTTTTGGGCTATAGAAAGCCCAAATAAATGACCACAACATGCCCCTCCATGGAAATCATTCAGCACAAGCTCAGTCTCTTCATGAGTTAAACAACGACGTAAAATGGAATCTACTCCACGGAAATACAATGTGTTATCCACTATGAGGTAATTCTTAGATACATGATGTAATCGTCGTCGTTCATCCCGTGAAAGGTGAGTGGTGACCTTCAATGTTTGTAAATATATGATAATATCCCCATACCACGGATCCAAAGTTGAGATCAAAATTATGTGCTCATCGACAAACATATCTTCATAAGCCTCCTCCTCCTCTTCGCTCAGGAAATTAGATATAAACTCCGCAAAAATCAATGATTTCTTCGATTTTGCCAAAACAAACTCGAGATCAAATTCTTGCAAGATGACAATCCATTTATTATACTTTCCCCTGATCATACTTCTAGTGAGGACAAACTGAAATGGATTGACATGGGCTACAACCAAGGTCTGGTGAAGGAGAATATAATGTCTCAATCTTTGAATCGCATGAACGATAGCTATGGAAAGCTTCTCCACATGGGAATAACGGATCTCTGCATCTATAAGGTTTCAGATCAGATAATATATGACATGCTCTTGGAGCTCCTCATCCTCTTGAACCAAAACCATACCAATCATCTCCATGGACGTGGCCACATAAAGTAGAAAGTCATGGCTATAGTCAGGTCGACTATTCACCGGGGCCGATGCTAAGGCTTGCTTAAGTGCATCGAAGGACTCCTGGGCTCGCTCATCCCAACAAAATATAGTGTCCTTCTTGAAAAGATGCATAAAGCCTCTAGTCAAATTGGCAAAGTTCACAATGAATCTCCGTAAGAAGTTTTCCATGCCTTGCAAACATTGAAGATGTCTAATGTTCTTCGAGGGAGACAGTTGAAGTATTGCCTCAACCTTCAAAGGGTGAACTCTTATACCCTCCTTGGAGACAATGAACCCTAATAAGTGACCAAACTTCATGCAAAAGATGCACTTGTGAGTATTTAACCTAACCAAGTAATGGCGGCACCTTTTGAACACTAATCTCAAATGGTAGGAATGACGCATTCTCATACGAGAATGAGTAGCAAGGTCATCCAAAAAGACTTCAATAATCGATTTGAGATCATGGAAGATCAAGGTCATAGCCCGCTAAAAAGTGGCTCCGATGTTTTTAAGGCCGAAAGGAATCTTTCGATATGCAAAGGTTCCCCAAGGACAAATAAAGGCAGTTTTACGTTGGTCCTCAGGTTTAATCTGTATCTGATTGTATCTAGAAAATCCATCCATAAGGAAAAATACCTCGCTTCCTGCACACTCATCAAAAATTTGATCAATAAATGGTGTGGAGAAATTGTCCTCGGGACATGCACGATTCAAGTCACGGAAATCAGTGCATATGCGGATCATTCCCTGCTTCTTATCAACCGAAATGGGATTTGAAACCCACTCTGTTAAGGGAATGGGATAGATAAAACCATCATTCAACAGTTTTTCTATCTCAGCCTTAATCGCGGGTGCTTTCCTAGGATTCACTGCACGTAAGCATTGTTGAACAAGCTTAGCATTGGGATAAGTTTTAATCTCATGCTCAACAATGCGAGGGTTGATACCTGGCATTTCTTCGTATGGCCAAGAAAATACATCACTAAATTCTTGGAACAGCTCAGTATACTCTTGAATCTCAACATGGGAATATTCTTCCCCAATATAGACATTCTCAACCTTGCCAGGATCACGAGAGATATTGATAGGGATGGTAGGAGATATATTCACCATGTTTCCATCTGCCATCAGACCAGGAGAGCTTAATGGAACCACGGGACTACCAATTCTCTCACTAAAAATATCCCTAAATTCTTCACACTCCAAACTGTTAAGCTCAGGAAGAAAATAAGATCTATGATTCAACTCTTCCCAAGGTGGCTCAACCCCAGACATGGCCTCAATAATCGCTTCATCTGAAGGAAAAACACTATCAAGGAAGTCATGTGCATGAGAATACTGAACTACCCATACATGCAACACATATGGGTCCTCCTCCTCCGTCCGTGAAGAGGAAAGACTAGGCTCTACAACACATTCAAGATTAGCTTGATATGCTATCATAGTTGCAGGCAACGGCATGTCTCTTTCGATGGGCTCACATGAAGGACTTGGTGTAGAAGGAATCCAAGGATCTTCCATATGGGATGTGTGAAAAGACACCGATCTCACTGATGACAAAGCCTCACCAAAACTAGACACGATCATAAGAACAGGTGTAGGAGAACTAAAGCTTCCCATAAGGGATGGATACATGCCAACACCCACACTCCCAGTTGCTGGCTGAGAGTGCTCGACAATCGGGATAGAAGCTCCTGAAGATGTGGTAACAGGAGGATTCTTGATTGATGTTTGATCAATTGTAACTATCTTCCCACTAAACGAAAAGAATACAACTCAAAACAGAGAAGAACCTACGGCTTGCATACTATACATCCAATTCCTAGCCAGCAACAAATTGTAGTCAAGGGGTGCATCAACCACCTCGACCTCTATCGCAACGGTCTTCCCTCCCAAATGGAATTTAAGGGAACGAAGAATCCCGTGTGGTCAAAACGTTCTACCATCAAAAGCAGTCAACATGGTAGAAGATTTAGACAACTCAGGGGAACCCAAACCCTTCCAACACACTAAAGACATCACGGAAGCAGTAGCGCCTTCGTCATTCATAGTGCATTTGATGGTCATGTTAAGACATTCTACATGAATAAATAGAGATACATAGTAAGGCAGGGGAGGCTGTAGTCTGGCGGTTTCAAATTTGATGACGAAGGAAGAATTATCATCGTTCACACCAAGGGAAGAAAGCAAAGCCTTCCTTTGCGAAGGACAACTCTGAAGTACTTCTAGTGCAGACATCGCACAAGGAGTGTGGCCCAAATCCTCAACAACAGAATAGTTCTGGTTGGCTTGGGCATTAGGATTGTGCCCCAAACACTTAAGGAATCCCTTAGGAATGCGAGGTGCAACTTCAGGTTTATCCATACATTTTTCAATACGCAAAGGACTCCCAGGTGGATCAGGTTCCTTTCTAAGGTCTGGTTGTGACGAACCATAGTCCTTCGCATGAGTCACAACCTTAGTAGCATGCACCATATTGATGCAACCATCACCACTACTAACTTCCGGTGGATCTTGATCACCACCAGACTGATCATGGGTGCTCGATTTCATTTTTTGACTATGAGGTAAAGGGTTAGTCAGCACAGCTGGGCCCTGCACTATGAATCTCAAGGCTTCTTCTATCTAAGGGAACAAGTGAATGAGGTGGTCATCCTTACACAACTTGTAAGGAACATTAACCTTACGTTTATGCTACTTGTCCCCCTCAGCATTTTAGGTGTTCTTGTCACTAGAATTGGCATTTTCATTCCTATTCCCACCCTTCGATTGTTCTTACCCTTCTTCTTATTTCTTCCGGGTTGCTGGTTACCCTTCTGGTCGATGATTGCACCGAAAGCACACTCACTGTGTGGGTGGGTTGAGATGAAGCCGTGGCTTGTCCCAAGGCAGATTGGTTGATAGATAATTAACTGACCTGTTTCACAACTGAACCTATGGGTTTGGCACTCGTACAACCAACAATGCCATCGGCATGTGGTCCAAGTTTGATCTTAGGGTCGAAACTAGAATGCGGAGCATTAGGAATGATCTCATATAACAAACCGGATTGAGCATAAATCAAGTCCAATTCCTGTTCCCTAAAGATGGCTTATTCCTCATTCTCAACTTTGGATGTAGAAACATTCTTTTCTATATAAGGTAGTAACGATTTAAGGAACCATTCAAGGAGAAACTTCGGTGGTATGAAGGTTTTAATCAATCTCTTCCATCTACGCCACTATTGGATATGGTCTGAGATATGCATGGCTTTGTCTTGCTGAAATGTTGACAAGAGTTTGATACCAATGTCAAAACACACTGGTAGCTGGAAGTGGTTGAGAAAATTCATACCTAGGTCATCGAACAAAGTGAATTCCCCCCTAGGTAGCTCTATGTACCATTTCACGGCAGGCACGGTGAGGGTGCATTGAAACAGCCTTAAACGGATCAAATCTTCGTGTAAGGAATTACAAGAGCACCATAGGTGAAATGTAGTAACATGTTCACTCAAACTTGGAAATGTCTGAGGGAATCTTTGTGGGGACAGCCGACCAAGCCGGGTCATAAGATATCGTATCATTAGTAAGTCTCGATAGGTCAAGAATATTTAACGTTGCGAGGAAAGGGAGCCCAGGTTGAGTAGGTCTATGAGGTGCTCTGTGATAATTTTGGTTCACATAGGACTGATTACCGTAACCACCATGGCCATGGCCATAGTATCCTCCTCCCGTTTGACCCATGTAGGATGGCATGGACGCACCATAATGTGGTGTACCTTGAATATGTGGGGGTACAAATCCATAATTTAGAGAGTAAGTAGGTTGTTGATACCCGTAACCATAAGGTGAATAACTCTGTGCATACAGCGGTCCATAATACGGTCCATAAGATGTCCCATGAGAAACTCCATAGGTAGGGATAGACATTCCGGAAGTAGGAATATGACCTCTAGAAGTAGGAATATGACCTCTCAAAACAATAGGAGGTACTTGACTTTGAGACACAACTACGTGAGTAGCAGCAGTACGCACATGAATCGTAGCAACATTATGGCCCAAAGGACCACATGAATGTGGGGGAGGAATCATATTCAAAGAACTAGGAATAGAGGACGAAGGGACATGTGAAACTATGTAAGTGGTGTTCCCTATAGTCACTTGTCTTGGTTCTGGTATGCTAATAGGAATACTAACACCAGGTCTAGGATGAACATGTGATGTAGCTTCCACCGCCGGGATGGAAGGTGCAATGTGACTCATCCTCCCAAACCTCTCCACATGGTAAGGAATAGTAGTGCCCCCAGGTGTAGTGTTAGGTTCAAACTTCGACTCGACATGAAATGTTGGATCATGTGCGGGGATACCAGACATGCCATAACTAACATAACTAGTGCTTTCGGGTTCATGGTGAGTCTCATCACTGTTGTACAAAATAATTCACCTAATAACCTAGGTCTGGGGGGTTACCAACACACTCATTACTTGCAGACAATTTGACTCTAAAAGCACAGAATAGGAAATAGGAAAGTAGAAGGACTTACTTGTATTAAACGAAGGTTGATCCTTGCTATCTTCTTCCTTTCTGATCCACTTCCAAAGTCTCCAGGATAGTTCCTCCTTCACCTGTTAATAAACACTCTTCCAGATACAAGATGATTCATATATATAGATGTAGGTTAGGCAAATCATATATCATATTGAAATGTAAACATTTACCAATCTACAAGATATGAAACACATATGGAAGAAGTAATATCTTTATTAACAATAATAGAAAGAGTTTAGGTTATAACCCAATGTCTGAACAAGGACTTCTCTGTCACCAAAGGACTCTGAGTTTCTCTGCTCCAAAGATTTCTGTAGACAATCCACCAGCATAACTTTGCTCTCCAAGTATGACTATCCAACACCCTCCCCAAGGCCTCTATTTATATGGATGAAATGAGGCAGTTCTTGAAGGTTAGGGAGGTTGTGGCAGTTAAGAAGATTAAGTTAAATGAGTAAACTAATCTTCCATTAGCGTGAGGTTTTATGTTTTAATGTTGAGGAAACCATTCGTGGGTCTGTAGTAGAGCAACCCATGAATGATTCGTGACTATATATAAGAGAAACCCACAAATACAAGGATTCGCGACTTGCTGTATAGGAGACTCGCGAATGATGCACGAGTTGTCAATATAGAGAGTCGCGAATACAAATCAACATGGCAAAGTGGCAAAGTAACCAACTGGGTATATAGGGAATGTACTTCATCATAAGCCAAGGTATAGCGAATATGGGCAACCTCAATCCATAAGTGTCCTTTTGTGTGCCGACATGAGGGATATCAACACTCGGACGGAGAGGTGCCATTCAGGTGTATAACAGATGCCCCCTAATGTGTGAGGTCAGAGGGGAACGATGGCTGAAATACATTATAATATTTAACTCAGGAGAAAACTTAGAAATCCAGTGGAGCAGAAGGAGTACCTGAAACAAATACATAGTAATGTCAGATACAAAGTTACATCTAAGGATGCTATGTTCAATTTACTGGAACACTAGCTCCTTTACAATATTTGAGTACATCATATGATACGGGTAAAAATCACATATTTAGAAAGGTGGAGCAAAGCCACAATACAATAATGATGAGTCTTCAAAGATGTGGAAGCTGGATATAGAAATGGAACATAGTCTTGTGCAACTTAGTTCATGAGTGAGGAACTAAGGTCTTCATAAAAGATCCCAAAGAACCAGTACAATCCAAGCCATGTGAAATAAGGGTAAGCTGAAGTTGAACATGGAAAGGATTCAACAGTTTGTCAACTAATAGATGATAATTGACAATTGAAACAAAGGAGTTCACCAATGATGAAAGTGAGTTCAGAGGTACTATCATCAAAACTCTAGGTCTTCATCATCAGGAGGTGCTGAAACGGAACCATACTGTGATAAGGGAGGCAATGGATCCTCCAACGGATAACAAGAGTGACTAAGAACTGGGAAAAAGAAGGGAGACACAAGTAAATGGATAACAGATATAACAGTAATAGGATCAGGTGATAGATCAGACATTAGGTATAATATGTGAACAGTGAGCACGACACAGAAATGACCCAAGGCAGCATACAACGGATAGATAGAACAACTAGACTTATCTGTCATGTAGGAGACATGAGCAGATTCACTAGGTATAATGGACAAGAGGAGGAGTCAAAAACTCAAAGTGATAGCTGAACACAAGTGTATACTGAAACATGGATATCGGAAAGCAAAGAGTTCAATGTTCAAGGATGACAAGCTGCCATTACTGAAAACAAGAGAAAACTTCTTCCTTACCTCCCTGTTAAGTTTTAACGAGTCCAGGAAAGTAAACTCGGTTCCCTCTTCATCTTTTAACAAGCTTGAAGAGATGGGAAAATAATGCTTGATACACTGATCCGTGGATTTAATGAGCCCGAACTAGTACATGCTCATGCGGTATTTTCATGTTTAGAGAGTCTGAAAATGCCAAAGAAGACTCCAGGGGGGTCCTTTTTCGTCCAATTTAGTCTCCTGAGGCCGAAAAAGTATAAAACAAACCACAGCAGAACTCTCTTAACTTCCAAAGAAGAAAAGGTGAACCTTTTTCGTACTTAGTCGGGAAGGTCCGAAAAATGTTAAATTACCACCTACCCAATGCTCCTTCCAAAACAGCATAAAATAGCTTGAGTTTTACAAGTGTGAAGGAAAGCAATATCACTCCAAAAGATCCATTTGGTTACGAGAAATGGGGCTTACAACAATAAACTCGTTGCTTTGTTCTTTAGTGTTTAATGAGCATGACAAAGACACAAAGTACACTTGGAATCTTTTTCATGTTTGGGTCTAGAGCACGAAAAAGAGAAAACTAAGCTCAAATCGGTTGTTCCTTTTCCGTAAGTTTAGTCCCTCAGGTCCGGAAAAGTGATAAACCTATACCTGAGAATACTCTTCTCAATTCCGAAGAAAAGAGAGTGATCCTTTCTCGTATTATTCCGCATGGTCCGAGAAAGAGATAACCTACCACCAATGTGGATTCCCGTTCACATATTCTTAACAAGCTTGAACAGATGAGATAAATCGGTAGTCAAGTCTATTTTGAAGGAGTCAGACCTGGGCCTAAAGAAACTCCATAAAGGCGGGGAGTCCTATAAAGGGATAGCTTGTAAAAAGAGATTCATAAGAAGCTCTATTTGACGTGAAAAATAGCTATGAGGAAACCCCTAGGCCTGAAATAGTGACAAAAATGAGTATCAAAGGATGGAAATGGCATATAAGAATGATACTCATGAGAAAGGGATCCTAGCCACGGAAGAATAATGGTAGAGACAAGGGACTAATGGCTTAAAATACCATAGTCCGTGGCAAAAATGTTGAGTACTAAGGTTAATGTGGAGTGATAAAATGCCAACAAGTGTTGGAAGAAGCAAAAACCACCCTATAGAAGCATCAACACTTTGTAAAAGTAGGTAAACCTGTTCCAAGGCACAAAAGGGGTAATATTAATCAATTGTCATTTCAAACTATATAAAAAGACCCACTTTACGAAATTTTATTTCTATTAATAGTTTGAAAATCAAATCATTTCTTACCATTTACACTTTTTAAACCAAAAAGGAAAGTTTACCCTCTATCTTTGATTGCTTGCCGTGGACAATTGGACCGTCGGAATTCAGATCCATCAGCTACAGGTAACTCTACACCCTGAGCTCTTCATTTTCATCCAAACAAATTTTAAAATTGATGGTCAATTCAGTTTATTTCATCAACATAAAAAATGATAAAATGTATTCGCGGGTTGCTACGCATGAAAGCCGCGAATATGCATTTCATGCGCGAGTTGCTGCATAGGAAAGTCGTGAATGGTTCACGACTTATCCTAATGGACAGTCGCGCATGCTGCGCAATAGATAAAATCTTTAAAAATGGTAAAAAATTTTAAATCTTTATGGTGAAATACTGAATTAAACTATGTTTATTTGTCAGGGAAAACATGGTACTGGAGTGGAGGGAGAGGGAACATGAGGTGATGGACCAAGCGGCTCTCCAAAGCCTGCCTACCATCCAAGCATTGCGGAATAGTGGGCTGCTCAAGTTCTTTTGCACATCACCCATGCGGGCCAATGTCCGCATATTAGAGTTCTTGGTCGATTATTGGGACCATGACCTGGGGATGTTCAATATCCAGGGTGAGACTTTCGAGCTTACCACACAGACATCTACTTCATAACTGGGTTATCACATCGGGGAGCACCGGTGAACCTGGAGGGCACTGGCAGGGGTGGGGACCCCTTGAGTGTCCAGAACTATGTCGATGTATTTTGCAGGCTGGGTACTCAAAAGAAAGGCAGCAGTGTTCTCATTGTATATATTCAGGATCTTACATTACAGGTATTGGCTAGTACTATAGTGAGACTTTCAGGGTCAGCAGGATTACACATGGCCACCAGGACTCAGATGAGAGTGGCGGTGGACTGCTTTAGAGGCACACTCTTTGATTGGTGTACAGGGATTTCCCCCATCATGAGGAGGAAATTATCTGACTGTAGGAGGGGGAGACGGAAGAACTTTGGCTATGCTAGTATATTGGTAGCGTTCTTCTTTGAGAGGATGCCAGCTATGAGCCCTGCGATACCCTTACAGGTCCATCATCCACGGTAGCCGAGGCTGAGCCAGTGGGGAGATATCTTCCTCCGTCAAGGAGGAGGAGATGTAGTACAAAGCATGTATGATGATGATTTCTATTCATGGTGGGAACGACAGGTGCCGACGTTGGAGCAGTTTCCATATGCCGGGTTAGATTTTTGAGGTGATCCCAACCTAGTCCTCCCTCCAGGAGGAGCATGGGGAGAGATGGGTAAGTATTTTTATTTTTTATCATTATCAAATTTTTATGGATTTTCAAATGATAGGATATATACATATGCACAATTCTAAACCCTCTTTATGTGTCGAAATGCAAATATTGTATCGGTCCGCCCTATAGGGAACCCACGTACCTTCGTACGTCCTATTGCAGGGGGAGACCCAGGATTGATCATGGTACTCGAGGCGAAGCTAGGCAGGCTGACCGAGCGAGTACCTATGATACGGATAGAGAATCTCCCTGTAGCTATGTAGGAGTCAGTAGTTGGGGTTCCACCGGCCTCGCTACGTCTTTCCAGACGGGTATCCAGAGCAGTATGTGTATATAGAGATGTAGTGGAGGCTGCCGAAGTCGAGGAGGCTGAGGAATCCAGGGGGCACAGAGATCACGGGGACCAAGGAGGTCCCAATGGCCATGGCGGGCATTCTTAGTGCTAGGGAATTTTGATGGATGTTGATCCACTTTTTGCATATTTTGTACATGATGGGATCTACGGATCAGACTTGACCTATCCTATGTATGAACAGATATTTACATATATATATATTTGTGTTTGGTTGTCAGTTTATTTACAAATGTTTCTTATGTATTTGCTGTATATTTTATGGAATGTGTGTGAGATGTCAGTCCAAAATATAATTAGCATATGCATCAGTTAATGAATTTTGGTTTCGTGGAATGTGATTAAAAGTAATAAATTCAAAATGTCTTTCCAGTAAACGCATTTGCATGAACTGACGTAACAATGTAGGATTACACACCTGGTAAGCTCGATTGAGCTGGGAAACAACCAACTAAGAATCCAAATGGACTTCAAGCTGGGTGATGCCTCGTGACAAGGCATCCCATAGGAGCTCAATTACAGCCCTATACTCAGCAACATTATTGGAAGTAGGACCTAGACAAGCGCCACCCATGGGAACAAGCTGTCCTGAGGGGGAGTAGATAACCCATGCTGCCGAAGCCAGGTTACAAGTGTGACGGCTGGCGCCATCAGCAAAACCTACATACATCTCGGAAGACATCTGCAACAACCAGCAGATAGTATAAAAAATGAAACTAACAACCTAATGTACATAAAAATACATACATTAATATACAAGAAAAAGTGCTAAGCCTAGGCATAGTACTTCTTCAGGTAGAGCCCATTTCTAGGCTCAGGCAGCTTATTCCCATCATAATCCACTAATTCATATGCACCTTTACTAAAAAATTTAGACAAAACATAGGGTCCCAACCACATGGCCTTGAATTTTCCTGCCCCCAGGGGCTCTTTATCTTGATCCCAGAGCAAGACAAGTTCCCCCTCAGAGAAAACCCGAGGTTTGACTGTTTTATCATATTGAGATTTAACCCTATTCTTATGAGCTTGATTTGCAGTCAACGCATCTCTATGTTGGTCATCAAGGTGTTCTAAATGGAGCAACCGTTCTTCAAGCTAAGTTGTGTCAGGTAGCACATGAATAGCTATCTGGAAGGATGGGATTTCGCATTCAATCGGTATAATAGCTTCCACCCCGTGAATGAGTTGGAAGGGGGAAAAACCCGTAGCAGTTTTGACATTGGTTCGATAAGCCCAAAGAAAAGGATATAACATGATGTGCCAATTTCAATGGGCTGCATCAATAGTACGTTTAAGGATAGTTTTTAAAGTTTTGTTTATAGCCTCAACCTGACCATTTTCTTGCGGATAATAAGGAGAAGAATGTTCTTGTCGGAATCCGAGCATGGTGGTCAGCTTTGTCATCATGTGATTTTGGAAATGACTGCCATGGTCAGTGACAATCACTTTCGGAATACCAAACCTAGCAATAATCTGATTAAACATGAAGTAAGCTGCCATTTCCCCATTGTCTTTGAAAGTAGGCATTGCCTCTGCCCATTTTGTGAAATAGTCGACAGCGACAATGATGTATTTATGCCCCCGAGCCGAGGCTAGGTTGCATGTCATATAATTGATCCCCCACTTCATGAAGGGGCCTACCGAGACAACAAGAAATAAGGGAGTAGGATGCGACCGCATTTTTCTGGCGTAAAGCTGACATGGATGACAACGTTTCACAACCTCCACACAATCTTTAAAGATGGTGGGCCAGAAATACCCGGCACGTAATATCTTCTGGGCCGTTGCTAGCCCAGATAAATGACCCCCACACGCTCCACTATGGGAATCATTTAGGACAATCTCCGCTTCCTCATGAGTAAGGCAGCGACGCAAAATGGAATCTACCCCTCGTCGATACAATGTATCTCCTATAATGAGGTAGTTTTTAGCATGAAGACGTAACTTGTGTCGGTCTTCCCTAGAGTAAGTGGTAGGATACTTCAAAGTTTGGAGATATATAAGAATATCTCCATACCAAGGATCAGAGGTGGATATAAGGAAGATGTGCTCATCTAGGAATGAGTCATCTTGAACCACTACATCTTCTTCTGTAGGGAATTCTGCTATAAGCTCGGCAAAAACAAAGGACTTTTTGGATTTAGCGGATTGGAAAACCAAGTCGAACTCATGGAGAATGACTATCCACTTATTGAATTTTCCCCCAAAAATCTGTTGGGATAAAACATATTTGAAATGGTTTACATCCGCCACTACAGTAGTGGTCCTCAGTAAGATGTAGTGCCGTAACCTCTGTAAAGCATAAACAGCCGCTAAGGCTAACTTCTTGACGTGGGAGTACTTAAGCTCAGGCCCAACCAGAGTGCGGCTAATATAATAGACAACATGCTCAACGAGCTTGTGATCCTCCTGAACTAGCATTACCCCAATGGTAGACTCCGACGCGGCCAGATATAATAAAAAATCCCTAGAGTAATCTGGCGGACGTAATAAAGGAGCCGACAACAAGGCTTTATTCAATGCCTCAAATGCGAGTTGTGCAGTTTCATCCCATACAAATGGGGTGTCCTATTTAAGCAGGCACATGAAACCTTTTGTGATCTTGGCATAATTAACGATAAAATGTCGAAGGAAGTTAGACTTTCCTTGTAGACTCTGGAGTTGCCTAAGTGAACGAGGAGGAGGCATATTTACAATGGCCTTGAATTTTAAAGGATCCACCTGTATGACCCTACTAGAGACAATGAATCCAAGCAATCTACCTGATTCGATGCAGAAAACACACTTGTGGGGATTCAAGTGAATTTTATAGTATCTGCATCTCTCAAAAATCAACCGTAAATGATCTGGATGCTGGATCCTCTTGCGAGAATGAGCAGGAAAATCATTAAGGTAGGGATTGACAATGGCATTTATATCGTGAAAAGCAAAGTTCATGGCTCGTTGAAAGGCTGCCCCTGCATTTTTCAATCCAAAGGGCATTTTTCTATACGCGAATGCACCCCAAGGGCAAATAAAAGCAGTTTTATGCTGGTCTTCCAATTTGATTTGGATTTGATTGTAGCCAGAGAAACCATCCATAAATGAGAATGCCTCACTACCCACACATGCACCTATTATTTGATCAATAAACGGTGTAGGGTAGTTGTCCTTGGGACAGGCTTTATTAAGGTCTCAAAAGTCCGTACAAACGTGAATAGTCCCTTGCTTTTTATCAATAGGAACTGGGTTGGACACCCACTCAGTCAAAGCAATGGGATATATAAAGCCTGCTTTCAACAGCTTTTCAACCTCTGCCTTCACAGCCGCCGCTTTACGCGGGTTCACGGGGCATAATTTTTGCCAAACTGGCTTAGCATCAAGATAGGTTGGGATCTCATGTTGAACAATAGATGGATCAATACCTGGCATCTCCTCATATGACCAGGCAAAGATATCACGAAAATACTTGAAAAGGGCAGTATAAATGGCAATCTCCTTCGGAGATCAGTTTGCACCTATATAGATATTTTCCATGACATCTAGCTTTATAGAGATGTTGATCGGTATAGTGGTGGAAATGTTTGCCATATTCCCCTCGGCAAACACTCCTTCCCTAGGTAAAGGGTTGACAGGTGTATCAACATCACCCGATAGTCTCACGTGAAACTCTTGGTTTTCTATCTTGCTTAGCTCTGGAAGGAAATAAGATCAATGATGAAGATCCTCACATATCTTATCATGTGAACACATAGCTTCCAGAATAGCTTCATCGGAAGGTAAAATAGTGTCTAAGCAATCTATGGAATGTAAATAGTTTTCTGCCCATGCAGGCATATAAACTTCTTCCAGATCATCCGAGACTGTAAGAGGATCTGGAATGGGATCTACAGTGGTTTGGGTAATAGCTTGATATTCCACTTCCACTGCAGATAAGGGCACTTCCAGTTCCTGAGGGGTTGGGAGGACCCAAGGATCAGTCCTATCGACCACCGAATCAATGGACTTCCCTACAGTAGTATAACTGATATAAAGGAAAAGAGCTGGAATATCGAATGTACCCATCAATGATGCGTACATTCCAGCCCCCAAGCTCTGTGCAGCAGGTTTGGCATGATCAACCAATGGTACAGTGGAATATTTAGACTCTAAGCGGCCTTTACGAGTAAAATCAAGTTGGTCAACAGTGACCACCTTGCCCTCATGTGGAAAAACCACGACATGAAAGACAGCATATGCAACAGCAGACATTGCATAAGTCCAATTCCTACCCAGAAGCAAATTGTAGTCCAATGGAGCATCAATCACTTCGACTTCAACAGAGAATGCTTTGCCAGCCAATTTAATCTCGAAAGCTGGTAGGATACCATGTGGACGGAAATACCTTCCATCAAAAGCAGTAAGTAAAGTGGTTGATGGGACCAGCTCTGGGGATCCGAGAGCTTTCCAATAGGCCAAGGACATAACACAAGTAGAGGCTCCCTCATCAACAACCGCTCATCCAATGGTCTTACCACCATGGACAACATCTATCAATAGAGCTACATGATAAGGGAGGCAAATTTTAACATCAGAGAGATTAAATTTCACTAAGAGACTCGAAGAGCCCATGCTACCTAGAGCCGCTAAGAGGGCATTCCGCTGAGCGGGACAGCTCTGTAGCACCTCCAAAGATGACATTGCACACGGAGTCTGAACCAAGTCTTCAACCACTGAGTAGTTAGAAGCAGCTCGGGCATTTGGGTTATGCAAAGTCTTCTTAAAGACACCTTTGGGTATCTTTGGCATTATTTCCGCAGGTTTCTCTATAGTGAGAGGGTTGGAAGATTCAACTACAACTTTACCCTTCTCATCAGTCTCTTTCTCATAGTTCTTGTTCCTGGTTTGTAACAAAGTTGAGGATCTAACCATGTTGATATAATTAGGGTCAGGAGCAGTTTGACTGCCCCCTGCTACGATAGAAGCTGAAGCAGAATTCTTCCCTTGGGGAAATGGATCCTTCAGGACAGCTGGCAGTTGAGCTTGTAACAGCTTCTAAGCTTGTTCCATGAGGGGACAAATATGAGTAAAGTGGTCCCCTTGGCACAACTTACAAGGGAAATTGACTTTCTTCTTTTCCTTTTTGCCCCCATCAGCATTGTTTGCGGGCTTTGGCTTGTTTTGATTTTGGTTTCCCTCACCCTTTTTACCTTTCTTCTTCTTCCCACCGGGCTGCTGATTTCCCTTAGAAGAGGTTTTAGCAAAAACATTTGCACTTTGGGAGGAGGGGGCAGCCTTTGATGCCTCCATCGTAGACTGTTTGACAGACAATTGGTGAAGTTGTTTTGTCAAAGACTCTACAGTGGGAGAGTTTACGGACCCAACCACACCATCGGCATGGGGTCCAGGCTTGGGTTTCTCAGCCTCATGTGAAGGCCTTGGTGCCTCAGGGATGATTTCATATAAAATCCCAGACTATGAATAAATCAAGTCCAACTGCTGGGCCCTGAGTATGGCTTCTTCCTCACTAGTCACTCCTGATGTGGAAACATCCTTAGATATATAGGGGAATAAAGATTTAAGGAACCATTCTAATAGAAACTTAGGAGGGATGGTAGCTTTGATAAGGCTCTTTCTCCTCCTCCACTCTTGGATATGATCTGAGATGTGGGTTTCCTTGTTTTCTCTAAAGGTGGACAACAAGTCCGTTCCGAAATCGTAACGGACTGGAAGCTGAAAGTGGCTAAGGAAAGCGGTAGCCAAGTCCCAGAAACTGCTAAAAGCAGTAGAAGGTACCTCAATGTACCATTTTGTTGTAGTGCCTGTCAAGGTCCTCTGGAACAACCTCAATCTCATTGAATCTTCATTCAATGAGTTGGAAGAACACCATAGATGGAAGGTGGTGGCATGTGCCCCAGGATCTTCACCAGCCTTACCTTCGAACTTAGGGATGTCCGAGGGCAGTTTGGTGGGAACAGGTGGCCACAAAGGGTCATGCCTCACTAAATCGTTCATCAATTTTGATAAGTCTGGCAAGTTCAAAGTTTCTAGAAAAGGAATTTTTGGCCTAGCCGATGTACTAGATGTACTAGCTTGGGGATTAGAGGGACTTGCCCCCGATCACCCATAAGTAAAAGTGGGGTTGCCCCTAGACACCGGTTGTGAAGTGGGAAGGTTGCTTTGGAACGGATTCCATTCGTAAGCCACCAGATTTTGGGTGGGAGGTGCAGTGTAAGTGGTTCGGGCCGTCCCCATAGAAGTTGGGTTCTGAAATACTGGAGAAGGTATCCCTCCACTAAACAAAGAGAAGGGAGAGGTCATGTATGGGACCAAAATAGGGGTTTGGTAGCTTTTCCCGTAAGAGGTGTTGCTGCCAAACTACACTCCTACATATGAAGGAGGTGGACCTACGTATGGACTGGATGGGGGTATGTGCCACCTATTCCAAGGGAATCCTTAGACAAAGGCTGAGGATCCCACCGGACCACTGTGGGTAGTGTAAGGGAAGGAAGAAGGAATTGTAGGCATACTGGGAATCCCAGTAGCCATATCACTAGACATACTTCCTATGTTCGAGTAAACTGGTGGTTGGAGCACCCGACTTGC
>LPNX010049149.1:235658-258377 GCA_001517045.1 Pseudotsuga menziesii | reverse complement strand
AGGTAAACTAGATCTAGGGGTACTAACTGGGGGAGGTAGTACCCCTTCAACCGGAAGGGTTGAGGTGAAAACAAATGAACTTTCTCCCTCAGAAGACATGGCTCTACCTACAGGTACACCTAGCACTGGTGAACTAAAAGGCCTAACCTGCACGATCACTGGATCATTCAAATCAGTCAAGGGGGTATTATAATTCCTTGCAAACTCGTCAGCTTGCAATTCCTCTATCTTGACTGTGTCAAAGTCAAAGCGGTTAGCTATTAATTCTAGTTCACCAAGAACCTCACTTACTCCTACTGGTTCAAAAGAACCACATGTGCTTAATCTTCGCCTTTGGGGTAAAGGTGGAGGTTCCAGTGGTGTGAGAGGAGGAAGGTTTCTCAACCTTCTTGACCTTCTAAGCAGATGGTCCTCTAGAATTAAGACTTTAAAAAATCGCACCCTAAGGCCAACTAAACACAAGCAGATCCACAGAGCATACACTACAAAGAACCTAGAGTCTCAAGCAATCAAAATAGGCTATAAATATATGCTTTCCAGAAGAAAGCTAATGAACAGTTACTTGGCATCCTTGAGGGGTTCTTAGGCACAAGCGGAGGAATCACCCAACCGCCCTCCTACACTTTCCACAAGGGTTACCTTCCAAGTCCATTCAAGGTGAACCAGAAATAACCTTCCGGTTTACCTGGGTATGAGCCCTAAAGAGACAAGAGACTAAAGCTACCTTGACAATACCAACTGTCTGGGGGGACAGTCGCAAGCCGAACTCGTATGCATGAGCAGGGTAGCTGAGCCCGAAAATCTGTCTAGGACAGAATCCCCAGATGCGCAAAAGTCCTGGGTTACATTTTGACAAGGATTCGGGGGGTTATCCCCTCTGTCCAAGCCTCCACGCGGCCTAGTGCTTAACTCCTGTTTGAGAGGAGCTTCCCAGATACAGCGGTAGAACTAAGGATTTACCTAATGAATGGTCCACTACATCTGAGTTTATAATTTGTTGGAAGTTTACACTCCCTAGCCCACAAATCTAACCTAAGCTAGTAGGTGAAAGGCCCTAAAAATAAAAACTTACTAATAAATTTTAAATTTATGCGTTAATTTTAAGGGCTTCTTTTTACTCAAAGGAAGTGGAAGTGATGGACTGTATGGTGTTTTGACTCAGTAAAAAATAAATGAAAGTAAAAGTGCATTTAAAGCAAACTAACACTATAAAATAAACTTCTTTTCATTTTTTCAGATACGTATTGATGAACTAACAGCACTTAATAAGAGAAACTAGCCTATGCTTTTGTATTTTTCTGAGATAATATTTTTTAAACTGAAACAAACACTACTTTATGCAAAAATTACAATGCAAAAGATTAACTATGTTTTGTTTTTCACTTCAAAAAATGCTCAAAAAAAAAGTACTATGCGTCTACAATGCACTGCTTGAGTAAACTTGATACTTATGGACTGTATAAAAACTACAAACTGAAGCAATCAGGAAAACATGACCAAAAGACCAGCAAGAAAAGCAGGCTAGGACCCTAGCTTGGGTGCAAACATTGACACAAAATTAATGCAGACTTTAAACAGGCAAGTGCAAACCAATAACTGACAGAAAGCAAATTGAAAAGACAGACTCTAAGACCCTGATCACTGATCTAGACTCAGGCACTCTCACCAACAACCCAAACAAGCCAAAAACTTCAAGATACAAACAGTAAATAAAACAAGTAAAAAAGGACTCAAGGGCTTTCAAAAGCACTAAGATGTGATCACCTGAGACATTCAACAACTCTACAGCACTCTTAAATAGAATCTTCTCAGAAAATAGGACTTGTAAGACGGAAAATAACAAGCAAACTTTCACATAGAAATCCCAGTTTCCAGGAGTACTCGCGACTGTATAGCAGTGCAAGTCGCGAATGATTCGTGACTATTCAGTGGAACAACCCGCGAATGCAACTCAATATTTGCGACTTCCAGAAGGACAACTCGCGAATGGGTATAAAAATTTCTCAAAAAAAGAGAAAAAACCCAAGACTTTCAAATGATGAAGTAGTTAAGAAGCAGGATAAAAATCACAAGCAGACTTCAAGCAAACACTGGTCAGGAAAACAGAAAAGGACCTAAAGCAGACTAGGCTTCCCCAGCGGAGTCGCCAGTTCTGTTGTACAGGATAATTCACCTAATAACCTAGGTCTGGGGGGTTACCAACATACTCATTACTTGTAGACAATTTGACTCTAAAAGCACAGAATAGGAAATAGGAAAGTAGAAGGACTTACTTGTATTAAACGAAGGTTGATCCTTGCTATCTTCTTCCTTTCTTATCCACTTCCAAAGTCTCCAGGATAGTTCCTCTTTCACCTGTTAATAAACACTCTTCCAGATACAAGATGATTCATATATATAGATGTAGGTTAGGCAAATCATATATCATATTGAAATGTAAAAATTTACCAATCTACAAGATATGAAACACATATGGAAGAAGTAATATCTTTATTAACAATAATAGAAAGAGTTTAGGTTACAACCCAATGTCTAAACAAGGACTCCTCTATCACCAAAGGACTCTAAGTTTCTCTGCTCCAAAGATTTCTATAGACAATCCACCAGCATAACTTTGCTCTCCAAGTATGACTATCCAACACCCTCCCCAAGGCCTCTATTTATATGGATGAAATGAGGTAGTTCTCAAAGGTTAGGGAGGTTGTGGTAGTTAAGAAGATTAAGTTAAATGAGTAAACTAATCTTCCATTAGCGTGAGGTTTTATGTTTTAATGTTGAGGAAACCATTCGCATGTCTGTAGTAGAGCAACCCGCAAATGATTCACGACTATATAGAAGAGCAACCCACGAATACAAGGATTCACAACTTGCTGTATAGGAGACTCGCGAATGATGCTAGAGAGTTGTGAATACAACTCAACATGGCAAAGTGGCAAAGTAACTAGCTGGGTATATAGGGAATGTACTTCATCATAAGCCAAGGTATAATGAATATGGGCAACCTCAATCCATAAGTGTCCTTTTGTGTGCCGACATGAGGGATATTAGGACTCGGACGAAGAGGTGCCATTCAGGTGTATAACAATCACCCAACATAAAATACCGATGACCTGTGTACAAGGGATCATACCTAGAGTGAGTAGGTATATCATGTGAAGGATCATACCCAGAGTGTGTAGGTATATCAGGTGAAGGATCATATACAGGCGTAGGATCCTCTTCCCCAACCTTGTGAGGTGGAGAAGACAACTCAGGAATTTCATCTTGGTGATCTCCCATCGTGTGTGAATCAATGTTATAAGGTGGAAGTCCTGCTAGACGACGAGAACGGCGAGGAGCCGCACCCGAATCCACAATGACTCAAAAAATGAAAAAGACTCTCTAATTATGCAAACCCTAAGCAAACTAACATGCACAGAGCATACACTAATAAAATATAAAGCCAATCACAAGCATACAAGGGTAGGATATGTGAGCTCCCAAATGAAGTAGGTATGTCTCGCCTAGGAGAGGCTTGAGACTCCCATACACAACAAGCGTAGGTTTGTAACCAATTATTGTGGCCCTCAGCTTCAACACATATAACGACTGTGCTGTCCGACCCCAACTTGGCCGTGACACTTACAGAATAACCCCTACAAAGTATGCCCTCGATAACCTAGGTAAGGCAACTAAGGTCACCTCAATATAATCAATGCTCAAGCAGACAGTCGCAGGCAGGATTGACTGTATGGGCATGGTAGCAAAGCCCAAACATATTGAAAGAGCCCCCAGATACGAATACAATCCTGGAAATATCTCCAGTGCTACTCAGTTATGACTAGGGGTCATCTCAATCAATAACCACTCACACTGCCTCGTGCTTAACTCCCTTGTAAGAGGAGGATCCTAAGAAACACTAATTATAACAAGGAATTTCACACTCTCACCTGGACAAACACATACATGTTTTTGTTTCGTGGTCTTAGAGAATTTACTCACAATGAACTATTCGAAGACCCTAAAACCTAATCTTGTTGGTGTACCCTATCAAAGAAAATAGTGTAATCCATTTTAATTATGCGTTGATTTTATTTGTCTTTATTACTCAAAAAATGGAAATGACCATGCAACCAATGGTGTTATGACACAACATGAAGTAAAATGCACACCTAACAATCAATGCAAATGCATTGTGTCGAATGAAAAACAGGGCATGATACTACATGAAATGAAAAAATTTCTTCAAATGACAAATGCAGTCGTTCCTATATGAAAGCTTGACTAATACTTCTCTAAGCAAACCTAGTGCAAGTACCATGCAAAGTGCAAAGTGCAATGCATAATGATGCAAAGAAGCAAATATTTTTGGATTTTTTGAACAAATGAGATAGTAAAGCAAAAGAATGATTCTAACACCCCCAGAATCTACAAGCACAATCAAGAAACACTCACACAAAGTACTAAGCAAAAATAAATCTAATGCACTAGTCCCAAAACAAAAAATAAAAAATGCAATGACAAGAACATTCTTAAAAAAAAAAAATTACCCTAAAAAAGGTGTCTCTGGTCAAGAACAGAGGTGTATACAGACTCTAGCAGTATCAAAGGAGACTCAACAATCATCAAAATTCAGCTAGCAACAATCAATCTTCCTCTAAAATTCAAAACTCAAGGCATACATGATTGTTCGCAAGAAACCCGCGTATGTACGCGGATATAGCAGTCAAAACCGTGTGTATACGCGACTGTGAGTTAAAAACTCATATACAGGAAGAAAAATGTATAAAAATGAAGGTAAATAGATAAGTTGAAACCAAATTCACACTAATCAGACACTACTAGGCATACATGCCCCCAGACCCGACTTAGAAATAGAGAAATAAGAGAAATTCAAGAACATTAAATGCCGATAAAAACCCCCAAAGGACAACTACTAGGAACTCCCCAGTGGAGTCACCAATTTTGTTACAGAGAGAAATTCCTATGGCTTGGGGTACCACAATAGATAGCTTGACTCCAGAAATCAATCCTTTCCTATATGCAAGAGAGACCAAATAACTAACACTAAAGGATCTCGATTCGTACCTTATTCTGGATGTTTGATGTAGATCCCCCTTGAGCTTTCCAACTTTAGCTTGAATTGATAAATTGCTTCCTCAACATTCAATAAACAAGACAAGCATACTATATATAATTGTGTTAGATCTACTCTCTAGCATATATAATCAATAACATATAAGCATTTGAAATCATCCATGGATCAAATATTCATTCAAATACACATTATTCGACAGGAAAATATATTTGTATTAATATAAAACAAAGATTACAATAGATACAACCTATGTCGCCATGCCTGTGAATCAAAGAAACTGAGTCCCCCACTTGGGCCTCCACCACTTCAATCCTCCATCTTTCAATAGCAAGCTCACAAGCAAAAGGCAAGCTTGGGAAGAACACAAAAGTGCTCCAAGGGACAAAGGGATGTAGACTCAAGTATAAGCTCCAGCAACAATGGACTATAGTTTCTTTGCTCTCAATTTCTCATATGCCTTCAATGTATCCAAAGGGTTCCTTATATATCTCTTCAATGGGGTAATGAAAGGTCGAATCCGAGCAATCTCAAGGCATATGGAAGGCCAGGAGACAAGTGAGTCGGATCCACATCAAGGAAAACTCCAAAATAATTTGGCCTTTTGCACACATCCTAATGTACGCAGTTTTTGGGATCAAACCCGCGTATATACAGGATAAAGGGATTAAAATTCGCGTATGGCAATTTTAGCATATTTTTTGGGATGATCTGGGAAACATCAAAGGTACAAAAATGGTCCATGGGGTCTAAGGAGTCTGAAGAGGGATAGGGAAGGCCATAAAAGTGTGATTCACCATGTGTGGTAAAATCAGCTATAACAATTGTCATTATACTTTTTATGAGTTTTTGCATATCTTCATGTTTGTTAGGATAATTCCACAGTAATTATGCTATTGCATAAAGACGGATTTTCTCTATTTTTTCTTACTAATAATCTTGGATAGATTTTTATTTGTCTTTGGATTTTATTTCTTCCAACAATATCTTATTTTCCTCTCCAAGCACGCACTTGATCAAATATTTATAAGAAGGAATTTGATTTAATTCTTCATCAATTTGAGTCAATGGCATCTTTGAGGAAATATTTGGCTAAGAGCAAATAGAATATGAGGAACACATTCTGAAATAAAATGGAGGGGTATAATATGTTACTTCACATCCACCTAACTCTAGTGATTCAAAATTAGACAAATCAATTTGATGGAAAACAATGTTAGCATTAGATTCATCATTTGATGGTAAAGGAACAATTTCTCCTTCTCGATATTGTCCATAATCATAGTAGTCTATATCCAACCAAGTAGGATCTAACTTATATAAAAACAAAGCCACTTGCCTTGGATTCTTGTGTTTATAGGGGAATTTGATTTCCCAGTGTCCTTTCTTACCACAAATGATGCATTTTTCTTTATCATCTGGTGAATACCTGTTCTTATTATATATTTTTGGTTTTCTTAAATGCTTTTTTCTTTTTCCCTTCATAAAAATTCATAGGCTTGTCTGCACCAAACCTTGAAGGACTTGAGTAAAAATATTCCTCTTTTTCTCTGAAGGTTGCATGATTTACTGCTCAGATGACCCGTATTATGAGAAACACAACTCTAATCGGGCATATCAACTACATTTTTACAGAAACCAAAGGTGAACATTGATTCATGACATGTGAGATTTTTGGCTACATGTATTTCCCAAACAATGTTCTTCCCATATATTAACCATATAGGCATGTAATTGGACCAAGCATAGACCTTGTAAAGCAATCATTTTCTCTTTCAAATATTTCCCTACTCTGTCAAGGACATGGCCATGAAATATGCAAAGATCATATTTCATATAGGAAGACTTATCAATATTTTCATGATGTTATAAGCAAATTCGGGATATAGCAGAAATACTCTTAATGTTGTGATAGATTACATAGCCTCTTAGACATAAAAATAGAGATAATATGATCATAGTCCTCATTGTCTTCTAGTCCATAAAATAATTGACCAAGGGCCTTCAAAATTAGATCATCAACACCATTAGCTCCTAGCATTTCATTTCTTTTCTCTTGGGGAACCCAACACCTCCATTTAGCTACTAGACCATAAAATCCCATGACTATATGTACTAGTAATTTTTGGGGAGAAATAATAGAATCTTGAGATTTCTTACAGGAAACCCAATTTCCTATAAAATTGATGGAATCATTTATTTATAACCCCTTTTGGAATACTATCAAAACCCAAATTTTCACAAAAATTTAAAATTTTGAGATAACAATAAATGTTAAAACCTGCGGTCTACTAACAGCTAACAGATTGCAAATAAAAGAACAGTCAAGTAATTAGTTTCACTAAATCATAATTATAATAACTTAACAGTTTATTTTCGTAACAAAAATAAAGTCTTCTTATGTGTTGTTTACTTCAGTTTACTGATTAGTCTTTTCTGTCAAGTAGGTGGAATCTACTTTTGAATCTAGGGCTTACTTAGCAATCAAGCTAACGCAGATGAATACTGATTCTTACAGGTTTACAGGTATGATTGAACGAATATATATTAAAAGATCTTTAAAGTGTCAACATTATTTTATTTGCAAATTAAAATCTTAGTAAACAAGCTGCTAAACTCTAGACAGCTCCTGTAAGGTAAAACCAATTGGCTTCCTTCAGTTTTTCTAGTAGACATGTTCGGAAGTAAGTAATGACAATAAAGTATGTTTGTGACTCTAAGCATTTGAATCTCAGTTACAAAGTATTTTTACTTTATTCTATGTAATTTGTAAATGTTATAATGATTGTTATTGTCAGTATTTAAGCAATAATACATTATCTTGTTTGTGTAATCATTGACCCACATTTTGCTTCTACAAGATAACTTACAGCCTCTTATCTTTTGGACAGTATAAGTTTTATTGTGCAAACTACAAATCATCATGCCTTTCTACATGAGATCATGGTTACCTATATTTTATTTCCATGTCGAACCCTATGGTTCTAGTAATTGCTGGATTCAATAGGGTCATTCCTGTTCTAGTTATCATGTTTAGTTAGAATATAATTACTTTACTATCCATTAGATATAGTAAAATGAGAATAATAACCAAGTTGAGTCATACCCTAAAATCCGTCAAAGTATTGTCGCTTGAACTATGTGGTAGAAATTCATAATAATATTCTTACCTTCAGTTTTGTACTATTTCAAAGTTCTGATACTATTTGAGTTATTAGTTTATGCAGGTCTTATAGATATACATAATCTATTTGTTCAATAGACTTTCAGTCTATAATTAGTTTGTGATTATAAACGTAATTTAAACTAGAGTTTATAATCCTTTACACTATTACATTATGCCATTTATAAAATTATGACTTGTAATATTGTTATTACAAAAGATTTACTATGTATAAACTATAGTTGTTTAATATATAGCATGAACTATCCCATATACACATTTGATCTCTTAACTATAGTGTATACCTAAAACATTGATCTATATGAATTATTTGATTTCTATCAAATAAATAAAACAAAGTTTAGAGGAAGGATATGTAACTCTTTAAACCGCAATTGCGTTGCTGTAAAAGAATAACATAAGGTTCAAAGTGGATTTAGTCTTATGCATGAATGACTATTGGTTTTTAACGAAGTTTTATAAGTGACATTTCTTGAAGGGTCAACGTAACCATAAGCATGGATATTATTGTCCCTATACTAACATATGATAATGTGCAAATGATTAATGATTTAGATGGTGAATTATTGGTTTAAAATTATAGTTTTACTCCATTCTCCAATGATCAAATAATTGGATTCTTGTTTTACGTAGGCACTATAGAACACGACCCTCTTTGCATGGTTTGATTTGTTTGCTACGTGGTCATTTCCTGTCCACACATGGGAGATATAAAATACTTCTGAAACCTAACCATTATCATTTCCATGCCGCATTTTTCACTGGCTCTAGGGTTGCTTTGCTTGTCTTCCATGGAGGTCGTCATTCCTCTTCGTTCTGGTTGTCTTGTGCTTTGGTTCCATGCTATGTTTGTAACTAGTGCATGGTTTTAGAAGCCATTCCCACTGGCTTGGTTCTCGGTCTGCGACTTGTGGAGATTACTACTGCTCGTGACTTGCTATCTGTGTAGTTCTCCTTTCGTTGTCTTCGTAGCTTACAGTGTACTTCAGTTACCTGTTACTGTTCTCGTGGCTCGCCAATGTGTGAGGTATTTACCTTCCAGGCTGTTGGGTCTTCATTTGCATAGCCTATAGGTGACAATGCTTCATTGAGGATTTTCATCATTCTCTTCTGACAGGTAAATAATACTTTGAGTTCAATTACTTCGTTGCCAAATTTACTTTGCTGTTACAGTACTTTGTATTGGTATATTTAACTGACATTAGTTTGTTACCTTGCTTGCAGATGCTCGCAGCTGTAAAGCTTTGTACAATGAGAAATAAACAGTCCCCTACAAAGGCCATGGCTCGTTGTTCGTTTTTGGGTAAGCCCCGTGATCCAAATGTTGGATTTTTCACTCTACTAGTGTCAGGGTGGTTGATGGACTCGCCCAGGGTTTTGGAAAACCCTCCCTCGACTCGCCACAAGTTATGTTGTTGTGTTAATGTTTCTACAGGCTATTGTTGTAATACTTAGAATCAAACCCTCGCTAGGGTAGACTTAGTTTATTTGAGAACTGTACTTAGTTGAAGTTTGGCTTAAACGACCGGGTTGAAGTTTGTAGTTTTTGTAATAACAGTGGTGTCAGTAGACTTGTTTGGTTTAACATATGTTTTACATTACACTCTATGTAAAAATTTATGGTTTTACCCTTCTTGAATGTAATGAAGTTTATACTATGTTTGAGTACTCTGTAAGGGTTTAAAAATAAAAACTTAAGGCTAATACTTACAGCCGTAACTTAATTCTTGCTTGTTTTGATTGGAATTATAAACTAGGGTTTTACTTGTAAAAACCCTCGTTTTGATATAAATTATTCTTGTGATAATAACTATACAGTTTTTCTATTTGTCCTTAAAGGACTGTGAGTAGATTATTATTGGTCCTTCAAAGGACTGTGAGTAAATTATATTAACCTGGTAATTAATAGTTACATAATTTATGTAAATTAGGTTTTAATGTTTTGGTACTTGTAAATGTAATAATTTTAAGGGTTTTAACCCTCACATTTATTTTTATAGATGCATGTTGTTAGTAAAAGAAAATCACCGTTTCTTTTATAAATACATTTATACATGTTGATCAGTAATGTAATTCATTTCTGTGTATAAAATTTTTAGTTGGTTCTTTAATAGTTTTAAAAGAAATATCTTATGTTTAACCTAGGTTACTACAGTATATAAAAATATAAATAGATTACACTCAGAATATGAGCTAGGGTTTATCCTATTTAAGTTTTATAGAGTATGAATTCCTGCATTGTTATTTAATTAATTCGATTACTGTCACACAGTTTTCTTCAGTTTGTTTTAAAGAATTATTAATTTATAAACATCACTGTTTATTGTTAATAATATTATTTTAAAGGTAGTCATTACGCAGTTGGAGAATTGACTTAAAAGGAAGCTGCATTGGAGAGTTGAAGATCTCGATGTTTCGACCCCTACTCTGGGATCATCATCAGGGGAACTTGAAGCTTATGATCCCAGAGTAGGGGTCAAAACGTCAAAATCTTCAACTCTCCAACGCAGCTTCCTTTTAAGTCAATAATATTATTATCTATATTAATAATATTATTATCTATGAATAATGTATCCTCTTAAATTTATGTTGGTATATATATATATATTAAATAAGACTGAGAAAAGTCTATGATAATTGTGTTTACTTAATAAAATTATCTCTATAAGCTTGCCGAAAGAAAATAAAAACTTTCCTACCTATTAATACTCTTTACATCTATACTCTCTGTAAGTGTATTAGGATAGTTTCTTATTAATAATAACTTAAGCATAGGTTACTACTGCCCTTTAGTTATTAATACTAAGAAAGAATACTGTAATATTTATCAAGTTCTTATTTAGAGTTCAGATAATTGCAGGTAAATTAGTTAGCACTAATGAAAAAGAGATAAACTAACCGTATTATTTTTACATCTTTTCTTTACATAAATGATAACTTTCAACTGATAATACTAGTTCTTCTATTTCAGTATAAATGTACAGTTTATAGAAGTAGATACTATGTAGAGGAATGAATTATATGCTTAAACATACTATTGTTAGTAAGTAATATGATTCTTGTATCTTTTCTGATATTTTAAATAATCGGTCTAGTTCTTCCAATAACTCTATGAATAGATTAATAATCTTTCTGTAGAAATAACTATCTACTGAAAGAAAACATTTCAATACTCAGAAAAATGTAAGTATTCTATTCATTCATATTTCTATCATACTTCATTCATTTAAACACACTACCTATGCTATAGTACGATTTGGATTACTCCAAATGGGGAAAAACACAGGTAGGATTTATCTTTCATCAAAGTACAGATTCAGCCTTGAAACAACTAAGAGATTTCAACTTAACAATTTACAGCATAACATATAGTCATTCATTATTTGTTCACACACAGATATAAACTATAACACATAAATTAAAAGATAATGGAACCTGTTTTTAAAGCTGGATGACAATAGCAATGGGAGGCCATTCCTCCCTACCAACTCCTGAAGAGCGCTCAAACAACGAATACTCAGGACCCCCAAGCCTGTTCTGGTCTCCTTGGCTGCAACTAGGTGGAATAAACAACAAAGTACTAGTCCTAAGACTCAACACCAACTCTGCACACTCCAGCAATATCTTTCAACTACTATGCTATACTAGATCACCTTCCTACAGTTTACCCCTCAACACCTTCCTCAAAATTTTCCTTCCCCAATGAATTCCTTGAAGTGCATTCACCTGAATGATTCTTCTTTTGGAATGAGTAGCCTCAGCTCTTTACATTGGGTACTTTTATTAAGATTGCCTAGGTCTTTTTGGGTTAGTTGTCATTAATTGAGCCACTTGCTCTGATCCAACTTTCTTGGGGGATCATGACCCCAAATGTGGGGAGGTTGCCACCTACAACATAAGAAGTGTTTGAGGATGCTGCCACTTGTCATTTTTGCTCTCCACCTAGTTTCCTCCACCAAATTGACCAGTAACACTCTTTTTAATAGCTCTCCCAAGCTGGTGTCTCCACTTTTATTTATTTAAAATGAAAATATTCATAATTACATTCCACATCCATGACTCTGGTGAGTCATCAGTTTCAACTTAGCATTAAATTTAACATAATGTCTTGGAATAAAATCAAAATAAGATAACATTATTTTACAAAATTGGGGCATGTGACATACACACCCCCTTAGAATATAACATCGTCCTTGATGTTATTTATTCTTCATCCTTCAAAGTCCCCTGGAACAGAATTGGATATGCATCTTGCATTTTACTTTCCAATTCCCAGGTTGCTTCCTCTGGACTAAGGTGCTTCCATTGCACCTTCACCTGTCCAATGGTCTGGTTTCGAAGTGTAATTTCCCTGCTCCCGAGGATACAGTCCAGTTCCACCAAAAATTCTCCTTCTGGTTCCACCTGTACAACATTCTAGTTAACAACATGAGTAGAATCATGAACATATTTCTTTAAAACAAAAATGTGAAAAACATTATATACTATTAAGTTAGGTGGTAATGCTAATTGATAAGCTACTTGTCCAATCCTAGACATAATTTCAAATGGGCCATAGTAACGAGGTGCTAATTTTGCACAAATCCCCAATCTTAGAGAGCTCTTTTTGGGCCTTACCTTGATGAACACATGTTCACCTACCTGAAACTCCTTTGGAGTTCTTTTTAAGTCTGCTTAACTTTTCTGATGATCCTATGCGAGTTTCAGATTTCCTTGCACTTGTTTCACAATTTCTTCCATTTCTTTCAACAGTTCTGGACCTAATACCAATCTATCTACTGGATTTCTCCAAGAGATATGAGTATTACATTTCCATCCATATAAAATTTCAAATGAACTAAATCTATCTGATGTTTGATAATTATTATTATAAGCAAATTCTACTAGATGTAAATAGTCCTCCCATTTACCAGGCTGGTCTTTCACATACATTCTTAATAGATCTTCCAATACCTGATTTTCCCTTTCAGTTTGTCTGTCTGTCTGAGGATGGAAAGAAGTACCGAAATTTAATGTAGTGTTTAACCCTTTAAATAAGGACCTCCAAAAGTTTCCTGTAAACTTAAGATCTCTATTTGAGATTATGACTTTTGGGACTCCATGCAAACGGAAAATCTGTTTTATAAAAATATCAGCTATGTTGGCAGCTTTATAAGTAGTTTTAACAGGTATAATATGAGCTGCTTTGCTTAACTTATCAACGACTACCATGATAGAATCATTCTGATTTTGATTTCTAGGCAATCCAGTAATAAAATCTAGACTAATCACCTCCCATTTCCAGCTAGGGATAGGTAAAGGCTGTAGCAAACAAGCTGGGTGATAGTGTTCAGTTTTTACCTATTGACATTGTAAACACCTTGCAATATATTCAGCTACTTCAATTTTCATATTTGGCCAAAAATACTCTTTTCTTAACATGGTTATAGTCTTTTGATAACCTGGATGACCTGAATATGGTGTTTTATGGATTTCATCCATAATTAACAGCTTGACCTTAGGTACATTAGGTACATACAGTTTATCTTTATACAGTAAAAATTCTTTTTCATTTAAACTATAACCTTTTATTAAATTTTCTGTTGGATTTTCTTTAGTTTTAGCTTGCAGAATCTAGTAAATTTCATCTTGTTTTATTCCTTCTTTAAGCTGTTCATCTAAGTCTGAAACATAAGTGCTGATTGCTGTTGCAAAATTCAGCCTTGCATTCCTACTTAATGCATCAGCAACTTTATTTTCTTTACCTTTTATATGCTGTATTTGAAAATCATACTCGCTTAAGAAAGCTAACCACCTAGCTTGTCTAGCATTTAAATTAGGCTTATCTAAAAGATACTTCAATCCTTTATTATCAGTCATTAAAACAAATTTGCTGCCAATTAGGTGATCTCGCCACATCTTTAAGGCTTGTATTACAGCTGCTAGTTCCATATCATATGTTGTGTAATTCTTTTCGTCAACTTTTAACTTTCTAGACTCATAGGAAATAACATACGCTTCTTGAGTCAGAATACCACCTATGCCATCATTACAGGAATTAGTGCACACTATAAATTATTTATTAGGATTTGCTATTCTTAAAATGGGTGCGCTGGTTAACAAAATTTTTAACTTTTTAAATCTTTCCTCACATTTCTGATTCCATTCAAACTTCTTTCCTTTCTTTTGCAAGGAAGTTATTCGATTTTCTATCCTCGAAAAGCCTTCAATGAACCTCCAGTAATAACCGGTAATGCCCATGAAAGATCCAACATCCATCACATCCTTAGGAACCAGCCAATGTTTGATTGCGCGTATCTTTTCAGGATCTATGGAAATTCCTTCCTTAGTCACTACGTGACCTAAATACTGAATCTTATCCTTGAAGAAATCACACTTACTAAACTTTGTGAAGAGTTGATGTTCTCGCAACTCTTGCAAAATAATTTTTAGATGTTCTTTATGTTCTTCTTCATTTTTTGAGTAGATTAGAATGTCATCGATAAACACGACCACAAACTTATCTAAATACTTATGCATTATGTTATTCATTAAACACATGAAGAGAACTAGGGAATTAGTAAGCCTGAATGGAATTACGACAAATTCATAATGACCATATCTTGTTCTGAAAGTTGTCTTAAAGATGTATTCATCTTTAATCCTCACTTGATGATATCCAGACCTTAAATCTATTTTCGAAAACACTGTGGCTCCACGTAGCTGATCAAACAGATGATGTATGCGGGGCAACGGATATCAATTTTTGATAGTCATCTTGTTTAGCTGACGGTAATCTATGCAAAGTCACATAGTTCCATCCTTATTCTTCATGAAGATGACAGGTGCCCCCCAGGGAGAGACACTTGGTTGAATATACTTTTTATCAATTAACTCTTTTAATTGTGATTTTAATTCATTAAGTTCTAATATGTTCATTCAATAAGGGGCCTTTGACCTAGGTATTACACCCGGTACCATCTCAATGGTGAAATCCAATTCCCTTTTCGGAGGTAATCCCAGAATTTATTTTGGAAATACATCAACATATTCTTTTAAGACTGGGATGTCTTCTACTTTTAACTTATCTATTTTAATTTTACTTTCCCCATCTATAATTGTTACTGCATAAGCTTTACATCCTTTTCTAATAGCTCTTTTAAGTTGTAAAGAAGAAATCTTCCTTACAGTAGTTTTTCTAGGAATACCTTTAACACTTACTGATTTTTCATCACTGTTTAAGCCTGTGAAAGTTTTATCATAATAGTTTAGAATTACTCTATGTTTTTCTAACCAGTCCATACCAATCAGCAAATCATAAGAGTCAAGTGGAAAAACATTAAGTTTAACAACAGTTTCAAATTTATCCATAAGTAAAGCACATTCTTTGACAAAACAAGTTACTTTTCTTTTAGCACCAGTGGCTAACTGAACTAACCATGAATTCTCAAACTTATCGATAGATAAATTACATTTTTCCACTATTTGAGGTGCAATATAACTGATACTAGCTCATGGATCAATTAAAATAGTTACAGGGGTCTAATTTATCGTACCTTCTACTTCCACCATGGAAGTCTGATATTCAGCTTGTCGGTTCTCCAAGGCTGCATTGATTTTTGCCATGCTCCTTGCTAGTTCCCCAATGGTCATCTCTTCCTGTATAGCAGGAATGTTGCTAATAGTCTTCTTCCAGTTTGGACAGACTAAAGCAAAGTGTGGGCCATTACATTCCCAACACTTGACAAGCTCTTTACGCTCAAAATTCTTCGTAAAGTTTCCATGATTATTTGCAGTTTCCTTACCTTTAGAATTGTTCTGATTGTTAGGTGTACTATTCCTATTTCCTTGGAAATTCTTGTTATTAGAATAGTTTTTGGCCTTATTGTTCTTAAAATTTCTGTTAGGCACAAAATCCTTCTTCTTACATTCAAACTGATTATTATTTTTCTTAGCCTTCCAGTTGGCCAGGCTTTCTTTCTTCTGATTCTGCTCAAAACAAAAGTCAGCCTTCCTCATAACTTCCTCCAAGGTCTTTGGGTTATCATATTCAATTCTATCTTTAATATGATACAATAGACAGCTAAGGAATCACTGTACTTTTGGTTTCTCATCTACAAGGTAGGGTACATACCTAAGTAGACTTAAGAACTTGCTGTTCAGGTCCTTCATTGTCATTGAACCTAACTTCAGTTCATAAAATTCTTTAGCTCTTTCCTCATAATACTGCTCAGACAGGAATTTCTTTTGAAAACCTCTTAAAGGTACTCCAGTTAACTTATTTCTCTTTTATACCCTTCACTCTCTTCAAGTCCTGCCACCAAATGTCAGCCTTTCCTGAGAGGTTATATATAGCCATCCTAGCCTTTAACTGGTTAGAATAATTATATATTTGGAAGTACTTCTTCATCCCAGATAAGCAGGATTCGGCTTCCTCCCCCTTCTCGGTCTCTCCATTAAATGTTGGTGGTTTTATCTTTTTGAATTCCCCAGAAATTTCCTCATAAGGTTTCTATTTCCTCTTCTTAGCATATAGATTATCATCACTACTGTTACTAGTAGTATGATAATTTTATTGTTCGCCAAACACTTCAGACGATGAACTACTTTCATTTTTTGTATGCTTTATCTTTTTAGATTTTTGTTGATGACTGACATATTTAGATTCTGACCTTCTACCCCTACCCTCAGTTTGAAACTTTTCCATTAGGATTTGATTCAGCTCTTCTTGAGACCTCAGAATCCTTTCATTCTCTCGCTTTACAGACTCCATTTAAGTTTTTAAATCTTTTGCAATCTGTAATAGCTCTGAGGAATTTATAGTTAAATCCTCTGGTATAGGATCTCTTAGTAATTTTCTTCTTTCTATAGCTGGAGACTCCTCCTGTGCATACTCTTCCAACCTTTCCATACCTGTCTGTTAAACTTCAGAAAAAGACAATTTTCTGTTAAGTAACATTTAAAGATAAAACATGTTAGCATAAAAATTTAATTTACTATTTTATGAAAGCTAGTTGGGATTCATCAAGCCCTAGTGTTTGAACCTTGTGCTCTGATACCACATGTCAAAACCTCAAATTTTCACAAAAATTTAAAATTTTGAGATAACAATAAATGCTAAAACCTGCGGTCTACTAACAGCTAATGGATTGCAAATAAAAGAACAGTGAAGTAATTAGTTTCACTAAATCTTAATTATAATAACTTAACAGTTTATTTTCGTAACAAAAATAAAGCCTTCTTGTCTGTTGTTTACTATAGTTTACTGATTAGTCTTTTCATGTCAAGTAGGTGGAATCTACTTTTGAATCTGGGGCTTACTTAGCAATCGTGCTAACACAGATGAATATTGATTCTTACAGGTTTACAGGTATGATCGAACAAGTATATATTAAAATATCTTTAAAGTGTCAGAATTATTTTATTTGCAATTTAAAAGCTTAGTAAATAAGCTGCTAAACTCTAGACAGCTCCTGTAAGGTAAAACCAATTGGCTTCCTTCAGTTTTTCTAGTAGACATGTTCGGAAGTAAGTAATGACAGTAAAGTATGTTTGCGACTCTAAGCATTAGAATCTCAGTTACAAAGTATTTTTACTTTATTCTATGTAATTTGTAAATTTTATAATAATTGTTATTATCAGTATTTATGCAATAATACATTATCTTGTCTGTGTAATCATTGACCCACATTTTGCTTCTGCAAGATAACTTACAGCCTGTTATCCTTTGGACAGTATAACTTTGATTCTGCCAACTACAAATCATCATTCCTTTCTACATGAGATAATGGTTACATATATTTTATTTCCATGTCGAACCCTATGGTTCTAGTAATTGTTGGATTCAATAGGGTCATTCCTATTCTAGTTATCATGTTTAGTTCTATAATTAATTTACTATCCATTAGATATAGTAAAACGAGAATAAGAACCAAGTTGAGTCACACCCTAAAATATGTCAAAGTATTGTCGCTTGAACTATGTGGGAGAATTTCATAATAATATTCTTACCTTCAATTTTGTACTATTTCAAAGTTCTGATACTATTTGAGTTATCACTAGTACATGTGATCAATTTCGCCACGTTAGTTTTCCACGTTAGTTTTACTTTCGTGGAAAAATCAAGGGCAAATTATGCATTTTTGAAGAAGCCCTGACTTCCGTCGCTGTATCCATGCCAGACCGTCGCTATAGCGACGGCACCATCTTTTGTTGACTTGTAAAACGGTCAAGACGTCGATACAGCGACGGCCAGGATTTTAAGTGCACTTTTGTTTAATTTTTTGGTGAATTTCTTTCAGCGCGCGCCCAGGACAAAACCCTTTCCAAATAAAACGCTATTTCAGAAGTGGAAAAGATTTCACGACAAAGGATTTACGAATCACCGAACAAGATAGATGAATTTTTACTCGGAACCGGAGATAGAGGTTCAGTTCCCGGCGGGACGGGTTGACAGAACAACACACCCATCACCAAAAACTGGGTTAACGGGGATACTTTTAAAATTGATTGACAGTCAACAGGTTTCATGCCCTCGGTCAGGACGGGGTGCTCTGCGGGCAGACCATCTACCTGACAAAGGATCAGTAAAGTCAAGGCGGTGGTCTCGCACACCATCAGAAGATATTCTTCAAATTGCTGATAAACCACTTCCAAAACTTGCAGAGGATGAGGAGATCGTGGGTATAATAACAATGGAAGATGTTATTGAACAGCTTTTACAGGTTTCCATCTCAGGCCCTAACTTCATCCTTGCTCTTTTCTTAGTTCACCATCATTTTCATGGGTGGGTAAATATCTTTTGGGCCAGAAACCTTTGGCTTAGATGCTGCATCCAAGGGTTTTTTATTATGCAAAACCATTCAGGACTTGCACATGGCTTTCTCCACCTAATGCTTAGAACAAACTGCCAAGGCTCAATTAAGGAGTATAACAAGATGGTACAATTTGGCTACATAACTGCAGCAGCATAAGCACAGCAGTTGAACCTATTTCTCCCAATGAAACCATTTTTAGATTTACCACTTGACTACAACCTGGTTGACTGTGCACAGTAATTTAATAGATTCCTTATATTCAGTAATATTTTCAGTGAACTGAGAAATTTGGATGAGAATACCCTGTTCACTAAAATGACAAGTTTTGAACAATGATTATGGTTATAACTCATTTGTATGGCATGGGCGTTATTCCCTAGCTCAGAGTCGAGTTTTCCAAATCATGTAAAGGATCTGGGTATGGCCTTAAACTTCATGTGTCATTTAGATTTCAGGTGAAAAATACATCATGTCATTGGCTTGCATGACTAAGCAAAGAAACTATCAAATTGTCTTGGTATCATAAATCGATTCCAGGATTTTGCTTCAAAATACATCTATGCAACGTTTTGACATAATGTTTCTGTATTGTGAGGGCAGCAGCTATTCTTGATACTTGAAGTTTGTCCATTGCATCCCACTCGTTTTAGAAAACCAACTTTTTCAATTGCATCACCTGATCACATTTATTACTGAGGGTTCTTTATGTTATTTCCATAGAGTTTGAGGGACAAATTGGTTTTATCATATACTGGACATCCTATGTCTACCAGGTTGGGCTTAAAGATCAATGCTCCACAAATACAAGTATGTTTCCAAATCAAGCATCACTCTGCTATTTAGAATGCTCCCACTGACTCTCTATATATTTTTTTATATACAGAGTTCATTCCAGTACATCTTATTCTTTTGCAATTTGGTATGATGATATTTGTTTCTGCGATACATTACTGCACCCGATTAGCTACAACGTATTCTTAAGCTACCTTGCAGAGGTTCAAGAAATGCTTTGGTGTTCTTTCCTGTGCTACGTAGGAACAAATAGTCTATACGGTATACCTGCTACACAGTAAACAAACTTGAGTGCTTAGGTCACATTTCAATGCAACTCAAGCATCTCTTTGATTCCTTAGAAGAACTGCATATTTATTGTCTACTGATTTAGGATTTCCCTTCAAACTTATTGATTTCTAACAAGCCAAATCTCTAATGGCCAAGAGTGTGTACACATGTCTAAGCTGTGATGACTTTTATATGCAGGAGCTTAAGAAATTGCAGTTTACATGGATCAATACCGGACTTTAGTACGATACCTGATCTTGGTTTTTTGTAATTTGAGCAATGACATTTTAACCAACCTTGCAGATGGATTTTTGATCTCCATTGAATATGCTTCTTTAACTTTTGTTTTTCTGAACTTCCTTTCAGTTCATTGATGTATCCAATCTAAGATATCAAACTTAGGTTGGTGCTTTATGTTTCAAGCAGTTAGATGGAATGATGGATTGTAAAGCTAAATGAACTAGTTTATTTTGCAGAGATCTAAGTTATAATGGGCTGACAGGCACTATTCCATCGAAAAATCTTTCCTCAAATATTACTACCATGTAAGAATGCTCAGAATCAAATTTACATTTTTGTTATTTCGAAAAAATATCTTAAGGTGCAGTCACAGATCAGATATAAGAAATGTCCCTTAGATATATTTCCACATTTACAATCCTCATCTGCATTGTTATGAATTTTCAATTGATTATGGTCTTCTCTTGTCTTGCAGTGATCTATCACATAATAATCTTACCGGATTGATACCATTAAGCTTTGCAGGCTTGCCTTTATTTCAAAAATTGTGAGAACCCCTTGCACTGGCAATACATTTGCTTTGGCAAACAATGTTGCTCTTCATTTATGTTACATTGACAATGAACATGAAGAACTCTTAATCCTGCCATCATGAAAATTGTCGTAGAAAAGTGGGCTCACAAAATATTGTTACAACTTGACACATAAGGGGTATACAAAGGAAATAAAGAAAGTGATCTTAGACCAAGTCATTTTTTAGGTTTACTTGACTTTGACACCAAAAATTCATTCAAATTGACAAATAAAAGAAAATTATGAATATGTAGGGGGTGTTTATTTATGAAAGGAAAAATAGAATCAAAGAGAATGCATGGAGACAAATATAGCTTTATGTCCTTTCAAAAGACAATTACTGGATATGTAGCACTAAACATGTACTTATTTGAAGACTTTTTCTCTTACAGAGCACTTGATAACAATAAACTGAATGGTTCTGCTCCATCTGACATTGGCTTGAGCAACTCATTCAATGCTACTGCAATACTATTACTGTAAGTTGTCGATTAATATAATGTTTTACAGAGTTACTGGTCAGAAAGTTTAGCATTTCTTGCCATCCAGATTCCACACCTTGCATGGCTTCTTTTAAATTGAAGTGGCAATTCTTTTCTATGCATACAAATTTTAATCATTTGCATTTCTATGTAACTTATTGCTTTATTTGTTGTAAGTTCAATGCTTAAAGCTAATCATTAATCATGCTGGTTGGACATATTTTAGGGACTTCCGAAACAATTATCTTTCCAATATAACTGATATAAATGAGTTAGCAAATCAACCTCCAAATATCACTTTGCGGTAAGATCATATTTTGGTCTTTCCTCTTATCTTTTTATGTTATTGTTTTCCTTTAGATCGAAGCCTTTATAGTGCATCTGTGATTCCGTAATTATATCTATCTATCTATCTATCTATATCTATCTAGATTCTATCTATCTATCTATCTATATATATATTCCTACAGTAGTTACATTGTTTAGGAAGAAAATCTCTTGATACTGACCTACTGTTGTCAATTGGGAACATGGGAAAAAGTGAAGGCAATTTCTTGTGAAATAAGCTTTGTCTTGGTTCGCACTAAACTATATATGCACTCACAGAATATCTAACTTTGATTTCTGGCTTTCCTAGCTTAACATCCTCTTTCACTATTTGATCTTAGTGACACATATTTTAGTCTCTCTGTGAATGTTGGTTGGTTAGACCATTCCTATCAATGGATCTATAGACCTGTTTCAAGAGGTTAGGTCGGGAGCCACTAAGCCTGAAAAAAAATAGATTTTTAATTTCAACCTTTATGAGATTTAGTTGGTCAGCACGTGCACTGGAAATGGTTAGTTCTCTTAGTGAGGGCCAGGATTTGTTGCTTGGTTAGTATTAATACAGATATATTTCCTTTTTCTCTGGGGCTTGACCAATGATGTAGGGTAACTTTGTGTGTGTGCAGGAGGAGATATTTGATGAGACGGATGCTCATGACGATACCACTGCAAAGTAAACATTATACAGCTGAGAGAGTATTTCTAGAATGATATTTGACAGCTGTGATAGCTCCCCTGTATGGCCAAAATGAACATTATGGCGCAGAATTCTGCTAAAACTTATGAAGTATTCAATTTCAAGCAACTTGTCTCTGCCCAATTCAGGACTCCATGGCAAAGCACCAGCTTCCTTAACATCAATATCTGATAGAGTGATCCATCCAAGTACAAAACAATATCTTTCAAGTATAAGCTTATGCATTTGGGAAGCTTCCCATTTCTTAGAGTAGGAAGACTCCCCAGCCTTTCTGATATTTCACT
>LPNX010049149.1:203261-230458 GCA_001517045.1 Pseudotsuga menziesii | reverse complement strand
AGTTGTTGGTTGGATAGCAAAAGAGGCTCCAGAAGGAGCACTTTTGGAAAAATGGGGAGAAGCATTGAAAGATACAGGATTTCATCTTACTCCAAGCAGAATTGGGTAAATAATAATTTGATAACCTGCAAATACATAGAAAATTGTTGTTCTCAGCACTATGTTAGACCTGAGTATGGAATATGTTTTCACATCTTTCTCCGGCATGAAAAGATACAACTTGTTGAGCATCCTGTAGTCCTATAGTAGCAGCCTATTGGAAGATGATAGTCCCCTGTTTCCAGATCATATTGCAGTGTAAAAAAAGACTAGAGTTTTTTTTACTTCGTCATATAAATCATGAGACAGCCTAAGCACAGTTCTCAGGGTTCCCACGAGCATGCCATTACATTGTAAGCAGTTATCTTACCCTGCATACTTATACTTATTCTTTGGCATTGGAATCCTGTAGCATATTGTTTCATTTGATTGCATCAAGAAAGGAACAATCAACAATATCTGGACTACTTGCCAGTGCTCACAGGCACTCAATCCTGCATGCTGCCAATCAATTTTTTGACAATGGTGGTGATCAGCACTTATTTTCAGGCAAATTTGTTTTAAAGGGAGAAAAATTGCTGAATATTTCATTCACAGGCTGAGTAGCAAATAACACAGGCCGGAGATCACATAGTGAATATTTGATGGGCCATGGCTAAATTTTATCATGAGAATGGAGCGTCTTGACCTGGTTTCCCTTGGTTGTTGGATCGATCCACCTTGGCCTCAATTCTTTATCCATGATAAAGCTTGCACGTAAACCTACAAATAAATAATGAAGAATGCGGCAACGAGACCAGTTGGTCCTGCCTGCTATAACATTTTTTGGACATATATTTGATGCACCTTCAAAGACTCTCTTTGAGGTATTGTGTGAAGGAGAAATAGCACTTGTTAAAAATGCAACTGAAAATGCCATTCATAATTTCATACACCTGAAGCATTTCGAGTTCTTGTGCCCCATCTTCATACTGGGGTTCACCCTGTTCGTGTACAGGCCTCGATTTGCTTTATTGAGGTCTCTATGAGGCATGGAGCCATAGAAATAGTCCCTATGACAGAGATCCTTACTGGATTTTCTGTATTTTGTCTTCTTATATATAGCAATATAAATCAATTCAATGTCCTGTTATTCTGCATATACAAATCAATTCAATGTCATGTCCTGTTATTCTGCAACTACCTTTCTGATGGAAGAGCCACTCGTTGCTGGTTGCATAAGCTGGCGACGGCTGCAGCTATTTTTTTTATAAAAAATTTCACCCACCGTCGATATAGCGACAGAAGCCCGTGGATATAGCGACAGCAGTCCGTGGATATAGCGACGGTAATCCGTGGATATATCGATGACAGTCCGTGGATATAGCGACGGCAGTCCGTGGATATAGCGACGGAAGCCCGTGGATATAGCGACGGAAGTCTGTGGATATAGCGACGACGGTCCATGGATATAGCGACGACGGTCCGTGGATATAGCGACGGAAGTCTATGGATAATAGAGACTCCATTTTTAAAAACCTTTATACAGAGCGTGGCTATAGCGACGGAAAGGGTCATCGCTCTTGCGACGCAAATTAGGGGTCGTCGCTATTGCGACGAAATAGTTTCCACGGAACAAAAAACACTTAGACGTGGCAATATCCACGCTTTTCCGTGGATATTGCCACGTTTTTCCGTGGCAAAATTGATCACATGTACTAGTGTATTAGTTTATGTAGGTCTTATAGATATAAATAATCTATTTGTTCAATAGACATTCAGTCTATAACTAGTTTGTGATTATAAACGTAATTTAAACTAGAGTTTATAATCCTTTGTACTATTACATTATGCCATTTATAAAATTATGACTTGTAATATTGTTATTACAAAAGATTTACTATGTATAAACTATAGTTGTTTAATATATAGCATGAACTCTCCCATATACACATTTGATCTCTTAACTATAGTGTATACCTAAAACATTGATCTATATGAATTATTTGATTTCTATCAAATAAATAAAACAAATTTTAGAGGAAGGATATCTAACTCTTTAAGCCGCAATTGCGATGCTATAAAATAATAACATAAGGTTCAAAATGGATTTAGTCTTATGCATGAATGACTATTGGTTTTTAACGAAGGTTTATAAGTGACATTTCTTGAAGGGTCGGCGTAACCATAAACATGGATATTATTGTCCCTATACTAACATATGATAATGTGCAAATGATTAATGATTTAGATGGTGAATTATTGGTTTAAAATTATAGTTTTACTCCATGCTCCAATGATCAAATAATTGGATTCTTGTTTTACACAAGCACTATAGAACATGACCCTATTTCCATGGTTTGATTTGTTTTCTATGTGGTCATTTCCTGTCCATGCATGGGAGATATAAAATACTGCCGAAACCTAACCATTATCATTTCCATCCCATAGTTTTCACTGGTTCTAGGGTTGCTTTGTTTGTCTTCCATGGAGGCCATAGTTCCTCCTCGTTTTGGTTGTCTTGTGCTTTGGTTCCATGCTGTGTTTGTCATTAGTGCATGGTTTTAGAAGCCATTCCCACTGGCTTGGTTCTTGGTCTGTGACTTGTAGAGATTACTACTACTCGTCACTTGATGTCTATGTAGTTATCCTTTCGCTGTCTTCGTAGCTTACAGTATACTTCAGTTACCTATTACTGTTCTCATGGCTTGCCAATGTGTGAGGTACTTACCTTGTAGGCTATTGGGTCTTCGTTTGCACAGCCTGTAGGTGATAGTGCTTCATTGAGGCTGCTCGTCGTTCTCTTCTGACAGGTAAATAATACTTTGAGTTCAATTACTTTGTTGTTATAGTAGTTTGTATTGGTATATTTAACTGGCATTGGTTTTCTACCTTACTCGCAGATGCTTTCCACTGTAAAGATTTGTACAATGATAAATAGACAGTCCCCTACAAAGACCATGGCTCATGGTTCGTTTTCGGGTAAGCCCCGTGGTCCAAACGTTGGATTTTTCACTTTACTAGTGTTAGGGTGGTTGATGGGCTCACCCAAGGTTTTGGAAAACCATCCCTCGACTCACCATGAGTTATGTTGTTGTGTTAATGTTTCTACATGATGTTGTTGTAATACTTAGAATCAAACCCTCGCTAGGGTAGACTCGGTTTATCTGAGCACTGTACTTAGTTGAAGTTTGGCTTAAACGATCAGGTTGAAGTTTGTAGTTTTTGTAATAACAGTGCTGTCAGTCGACTTGTTTAGTTTAACATGTGTTTTACATTACACTCTGTGTAAAAAGTTATGGTTTTACCATTCTTGAATGTAAAGAAGTTCATAATCTATTTGAGTACTCTGTAAGGCTTTATAAATAAAAACTTAAGCCTGATACTTATAGCCATAACTTAATTCTTGCTTGTTTTGATTGGAATTATAAACTAGGGTTTGACTTGTAAAAACCCTCGTTTTGATATAAATTATTCTTGTGATAATAATTATATAGTTTTTCTATTTGTCCTTAAAGGACTCTGAGTAGATTATTATTGGTGCTTCAAAGGACTGTGAGTAAATTATATTAACCTGGTTATTAATGGTTACATAATTTATGTAAATTAGGTTTTAATGTTTTGGTACTTGTAAATGTAATAATTTTAAGGGTTTTAACCCTGACATTTATTTCTATAGATGCATGCTGTTAGTAAAAGAAAAGCATCGTTTCTTTTATAAATATATTTATACATGTTGATTAGTAATGTAATTCATTTTTGTGTATAAAATTTTTAGTTGGTTCTTTAATAGTTTTAAAAGAACTATATTATGTTTAACCTAGGTTACTACAGTATATAAAAATATAAATAGATTATGCTCAGAATATGAGATAAGGTTTATCCTATTTAAGTTTTATAGAGTATTAATTCCTGTATTGTTATTTTGTTAATTCGATTACTATCACACAGTTTTCTTCAGTTTGTTTTAAAGAATTATTAATTTATAAACATCACTGTTTATTGTTAATAATATTATTATCTATATTAATAATATTATTATCTATGAATAACGTATCCTCTTAAATTTATGTTGGTATTTATATATATATTAAATAAGACTAAGAGCAGTCTATAGTAGTTGTGTTTACTTAATAAAATTATCTCTGTAATCTTGCTGAAAGAAAATAAGAACTTGCCTCCCTGTTAATACTCTTTACATCTATACTGTTTGTAAGTGTATAAGGACAGTTTGTTTTTAATAATAACTTAAGCATAGGTTACTACTGTCCTTTAGTTATTGATACTAAGAAAGAATACTATAATATTTATCAAGTTCTTATTTAGAGTTCAGATAATTGCAGGTAAATTAGTTAGCACTAATGAAAAAGAGATAAACTAACCGTATTATTTTTACATCTTTTCTTAACATAAATGGTAACTTTCAATTGATAATACTAGTTCTTCTATTTTAGTATAAATGTACAGTTTGTAGAAGTAGATACTGTGTAGAGGATTGAATTATATGCTTAAACATACTATTGTTAGTAAGTAATATGATTCTTGTATCTTTTCTGATATTTTAAATACTCAATCTAGTTCTTCCAATAACTCTACGAACAGATTAATAATCTTTTTGTAAAAATAACTATCTATGGAAAGAAAACATTTCAATACTCAGAAAAATGTAAGTATTCTATTCATTCATATTCCTATCATACTTCATTCATTTAAACACACTACCTGTGCTAGAGTACGATCTAGATTACTCCAGATGGGGAAAAACACAGGTAGGATTTATTTTTCATCAAAGTACAGATTCAACCTTGAAACAACTAAGATATTTCAACTTAACAATTTAAAGCATAACATATAATCATTCATTATTTGTTCACACATAGATATAAACTATGACACATAAATTAAAAGATAATGGAACCTGTTTTTAAAGCTGGATGACAACAACAATGGGAGGTCGTTCCTCCCTACCAACTCCTGAAGAGTGCTCAAACAACGACTTCTCAGGACCCCCGAGCCTGTTCTGGTCTCCTTGGCTAGAACTAGGTGGAGCAAACAACAAAGTATTAGTCCTGAGACTCAATACCAACTCTACACACTGCAGCAAGATCTTTCAGCTGCTAGGTTGTACTAGATCACCTTCCTGCAGTTGACCCCTCAACACCTTCCTCAAAATTTCCCTTCCCCAATGAATTCCTTGAAGTGCATTCACCTGAATGATTCTTCTCCTGGAATGAGCAGCCTTATCTCTTTACATTGGGTACTTTTATTAAGATTGCCTAGGTCTTTTTGGGTTAGTTGTCATTAATTGAGCCACCTGCTCTGATCCCACTTTCTTGGGGGTTCATGACCCCAAATGTAGGGAGGTTTCCACCTACAACATAGGAAGTGTTTGAGGATGCTGCCACTTGTCCTTTTTTCTCTCCACCTAGTTTTCTCCACCAACTTGACCAGTAACACTCTTTTTAACATCTCTCCCAAGCTATTGTCTCCACTTTTATTTATTTAAAATGAAAATATTCATAATTAAATTCCACATCCCTGACTCTGCTGAGTCATCAATTTCAACTTAGCATTAAATTTAACATAATGTCTTGGAATAAAATCAAAATAAGATAACATTATTTTACAAAATTGGGGCATGTGACAAAGACAATGTTTAATATTGGCTATTATGGCATTTGGGATATTAGTTTATTCATCCCATTTATTTGAAACTAAAATTTAGCAGGAGGGAGTAGAAGCATCCAACATTATGGTGTCCATATCTGGTAATGGAGGAAGGGTGGATATAGGGAGGGAATTTCTTGAGCCCGATTGTTTCCCTTCTTGTTTTAAAGGATGATGGTACATTTGTAGGCATGTTGGAGCAAGGGATGGGGGCAAATTTAAAATTTTACAATCATTGATTTCAATTATGGGAGTTCCTCATCTGAATTCCAAAAATCAAATTCAAGTCTATTCTATTCTTCTAATCTCATCGTTCCAAAAGACTGATTTTTGGAATGTTCAATTGGATTTTCAGAATGTCCTTTGAAAGCATCCTGAAGGGAAGAATCACTTCATTTGGATAGGGATTTTTTAATGTTTTTTATTTGTCCAAGCATTCTACAAAGGAATTCCATCTTTTTTCCAATTTAGTAGATGTAGTAGATATTCCCTTCTTCATTTGCTCAATATCTCATAAAACATGTTTGAGAAAATCTAGTTTTGTATTAAAAGCATATCAATATGATCTTATTCATCTTTGACTCAATTGAATGATATCTAGAAAAATATTATCCAGGTTAGTTCTTGTTAATTGATGTTGCAAATTACCATAATTTGTCAATTTTGTTTCATGAAACTTAGAAGCACTAGAGGATCTATGATTTAAGTACTCTCTTTTGGTTTACCCGCTAGGGGAATACTTTTTGAATGGGGAATATGGAATAATTTGTCCAAGGATAAAAGATTTAAATCCTAAGGGAGAGGTAACTTTAAAACCAGAAATTGATTTTGAGGTAAGGAAAACATAAAAATATTTGTTAGGGATTTATTTCTATGATTAATTGTTTGGAGTATTTTTTTACAAGATGGGAATTTTTATGTTGACCTTTTCTTTTAGTTTCATGAAAAACTAAGAAATATTGTTATGTAAAAGAGCAGTATTCAGAGAAATTAGTCGAAGATGAGGAAGGATTTGACAAGGAAGATCAATAAAGAGTAGGTTGGAAATGATGAGTAGGAAATTGATCTGGATGACTAAACGAAGTAAAATTCCTATCAAACAATGCTAGTGTATTTACAGTAGAATGGTTAGTAAAAAATATTTATTTTAGACATAAATCTTTATACTTGAATTCCCACTACTTTGGATATTCGATATTGGTCCAATCAAAGGTAATTGGCATAGCTTGTCTATATATATTATTTTCCACCACATTGAGAATATGAAAACTCTATTGGACACACTTTGTGAGTCTAGGAAGGGTATTGATTTCCAAATTAGAAAATGACAAGAGATTTTAGTTCAACTATTTTTTATTCGGTATCCATTTTAAAACCTTGAGGACAGATATAGGATTTCAAGAGGTTGTAGATATGGGGATCATCAAGGTTAACCATATACTTAGGAAAGTTAAATTACCAAATCAGAGTCCATTATCGAGAGGACCAAGGAAACTATCGATAACAACATCAAAAAAATTTATGTGATAGGTATTATAAAAAACAACACATAATGAGGAAATAAGAATAAATGGTCCAACTAAAGAAACAAGGCCAAGTTTAACCACACTCAAATGTATATTCTTATATCCCTTATATTTATCACAATCAATTTTCTCTTTGTTGATCAAATTGATATGTATTGGTTCTTCCTTGTAATTAAAAGCAATATCAACTAAAGATATATTAATATGGGTGTGTGTTTCATAATGCCACCATTTCATTTCATATACTTCTTCAAGCATTATTGCATGCAAATCCCAACCAAATAAAGGATTGATATCATTAATTGTTATGATGGAAAAAATAGGTTATATAATAGAAAAGGAAGATCCATGCTCTGCAAGAGGCACAATCGAAGTTTTGGATTTACAACTAGAGATCAAATATCCACTTACTCAAGTGAAGGATCCATGAGGTCACTTACCCTTATTGGGTAGTAAATGAAATGTTTTAGTTCATGGATAAGCTCCACAACTCAAAGATTTAGATCATAAATGGATTAGGATGTCTTTCATGAGTTTTTGGCCTCAAAACTTAAAATTTAAACTAAACCCATTTAATCCCACCCTTTCCACACACATTATCACTAAGAAAATGATTCAATGTGATTCATAACATTATGACGACAAAACTTGAAACAACATATTTGCAGGGACATAACTATATTTGTATAAAATATGGTAAAGTTACAAATAGTTGACTAGCTTTGATAGACAGAGATGCCAAGATAGAATCACTTACAAATATACAATCCAAAATTCATATCCACACTTATAGACTCCTCCATATAAGTCCATAGCTATCAATGCAATATTAGTGACAATCACTACAATAATAGTTTTGATCAAGTAGCTTAGTTTGGCCATAATGGACTTTCTTATACAAACATTCGGAGGGAGTTCAAAAATCGATGAAATTTTAGCATAGTACAGATACGATATGATGAACGTATTGTTGATAGTATCATATCCATTTACATATGGTTCGATTTGAAATGGGAGACACCTAACAAGAAAGGGAGATGGAAAAGAAAAAAATAAAATTGTTGAATAAAATTTTTTGCTTTACATATATTTTTTGTCTCAAGCAGAAAAAAAAATGTGTACTTTTTCGATTCATTAGAATAAAAAAGTACATCTCCATTACATAAAATAGCAACAGCGTTAAAAGTGAAAAATGTGTAAGATAAAACATTCCCTCAAAATATATATTCAAAAACACCATTTTGGCTTAATCAAAGTTCCAAATATCTAGTGTAGTAATATTAAATTAGACATAAAATAAACAATTGAACCAAAAACGTATTCAAAACAGGTATGTATCCCTGAGGAAAAAACATCTTCAATATCAAAAAAATAAATAGATCATTTTTCCACCTGTGCTCCTTCAATGTATTCTTCCAAGAAAAGAAGACCAACCTCAATAGAAAGAGCCTCTTTGGAGAGTAAGTCAGCCTCTTTGTTTTGCTGCCTATAGATATGATTGATTGTGAAATCATGAAACTCAACCAACATAGTTTGTACCTTGAAACACCATTGATCAAGAGAAATAACTTGTAGAGGCCATATCTTTTTTTCCCAATTAATGATAACTATAAAATCCCCAAAACTGTGAAGTGTATCAATACCCAGCATCGAAGCAAATTTAACTAAACACCACAAAGCTAAGAGTTCAGCTATAGTGTTTGTACCACATACACAATTTAATTTGAGGCTGAACATATCTTCCTCATTTAATTTTAGTAAGCCTCCAGCACCACAAATTCCATCTTGTGTTGCACCATCAAAAAACCCACAAGTCTTCCCTAAAATTGAAAAATTATCAATATGTCTTTGCTTTTTACATCTTTCAGGTACCACTTCATATTCTCTATAATAGTTTATAATTCGCATATGGCTGGCAAATAAATTTAAAGGGTTACCTTCAAATATAACATAGTTTTTGGTTTTCCATATCTCCCAGCAATTAAAAGTTGGAAGAATTCTCTATAGTAAATTTTTTGTGTACCATCTTAAAAAACTAACCTTAACAGTACCATAATTCCAAATCTGATGTATGTTTAGTAGTTCATAAATCTACTTCCAAAGTTGAGAATGGTAGTAGATAGTCCTACAAAGATGATTAATATATTCCTTGTTAACTTTACACATAACACAAATGTTAGGACCATGCCAATCCCATCATTGTAAATTATCCCATCTTAGTAAATGGTTCTCGAATTCCATCCATGACAAACAATTTAGCTTAGAGGGTAAGTTCCACTTTTGAAGTAGTACATACCACCATTTTGGTACATCAAAGGTGGAACTATATGCAATAATAGAATAAGCAATCTTAGTTGATACTTGTCCCAAATCCTGATTTCCAACTCACATTAGCTCATCGTTATTGTCTCATACATGGCATATTAAGTGAGCTGATGTATTGAGCCCAATCATTTTCCCAATTGTTATTAAGCCCCAAATATTGGGCATTCAACCAATAGGATTTTGTATGTCTGAAATATATAGACCTTTGAATATCAACCAATTTAGTAAAACCAGAGTCAATTAATTATTTCAAAAGATTGGGTGATAGAGTACAATTTTTCTCCATCATGAGAATTTGGTCCACACTATTCAGAACATTAATCCCAAAACCATCCTTCCATGTTAATCCTTGGTTTCTCCGGGGAAAATCCTTTAGAAACCCATGCCAAAAATTTGAAGCATTTATGACCAGTTTGTTAGGATTTATTATCCATTCAAAAATATTGCTCTTGATATGTTTCCCTTTTAAAAAACAACCACAAGTATGTCCCAACGTTATCACAAAATCTCAATCAATGTGGACAAACATTGTTTCCCTAGTCTACGTGGTGCAAATCTAAAACAAAACATCACATCAATGTATCCTCTCCTTAGATGATTAAACTACTTAAATTTGAAACTTTCTTACCTCTCACCCTGTCCTTGTGATTCTCTTATGAGCAATCGTATCTGCAAAAAAATATATTGTATTTTATTTAAAGAGAGCTCTAAAGTTTAATTTTAATAAAATATTTCATTCCTTTTGAAAAGTTTATGTTCTGTGAATAATAAGATTCCTAATATTTAGGATTGAGAATGAAAAAGAAATTAAATTTAATATACTCCCATGCACTTCCGTCATTTGCAAGAAGCTATCTTCTGTAAAGTATGGTTCCTAAGTTAAAGTCACATTGCAAGTTTAGCTTATCACCATACACTTCACTATAATAAAATATAAGAACTATTACACACATTAAAATGAAAAAGACATCAATTCTAATATAGAAGCATTTTAATTTTATAAAAATTTATTTTAAGTCGAATATTTGTAACCATAATATGATTTTTTATTGTTCAAGATTGGATTTTAAATAAATACGTTTTTTTTATTGTTCAAGATTGAATTTTAAATAAATGTGATATAGAATAGTTGTATTAAGTATTGTTTTTTTTATTGTTTAAGATTGCATTTTAAATAAATGTGATATATAGTAGTTTGTGATTGAAAAGTATTGTTTTTTTTTCAAAATTGAATTTTAAATAAATGCTTTAATAATTTTGTGATTGAAAAATAAATAAATGATATATAAGAATGTTTCAATTTATTTATTTGTTTAAATTATATTTGATAAAAATAAATTTTGATATAGATTTTAAAATTTTAATTTAAAAGTAGAGTTATTAAACATGTCAACTTGTGATTGAAAAGTATTGTTTTTTTTATTGTTAAAAATTGAATTTTAAATAAATGTGATATATAATAGCTTTAACTTGTGATTAAAAAATAAATAAATAATATATAATAATGTTTCAATTCATTTATTTATTTAAATTATATTTAATAAAAATAAATTTTGTTTTGGATTTTAAAGATTTGATTTAAAAGTAGAGTTATTAAACATGTTGTTGTGTTTGTGTTTTTAATATATATATAATAGCTTTAACTTGTGATTAAAAAATAAATAAATAATATATAATAATGTTTCAATTCATTTATTTATTTAAATTATATTTAATAAAAATAAATTTTGTTTTGGATTTTAAAGATTTGATTTAAAAGTAGAGTTATTAAACATGTTGTTGTGTTTGTGTTTTTAATATCTGTTTCTATATTGTAAGGATAAATATGTGTGTAGTTTTTTCAAAATGGTTTTGAACACAAAATTGGACAGTTTTGTTTAATATTTATATAAATATTGTTTTTATAATAACATTTTGGTGATATTTTTTCTATAAATATCTTGGTACAAAATAATTTTCTATATCTTAATTATATTGATTGTTTTAATATATGATTCATTAAAATAATTTCTTTCATTTTAAATTTATGTTATTTAATTATATTAACATATTATTATATCTTTGGAGGCAATTGCTACTTACAAAGTATCTAAAATTTAGATACAAGTTAAATGATATTAAAGCTCATTTCTTGCCATCCTTTTAATAAACGTTAATATCATTAAATTAAATTAAGTATTTAATTGAGGAAACACTCATCCCATTGAAATAGATATTAAAATGATAACATAAAATTTATCGTGGTGGGTTTTATTTGTTTCTCCCTTGTGTATCGAATAGTTGAATGTTACAAACGTAAGCACACAATGCACCCAGAGTTTTTTCTTGAGTTTCCCTTCGCAGAAAAATAGGATCTTCGCATTGACTACTCACTGTAGTTTATTCACGTTGTATTGAAAGTAAATAGGAAATCGAAAACTGAGTTAAGGATCTTGGCATTGACCACTGTAGTATATTCAGTTTGTATAAAAAGCACCACTGGGAAGGAGTGCAGAAGACTCCCTAAAATCAAATGTATTGAATAAAGACTGAATGGCAACTTTCTTCAATATATTATAACCGCAATGAGACACAGTCCTCTACTGTGCTGAATCATCCATTTTCCTTCCTCGTCACCCCTTTCTCTTTATTTTGCATTGGTTACTGATATTTTCTTTGTAGATATGTGTGGAAAAGTAAGTATTGTTATTAATTTTTTTTAATATTTAATAATAAATTTATAAAAATTAATAACGAAATAATTAAAAAATAAAATTTATATTATAACAATGGTTCTCTGCAACAATGTCAGACCGACCTAAAGTGTAGCATACATCAATGGAAGGTCAATCAGGAATTTTTGGCATGTGGTTAACATAGATTGATCATGTTCCTATAGTTGCGGCACAGTACAAGGAACACGTGCATTTCGTTCGGTTCAAAGCTAAAAAAAAAACCCTATTTTAAATATGGACGTGAAAACTTGCTTTCTTTTGCAGCCCTTAGAGCAGTGGTGAATGGGATGAATGTGGATGCATGTATTGGGTTGATGATTGGGATCGTGTGTCACTTGCAGTAGAACCACGTGTAGTCAGTGAAACAACCCACTTAGAGGAGGGTCACTCAATGATTTCGACAGACTATGACCATATCTTAGATCTTGTACAACCAAGACACGTATATGCAGTTGTTGCCCCGAAAGAAAATGAATGGGGCATGGATTATTGGTTGGCACGATCCATTCGAGGTAATAAAATCTTGAATGGATCATTGATTGATGATGAAGGCAATGAATTTCCTATTGGCTCGATGGTGGTTGAGGGTGAATATGTTACACCATATGGGAAATCTAGAAGAACTAGTGGGCATGTATTCATGGATTACAGACTAGGTTCTATGTTCTATCACTTCACAAACTTGATTGTTGGCACGAACATCCATCTACAGACAATGTCAACCAAGAACTCAACCAAGGTATGTTACTTCTTGCATCATTCAGAGCACGAGAGATTGATGGAGGAAATTAGCAACATACAGGATCCAGATGGCTATATTGAATGAGATTGGGTAATTGCGCTTACACTCCACTTGAGAGAAACCCTATTTTTCTAAATATGGCCTGGAGGCATGCCCAGGTTGTGCGGAGTCAGGGGGGAGGCCACCCTGGCCATAATCCTGTGCCACGATCCCAGCGAAACCAACGGTTTGTCCTTCGGATCCCCAGTCAACGTTCATTGGCAAGTGGTCCAAGAGGCTTAAGTATGTGAGTAATAAAAATGTCGGTCAAAAGTGAGATATTATTGCATCTAACTGAAACATGCTTATTTTTGTGGTCTTCAATTAGGCTTGTATTACATCTTTTCAAGTTTAATTTTTTTCCAAAATTGGAGGGAGGAAATATTGTTAGGAAACCAACATCATGTCCTTCATAGGTTTGCTAACTCCACACTTTATATTGTTCTCTACACGTCCTTGCTGGTAAACCAAAATATTTGAAAATTTCTCTCCAATTTGTGTTGCATCTGGCTCCTAATAAAAAAATAATTGCTCTAATATTGTAAAATGGTATTTGACTTGTGCATTATGCTTTCATCTCTAAATTTTAATTGCTATTCTAGTAAGTTTTTATCCTTCTTCTATTTGAGTCAATAATTAGAATTGAATGTGAAAACAAAAGGTATAACACAGAGAAAGGTCAAAGAGTTGTTCATGTTTAAGAGATTTAGTTTCTATCATATACCATAGCTAAATACACCCATATTAAGTGTTACGGGACAACTCGAATTACGTCTTTCCAAGTAACATTTATTCTATCTTTTTTTAGAGAAATATACTTCCTTGCTTGCTTGGATATTAAGTGTTCCAATCGGGACATAGGCGGCGATAGAGATATGAGATAGTATAGTTCCTTCCACATCAATGGAAAGCAAATCACATTCAAGAGATATTAGATTTGGATTTAATTGCAAATTGAATTCCCAAGTCCTTCTTCAACCTTTTAATCATGATCTTACCATGCCGAACAATTACCCTGTCATCTTAGACCAAGGGTGGCCAACTACCTATGAATGACATTTTCATGTGACTTCCAACTCATTATAACTCGAAAACCGGAGGTTGGATCGACGAGCTGTCAAATTTGTTGGTCTCCTGGCATGCCATTACCTCTAGTGGGCCCTCTCCACTGTGTTTGCATGGCTCAGTTACTTCAATGTGCATAGGTTTCATAAAATAGGGTTTTGCTCAATTTCCTTCAATGCAACTCTCGCATTGGTGGGTCAACTATGCAAAATAATCAACCATTCCAGTCTTGGTGGTGTTCCCATATTGGAATTGGCCATACACACCTGTCGGAGGCAACAACATGCAATCTTTCTGCTCTATTTGGTTTTTCATTCCCAGACTGAGAGTGACCAAGTGTCCCTGGACAACATTTTCATGCGACTTCCAACTCGATATAACTCGGCAACCGAAAGTAGGATCGATGATCTGTCAAATCCATTGGTATCCTGGAATTCCATTACCTCTAGTGGGCTCTCTCCACCATGTTTTCATGGCCTAGTGACTTCAATGTGTATCAGCTTCTTAAACTAGGGTTTTGCACAATTTCCTTCAATGCAACTCTCGCATTGGTGGGTCAACTCTGCAAAATCCTCCACCGTACCAGTCTTGGTGGTGTTCCCATATCAGAATTGACCATACACACCTGTTGGATCCAATGGAATGAAATATTTCTACTCTGTTAGGTTTTTTGCTCCCTGACCGAGAGGCACCAAGTGTCCCTGAACGACATTTTCATGCGACTTCCAACTCGGCATAACTCGGCAACTGGAGCTTGGATCGATGATCTGTCGACTCCTTTGGTCTCATGGCATGCCATTACCTCTAGTGGGCCCTCTCCACCATGTTTGCATGGACCAATGAATTTAATGTGCATCGATTTCATAAACTATGGTTTTTCTCAGTTTCCTTCAATGCAACTCTCGCATTGGTGTGTCAACTCTGCAAAACCCTCCACCATCCCAGTATTGGTGATGTTCCCATATCGAAATTGGCCATACACACCTATCAGAGCCAATGGCATGCACTCTTGCCGCTCCATTTGGTTTTTCGCTACTGGACCAAGAGTGACTAAGTGTCCCTGAATGACATTTTCATGCGACTTCCAACTTGACATAACTCGGCAATCGGAGGTCGGACCGATGAGTCGTCAAATCCATTGGTCTCCTGGCATGCCATTACCACTAGTGGGCCCTCTCCACTATGTTTGCATGGCCCAGTCACTTCAATGTGCATTGGTTTTGTAAACTAGGGTTTTGCTCAGTTTCCTTCAATGTAACTCTTACATTGGTGGGTCAACTTTGCAAAACCCTCCACCATGCCAATCTTGGTGGTGTTCCCATATCGGTACTGGACATACACACCTGTTGCAGCCAACTTCATGGAATCTTGCTGCTCTGTTTGGTTTTTTGCTCCCAGAGCGAGAGCGACCAAGTGTCCCTAAACAACATTTTCATGTGACCTCCAACTCAGGAACCGGATCTCGGATCGATGAGCCATCAACTCCGTTGGTCCCTTGGAATTCCATTACCTATAGTGGGCCCTCTCCACCACGTTTTCATGGCCCAGTGACTTCATTGTGCATCTATTTCATAAACTGGGGTTTTTCTCAATAGATTTATTGATGTTGTAATTTGTTGTAATAAGAGGTTTTGGATATGTTATATGCTTGGAAAGATTTCCCTAAGGGATGTATATTCATGGTGTTAATGTACACTTGGACTAGGTTTTATTTTGTTGGGTTTCCTTTTGATATTAGGATGAAGATAAGTGAAATATTGGACCATAGTTACCACCTTCACACACATGTTAAGGAGAAGCAAATGAGCATAGTAACCACCTTGGCACACATATTGAGGATAAGCATTGGAGAATTCTAACAACCTCTGACACATATGTCGAGGAGCATATGGAACAAGAAGATGTGGTACACAACTAAAGGAGGAACGCATTAAATGAGGAAACTTGGATATGCATGAGGACACTAGGGTTTATATATGTAAGTAAACCTTGGAGAAGTAGACATAATACTAGAGGAATTGATGGTTGTCTTGTAGAATCTATAGCTCTTGTTGTTAATACAACGGAGGTAGAATTAGGGTTCCAACCCTATAGAAGATACAAAGAAAAGAGCTAATGTCTTTGGTCATATTGCATTCTTGTTCTTGTGTGATACATGGAGGTTAGGGAAACACCATGGAAAACTTAACTTGATAAGTCTTGAGCTTCTTTTGATTCCTTTCTTAGAAGAATTTTTTTAAGTTAAGTTGATTTTCCATGGAGGTCTTGGTGCTTGTGTTGATGAAATAGTCAAATACCTAGGGTTTGAGGAATCATCCTACGATAGACATGTTGACATCGAAACTGGTGCTAGACTTTCCTGAAATGTCATGTGCTTTTATGATGAAAGATGATTAGGGTTTATAAACCCTAATAAGGAAAACAATTATAGTGTGGATACCTTAATGACAACAATGATAGTTTGGGGCTAGCTTCAATTATGGTTTCCAAATATACATACATACATATAATATATACATATACATAAGCACTATTTCAGTTGTCCAAATATTGTGTACTTAGAGATTTGAATTGTAGCTTATATTATCTTTATTATTGTGTAGATTTTAGCATTGGTTATGCATGCTAATTTGAGATAATTTTGGGATGAATTTGTTAAGTAAAATTTAATGGTGTTTATTTCGTTAGATATCCTAAGTGAAAACCTTTGGATAGGTCATCATGCACTTGCGTAGGCCATCAAGATGATTACTAAGGAAAATCCTCTGAAATAAAAGGAACTTGCTAGCCAAAATGACCCTTAAAACCATGATTGTACACCCAAAGAGAACATGTCACTACCAAAGGAAGGATCAATAGGGATGAGAAGATAGGAAGTGAGTGGGTAAGATAGGAAGGCAAGGAAGTCACCTTAGGCTATGATAGGTGGGTAAGAAGGCTATTAGGGATTCCCTAAATAAGATATTACCTATCAGGGTTTCCTCATTGATTATCAAGCCTAGAGTATGCATGCTAACATTTAAACATCAGTTAGGATTAGGGTTTCCTCATTGATTCTAAATCCTAGGTTATGCATGCTAACCCTTAAATTGTTAAAATTGCAATAAGTACAATAGATCGTTATAGAAGACACATATTCATGAACTTGTTTCATTTTTTATTTGTCAAGGAAGAACAATTTTAATGGGATGTTATCATTATGGGTCATTTTCATTTCAATTATGCATGTGATTGAAGCAAAGTTAGTGGTGTTGATGGGACGCTATCATCATATCGTACAAAGTCAACTTCTTTTGCAACTGACATACATTGACATATACCCCAATCAATCCACTTTTCATGAAGATAGGACTGTCAAACTAAAAATGATTTCCAGCCAAGACAAAATGGTTATGACATCTCAAAACACTAATTTCCAGCTTGCCAAAATGAGTGTACAATCCCAAATTCAAGTACTAACAATAAACAAGAGTTGAAATGGAACTTTGAATTAGTGAAAGGTACCGTAAAAAAAAAGTATTTCCAGCCAATCATTTAGCATTATGACAGTCCTATATTTCACTTTTTAGCTTGTCAAGACAAAGGTACAATCTTTTTAAGTAAACATTAGTGATAAACAATTTTATAAGTGTTAAGTTTCCAAGCCAATGGGACTCTTAAACAAAATAAAATTTCCAATCAAGTAAAATGTCTTATGACAGTCCAAGATGTAATTTCCAATCAAGTAAAATGTCTTATGATAGTCCAAGATGTAATTTGCAGTCAAGTAGGAATGATAAGAAGTTTATTCACTTGGCTTTTGATGACACAATGACTTCCAAGCAATTCAAGGCCTTTTATAGTATTTTTCCAAGTTATGGATGTTTATATACCACTGTCAAATTTGTTTAAGTATGGCTGGGAATGATTATTTATATACAGTCCCTTTAGGGTGTCTTTGGGCCACTTTAAATTGGGTTATGGACAAATTTGAGGTGAGGCGTTAGTGAGTGGGTAAGATAGGAAGGCAAGGAAGTGACCTTAGGCTATGATAGGTGGGTAAGAAGGATATTAGAGCTGCCATAAATAGGATATTACAATTAATAAGTTAGGGTATCTTAGGATGAGTTAGTGGTGTTCTAGGGCTCTCCAAAATGGATATTATAGTCAGAGATATAGGGAGAGTCGTGAGGGTCTAAGTAGTGTGGAAATGAAAGGAATAAGCCTTGCTTTAGAGAGAGGGCAAGGTAGGAGTCTATGGCAAGGGTTTTAGAAAGGGATAGGCTAGAATAGAATGGTTTAGGTGTGTCTTATGGCTTCCTAACAAGTAGTATTATAGTTTAGTTTGATAGACAGTTCTAGGGTTAGTAAAGGTTAGAAAATGGAGTAGAAGGCCTATTGATATGGATAAGGAAAGTATAAAACACATGTAAGATGAAGATGAGCTATGTTTTACTTATTTCACTATGGTTTATAAAAGGAGTGCTCATGAAGCTTTGACCCTGACTTATGTGAAGTAATCCATGCTTAAGCTTTGAAGTATTTCATTTGATTAGTCTATAAAGAATATCTGACATATGACTACAATCCTAGGCATGCTCATATATAAACAAAAGGGTACTTTATAAGGGGCCATAAGAGATTCTTAGGTAGGGTTGTTGTTAGGGTTTCCCTCCTAGGTTTAGGGTTTCATAATTGATTCTAAACCCTAGGTTAAATGCATGCTAACCCCAAAATTCCATTTGGGTTAGGGTTTCCTCATTAATTATAAAGCCTAGGTTATGCATGCTAATCTTTAAACTTCAGTTAGAGTTAGGGTTTCCTTGTTGATTCTAAATCCTAGGTTATGCATGCTAACCTTTAAACTTCAGTTAGGGTTAGGGTTTCCTTGTTGATTCTAAACCCTAGGTTATGCATGCTAACCCTTAAATCGTTAAAATTGCAACTAGTACAATAGATTGTTAAAATTACAAGTGCTCAAAAATAACATAACAAATATGTATGTATTCAATGAGAGTAAGCAATTCCAACTTCGTCTTTAAATTATATGAATTTCCAAATTTATCAAAATCAATTATTTCCAAGTAGATGTAACAAATGCAAGCCAACAACAATCATGTTCAATATGATTCTCAACTCATCAATACTATGAAATTTCCACTCAATCAAATGGTAAGAGAAGATCATTCCAATATTGTTGATGTATTTGTAACTTCAGAATGTATTCACCTATATATGTTATGTCTTGTACCCCGATGTTTATTTCGGGAAGTATCTGTAATGTATTTGAGTCATGTCATGCCCCGATGTTCCTATTGGGAGATTCAATAATGTAAACAAGTCATGTCAAGTCATTGTGGGTAACCCTCCTATTGTTCAAGGGTTAAAGTCCCTGCAGTTGCCGGGCCCTAGGGTTATTAGACTCTTCTAAAGAAGTCGGCCCTAGTGACTCTATTGTCAAGTCAAGAATTAGTATAAATAGAGAGTGAGCCTCTCTATTTATCACACACTCACTCACACTCAGTTGTAGCACATAGTTGAGGAAGAAGAAGTTGCTAGGGCTAGAAAGAAAGAGGCTACTGTTGTCGGGAGATCATCTTATTGTTTTTGGGTTTTACTTTTGGTGTTGATTCTATCTCTAAGGAAGTTGCAAGGTTTTCTCCATTTATGGTTTCCCCGAGGAAAAACATTGTGTTCATTGTCTCTTGTGTTTGATTATTGTGCTTGTTATTCTCTCAGGTAAAGATCCTAATATAATGCTAGCATTAATGATAAAAATCTAACATGGTATCAGAGCTAACATAAGAAGAAGACACTGTGCAGCTACAGAAACTAGGGATTCTTAATTTTTGGATCTCTCTCAATATATTTTTAGCAAAAGAAGGTTGGGCTGACTCTCCTCTCCAGGGCGCATCTTTCTGTCGAAGCAGATTCTGATTCTGAGCATTTTTAGTTTTTGACCTGACACTACTGCCGAAAATTAGGGCTTTCCAAAGAAGTGGAATTTTTGAGTAAGCCTAGGCCTGGATTGATCTCCTCCTCAAAATCAAAGTTTAGAGATCAAGATCAAAGTCTTTGATTGGACAGAACTCCGGGAAAGTCAAACCCTAATTTTATCCTAAACCAGCATTGCAGAAATTCAGCTCCAGATCCAGATCCGACATCTTGACCTGGTAAGATCTAAATCCTTTGTATTTCCATTTGAGGTTCTCAGTTAATATGTCTCATCATACGAAGCTTGATGAAAATATTAAAGGAGCTAATAACTTCTGAGCTTGGAAGTATAGGATCTCCCTAGTCCTAGAAGAAAATGAGTTGGACTCCTATATCAATGAGGAAGTTCTAGTTCCAGAGGGAGATGATGCTAAGGCCTTACACAAGAAAAATTTGGTCGTGGCTAAGAGGATTATTGTTGATTTAATCAAGGATCACCTCATACCATATGTGTACTCCCTAAAGACACCTAAAGCTATGTTTGATGCCCTAACCAAACTGTTTGAAAGGAAGAATATAAACCAAAAGATGACTCTGAGAAACCAGCTAAAGAATGTAAAGATCCAGAATGCCGAGACCATCCAGTCTTACTTTACAAGGGTCTCTCAGATCAAGGAACATCTAGAAACAGTAGATGGAGAAGTGGAGAATGTAGAGATTGTGATTACCACCTTGAATGGTCTTCCTAGGGTATGTGGCTCTTTCATTCAAGGGATCTGTGCCAGAAAGAAGCTAGTCAAGTTCAGCAGACTATGGGAAGAATGCTCTCAAGAAGAATCTTGGATAGCAGCTCGAGAAGAAAATATGGGAAGTGAATATCAAGCTCTCACAGTCCACACCAAGAAAACTAGAAAGCACCATCATCACTCCAAAGGTAAGAATTCACACTCTAGAAGAGATCTGTCTACTATTAGATGTTACACATGTGATGAGAAAGGACACATATCCAAATACCACCTTAACAAAGGGAACTCAAAGAAGAAAAGGGGAAACAAGTGAAGACATCATGCTCATGCTACAGAGGATGTTGAACCTTCCACAAAGAGGATCATACAAGAAAGTGATGATTCTTCAAGTGATGAAGAATATGTGCTGACCTCCGCTCTCACGAGAACTATCTCACATGGAAGCAATGATTAGCTTATAGACAGTGGTGCTTCCAAAGATATGATGGGATTCAAAGAATCATTTGTGAAACTATCTGAACATGAGTCACCTTACAAGGTGAAACTTGGGGATGACTACCAGTATCCAATAAAAGGTAGTGGTGAATCCTCCTATAAGATAGACTCTAGAAATTCTATGAAGATGAAAAATGTATTATTTGTACTAGGATGAAAGAAGAACCTCCTCTCCATATCTGCATTAGATGCAAAGGGAATGAGGGTTGCTTTTGTAGATGGCCAAGTTCCTATGTGCCCAAAGGGAAATAATTTTGATGATGCAATAGTGATTGGGGAACAAGAAGGAGGTCTATACAAATTGAAGGGCCAACCAGAACAAGCTTTGGTTCATGAATCAGTAGAACCAAATGAACTTTGGCATAGAAGGCTTGCACATGTGCATTACAGGGAACTATCACTTACAAGCAAAGCTGTTGAAGGTCTTCCATAAATGCAGACAAAACATGATGGTGTCTCCAAAGGATATGCAAAAGGAAAGAACACAAAGAAGACATTTCCAAGTAGCGAGAGCAAGGCAAAAGGAATCTTGGAAATTATCCACTCCGATGTATGTCGTCCAATGTCATCCATTTCATTAAGCAGGTATGTTTACTATGTTTCTTTCATTGATGATTTTTCTAGGAAGACATGTATATACTTTATGAAGAACAAAGATGAATTATTCAGCAAGTTCAAGGAATTTAAATCCTTGATTGAGAACCACACAGAAAAGAAGATCAAGATTTTTCAATCAGATAATGGCAGAGAATTCACATCGAATGAATTCAAATACTTATGCAAATATTCAAGGATTAAGAGGGAGTTAACCACTCCAAATAATCCACAACAGAATGGATTTGTAGAAAGAAAGAATGGAATGATCATGGAAGCTGCAAGGGACATGCTTCATGATTAAGATCTTCCCATGTATCTATGGGCAGAAGCTGCCAGAACAACAGTGTATGTATAGAACCATACTCCACACAGAGTAATCGAGAATAAGACACCTGAAGAAGTCCTTTCCGGCAAGAAACCAGAATTCATCCATCTCAAAATATTCCGCTGTCCAATGTACATACACATTCCGAAAGAAAAGAGGACAAAGTTAGATCCTTCAGGAAGGAAGGGTATATTTGTGGGATACTTTGAAAGCTCGAAGGCTTACAGAATATACTTCCCAAAATTCAAGAATATTGACATCAGCAAGGATGTAACATTTGACGAAGACTCAGCTTACAAAAAATCCAGAAAGAGACTTGCTGAAGAACCTAAAGAAACAGAAGCACCCATAATACATAACACAACCATGAATGAAGAATATCAAGAAGAAGATCGAGAAATATAAGAACCTCAAGAACCTATAGATCCACCTCAGGAGAATAATCCTCACAAGAGGAAACCTGCTTGGGTACGAGAAGCTATCCAAGGTGCAGAAAGATATGGGGCTCTAGAAAAATCACATAGAGAAAGGAAAAGAACCAGGTCTTGTTCCATTTATGTAGCCTTATTATGTGATTTAAATTATAAAGAACCTTCCAACTATGAAGAAGCAACAGAAAAGAAAGAATGGAAGGATGCTATGATCAAAGAGTACCAATCGATCATGAAGAATGATGTTTGGGATGTTGTCCCAAGACTTGAGGGGAAGTTTGTGGTGACTTCCAAATGGATCTACAAGATCAAGCATGCTACAGATGGCAACATAGAAAAAAATAAAGCAAGATTGGTGGCTTGTGGCTTCTCCCAGAAAGAAGGAATAGATTATGAAGAAACTTTTGCACCTGTAGCCAGATACACTTCGATTAGATCAGTACTTGCTCTGGCTGCAGTGATGAAATGGAAGATACATCAGATGGATGTCAAGACTGCTTTCTTGAATGGTGTAGTGGAAGAGGAAGTGTATGTGGAGTAGCCACTCGGATTTGAGACACATGACATAGAGACACATGTGCGTAAATTGAAGAAAGCCCTGTACGGTTTGAAACAGGAACCCAGGACATGTTACAGCAGAATTGATGGCTTTCTATCCAGTTTGGGCTTTACCAAAAGTAAAGCAAATTCCAACCTTTACTACAAGGTTGAAGAAGGCAATCCAGTGATACTCCTACTATATGTAGATGATCTGTTTGTGATAGGTATGGATAGATTGATTATTGATACGAAGAGAAAGCTTGCTGCCAAGTTCAAAATAAAGGACTTGGGTATGATGCATTATTTTCTAGGCATGGAAGTGTGGCAGAATACAGATGGAATCTTCCTCGGACAAGGAGAGTATGCAATAGAGATCCTAAAGAGATTTGGGATGATGGACTGGAAGGCCATAACTACACCTATGGCATTGAACCTAAAGCTATTGAGTGATGCTTCATCTAAGTCGGTTGATGCCATGATGTATCATCAGATGATTGGGTCCTTGATGTACCTGATGAATACGAGACCAAATATTTGCTTTGCTGTGAACACCTTGAGCCAGTTCCTAAAAAATCCGAGACATGTTCACTTGATTACTGCAAAGCATATTCTGAGGTACCTAAAGGGTACAGTTGATTATGGGCTCAAGTATAAGGTTGATCAAAAGATTAACCTAGAGGGTTATGTTGATTCAGATTGGGCAGGCAGTGCCATCGATAGGAAGAGCACTTAAGGGTGTTGCTTTAGTATGGGATCAGGTGTGATCTCTTGGTTTAGCAGGAACTAATCCTGTGTGGAACTGAGTACAGCTAAAGCAGAGTATGTCACAGCTTGTTCAGCTAGTTGTGAGGCAGTATGGCTGAGGAAGCTACTGTCTGATCTATTTCATCTCCAGTTAGATGCTACTTGTATATATTGTGACATCCAGAGTTGCATGAAGTTGTAGGAGAATCCAGTGTTCCGTGACAAGTCGAAGCATATCAAGATCAAATATCACTATATCAGTGATATGGTGTAGAGAGGAGCAGTGAAGCTCCAGTATGTTGCGACGGACGAACAGACAGCTGATGTGTTGACTAATCCATTGGCTAGGGTGAAGTTTGAATATTTTCGGGAGAAGCTTGGTGTTCTCCAAATCGAGGTTCCTTCCAAGAGGAAGTGATGAGTCTGTGATGTGCCCTTCTGACATGGTGAGAGGATTGGTTCCTTCCATGGTCATATGTAAGTGATGTGCCCTTCTGACATGTTGAGAGGATTGGGTCCTTCCATGGTCAGATGTAAGAGTTGTGACATGGTGAGAGGACTAGTTCCTTCCATTGTCAGATGTCTATGTAGATCCCACATCCAACATGAAAAAGAGTTGGATTTGTGAAGACACATCTAGTATGAAAAATAACTAGCTCTATGTAGATCCCACATCAAACATGAAAAAGGGCTATCTCTATGAATATGCATCTAGTATGAAAAAGGACTAGCTCTGTGTAGATCCCACATCTAGCATGGAAAAGGGATGGCTCTGTGAAGACACATCTAGTATGAAAAAGGACTATCTCTGTGTAGATCCCACATCTAGTATGGAAAAGGACTAGCTCTGTGATGACACATCCAGTATGAAAAAGGACTGGCTCTGTGTAGATCCTAGATCCAGCATGAAAAAGGGCTGGCTCTATGAAGACACATCTAGTATGAAAAAGGACTAGCTCTGTGTAGATCCCACATCTAGTATGAAAACGGATTAACTCTATGATGACACATCCAGTATGAAAAAGTATTGGCTCTGTGTAGATCCCACATCTAGTATGAAAAAGGACTAGCTCTGTGATGACACATCTAGTATGAAAAAGGACTGGCTCTATGTAGATACCACATCTAGTATGAAAAAGGACTAGTTCTATGATGATACATCCAGTATGAAAAAGGACTGGCTCTATAGATGTACATCCAGCATGAAAAAGGGTTGGCTCTGTAGAAATTCCTATGATGAGAAGAATCAAGAGATAGCACCCGTGATGATGACCCAGTGATGATCTAGATCGAGTGATCTAGTGATGATGACCCAATGATGATCTAGATCGAGTGATCTAGTGATGATGATCCAGATCCAGTGATGATGATCCAGCAGTGATGATCCGGATGAAGATGAAGATAACCTGAAGATGAAGATAACTTGAAGATGAATATGATGAGAACTCATTGATGATCCAGATGATACAGAGAAGAAGACCCGTGCTGATAAATTGTGTCGAGAGAATACCTTCCTAGTTAAGAGGGAGTGTTGATGTATTTGTAACTTTGGAATGTATTCACCTATATATGTTATGTCTTGTACCCCGATGTTTATTCCGGGAAGTATCTATAATGTATTTGAGTCATGTCATGCCTCGATGTTCCTATCAAGAGATTCAATAATGTAAAAAAGTCATGTTAATTCATTGTGCGTAACCCTCCTGTTGTTCAAGGGTTAAAATCCCCGTAGTTGCGGGGCCCTAGGGTTATTAGACTCTCCTAGAGAAGTCAGCCCTAGTGAGTTATTGTCAAGTCAGGAATTAGTATAAATAGAAAGTGAGCATCTCTATTTATCACACACTCACTCACACTCAGTTGTAGCGCATAGCTGAAGAAGAAGAAGTTGTTGGGGCTAGAAAGAAAGAGGCTATTGCTATCGGGAGATCATCTTACTGTTTTGGGGTTTTAATTTTGGTGTTGATTCTATCTCTGAGGAAGTTGCGTGGTTTTCTCCATTTATGGTTTCCTCAAGGAAAAACATTGTGTTCATTGTCTCTTGTGTTTGATTGTCATGCTTGTTATTCTCTCAGTTAAAGATCCTAATATAATGCTAGCTTGAATGATAAAAATCTAACAAATATCAATTTCTATCTTGCAAAATGAGACAATAATTACTATGTAAATACCAAAGGCAAACGAGTGCTTTCTATTGCAATTTGGACAATGAATAAGACTCTAGGTGTTAGTATATTGGATCAATATGCATTAGGGTTCTATAGGAGTTAGAGTTCAATTATCATTGTTATTGTACACATTTATGCATTTGTGTATTTTTTTGTTAACTAACCTACGGTGTTAAATTTTTTATGCATTTTATTCTGAACATACAGAATTTATTGCTTCATCAACAATAAGTATTGCAAGCGCATCAACTATAAACTACTACTGCATTAGACATAATGCATGCAAATCTGTAATAAAAGAAAAAGCAATATAAAGAAGTACAAAATGATATATTAATATACAAAAATTTCCAATCATATATAGTAGTAGTGAAAAAAGGAACATTGTTCCCATTGTCTATACAATGGCAACTCATGCCCTATACAAAATATGGTAACTCATGCCAAAATACCACATCATGGCTAGTGTACATAGGAGGGTCTCTCAATCCTCTTGCCCACCCTCGGAGCTCCTAGGTGTACCTCCAAAATCGAGCTTCCACTTCTTCGAGCTAGAGGAAGCTCGGTTCTTCTAGCCACTTTTACCACATCCCCTTGGGATTTGAAACAAACAACAATCAAATGTCAACTCCTACAGGAAATTATACAAGTATAAAGCACAATTTAAAAATCAAAATTACGTTTTGAAATTTTAAATAGCTCACTTGAGATGAGACCGTAAGTGGTGAGAGGGCTACCCTCCTCCGTGATCCAAGTATCTCGGAAATGCCACCCTACAACATTTAAACAGTAAGATAAATCATACAATTTACTACCTATGATATTTTTTGTTAATATTTCATGAGATTTTCATAAACTAATCAATCTCACCGTGAACACAAAAGGCTAGTCCTGGGGGCTGGTAGGTGGAGCAATCGATTGGTCCTCAGGGGTGGCAGGTGGAGCAGTGGGTTGGACAACCTACTTTGATGCTAGGGTGGATGGCATAGTAGAGGATGTAGCCACATCGACGTTGGATACAACACTAGGGGGCACGATGGGAGAGGGCATGGATTGGAGTGGGCGAAGTGGTGATGTATGAGGATAAACGCCAACTAGTTGTAGAATGGAACAGGCCACCCTGTAAGAGGAAACAAGGGTGGTGG
>LPNX010049149.1:178680-192438 GCA_001517045.1 Pseudotsuga menziesii | reverse complement strand
CAAGTTAGGCAGGGGTCTTTTGACATCCTTGACATTTCTACATTGTTAGGTTCATCATTAAACCAAAAAGTTTGGAGTTGTTCCAAAACAAGAAAATTCTCCTTTGAAAAATCTATCTGTTGAAACAACCTGACAAGTGTTTATGAAGTGCACAGAGGCACTCGAAACACATTCCTGGTGAGAAAGAAGGTCATAGGGCTTTAGTATTTCACATTGTGCACCTCTCCACATATTTGGATTTTTTTCTCTAGTTTCTCTTGAAAGATAAATGCTTTCCAAAATGACTTCAAACCCATAATTCAATTTTCAACCACCCTTACCAAATTTCATCCCTAGCTACAAATATTTTTTCAGATCAATGTTGCAATTTTCATCTTGGGATATATCACTGACGGCCCAGATATACACATAATCGAAATATTAGGGAAAATGTCAGGGAAAATATTAGTAGGCATAAACTTGGACCTGAAAAACTCAGAAAATATCAAGAAGCATAACTTTAGAACTGAAAAGCATAGAAAATACCAAAAACATCAGGAACAATAGAAAACTTTAAAGCTCAATAAAGTTTTGGAAATATTGGGAGAAATTGGATATATTTGCAACATTGTTCTAGATATTGATCTGATGCATTAGCGTGAAATATTTTTCATTGTAGACCTGTGTACATTCTTGGGTGTTAGGTTCAATCCCAATAATACCCACTCTCACAAACTAACAAAAACTTTCATTTAAACTCTACTTCTTGAACCAACTTAACTTAGAAACTACACTCCATGATTTCTTTGCTCCTATGTTTTGAGGTGGAATGTTGGATTCCCCAAAAATTTACTTTGAATAACCTTAAAAAAAATTCCATTACATTTTAGGTTATGGGATAACGGTGGTATCACATTGGGATAACACCTCTTGTGGGATGCATGAGAACCTCAAAATCCTCCAACAAATCCGTGCAACTGAAAAGTGTAACATTTATCTTCCTCAATATATTTTTTACCAAGTGACTTGTCTTCATTTTTCTATATTTTCATATGATAAATACCGATGGATCTCAAGTGAGTTGACCCCTAAAATTTGAACGTGGGAACCTAAATTCATTCATACTATTTTTTTGTCATTACAAATTGACATTGAGAACTAGATATGACTTAGAGAAGTGATGGACTAAATACTGGCCTTGGGATGGAAAACTTGAACTCTAGGATTAAGACTCGGAAAATCAAAACAATAAACAATTCTTGTCACAATAACTTAGTTGCATATGCATCCATTTATTTAAATATGAGCTCAAAAATTCAAAATATTGGCATGAGTAAAAAATGTCAAAGGAATCTCTTTTTGTCAGCTCAATACTAATTAAGTATGTTTCTAGATTTAGGCGTTTTCGGATTCTGCACAAAAGAACTTTAGGTATATGAGAGAAACCTTATATTTAGTATCCATAAACTTCGCCATGACAGTCACATATCTAAAATATTTTCATAAATCCCGAGGATTAGATTCCTCTTCAGGAACCTAACCATGCATTCATGAAATGCTTATTCATTTTACGTTGTTAAATTGCCATGGTTTGTTGGATTATGGGCTCTAATCTAATCCACAGAGGGCCTACATTTCCTTATTTTCCTATGTTGAATTTTTTCATGTTTGATCCATTTTGATAAGAAAAGTCCTAACATTTTTTCCATGAGTCACTTCATGTACAGGTGAGATCCACTCATTAACTTTTAAATCAATCTTTTCCAACAAGACCATACCCATCATCTATTGTTCCCCTAGATCCTTCACACATTTATGAAGAATGGGAAGCTCATGATCAAACTGGAACTTGTAGAAATATTATTTCAACCGTCTCTATGCCACCATCCTTGTAATGCATATGATTCAATAGCATATTGTAGCTAAGATGGAAGGAACTATTAAAAGGATCAACATTTCCTTTAACCACTAGTTTTGTAATGGATGTCTCCATTTATAGAATTGGTGAGGTATTCTTCATAGGACAAACTTCATTACTTTCAGCATGTGATGATAGCATGGTCAAGTGGTGGGATGTCATAATATAGGTATTGGAGTAATTATGTTTTGTTGATTTTCTTTTGAAATAATTTCTAAATTTTCAACACTATAGAGCATATTGCTCACTAGTATTCACAGGTCAATTGATTCCTTTTTTTGTGTTTATACATGAAGAGTTACTAAATATAGAAGGGAATAAAGACTATGTTCGTTGTGGTGCATCAAGTCTATAGAGTGTTGATTTATGGTGTGATTGGGATTTATGGTCATATGCATCTAGCTAGAGTCATTATTTGATTTAGTTTACTTTCTTTACAATTTTTCAAATGGATAGGCATACATGTTCATATGACCAAACAGTACAACTATGGGACTTGTGCAACTCAAAGAATTCCTTGTAATTGAAGGTTTTTTTGCCACATAGATGTTTGTTTTTTAATACAAATGATGATTTTTCATTAGCATAAAAAGAAACCATTATATAAGATTTGTTTGGTATATACCTCGCTAGTTTATTTAAGTCTTTTTTTTTTCAAAAAATTGAGAAAATTGAGCCATAAATATTTTGATACACACACTTTATATGAAATGTGTGCAATGTAGTCATGGAATGCTCTTGGACTATTAGCTTGGACTTCATCCCTTTGAGGCTACTAAACCTTAGTTGTGACTGTGTAAGAACTATCCTAGTGGGTTGTGACTATGTATCCTTGTGGGTTGTGACTATGTAAGACCTATCCTAATGGCTTGTGACTGTGTAAGAACTATTCTAGTGGGATGTGAATGTGTATCCTAGCGGTATGTGATTGTGTAAGACCTATCCTAGTGATATGTGACCATGTAAGAACTATCCTAGTGGCTTGTAACTGTGTATCCTAGCGAGCTATGATATCCTAGTGGGTTGTGACTATCTTGATCTCTCCTAGCTGGGATATGGAATATGATGTTCTCCCTAAACCTTAATATGAAGTGTGGTAACCTCTTATAAGTAGGTCAGGGATGATTTGAACTTACCTCTCTGGAAGTGACTTGTTTGCATCCCATCTTAAGTTGAGTTGTGGTTGTGTTAAGCCCTAAATGAAAAGGGTCTTCACACTTGGTGACTGAGAGATATTAAATGCATATAAAATAATTGAACTAAATACATTTAGTGTGTCCCTCGATAGTGTCATTTAGGAGCTACCTTTGGCCAATGGGTTGTTGTACCATTAAGCTTCACCCCTTTAAATACTAGGAATCCATAATGGTTTCTTTACAAGGTGTGGATTTCTATCTTAACAATTCACCTTCAAATAACACCCTGGCTCAGGTCTCCTTTCCATCACCAACCACTTTCCTGTGTTACCTTGTTGAAAATTGGACATGCTAGGAATCAAAGCTATGATCCACCCTCAGTTGATAAATTGCTTTACCACTGAGGTTATTTCTCTTTTTTTGATGGGAATCCATGCTAGTTGCATATAAAGGTGTGGATTGCTATCTCCAACACTATTGTCCTAAAAAATGTCTTAGAGTGAGATATCATGGTAGTAATGTTTGGGAGAAATGGGCAAATGCAAAATCTGAAATAGGGTTAAATGTGAATCATATAAAGAATAAAAAGAGAAAAAAGGGAGAAATTTTAAAAAGTACATGTTGTGAATTATCACAAACACCATGGACCTCTAATAAGTGATGAATATTCCAAAGGGATTCATAGTTGTAGAGGATAAAACTAGGTTGTTAATAATTTGAATATGGGAATGCACTATAAGCAATATATAAGAATTTTTTATTAATCTCTAACAAATGACCACAAAACTAGGTCATCCAGTTTGGATCTTCTTCCTTATACTGTGATAATAAAAATATATATGGAACACATGAAAATATACCTTGAGAGAGAAAAGATTAAAGTCCTTGGTCTTGTTGGTCCTATGGGTAGAAGGGGTTGTTTCCCCGCCTTTATGGTACACCTTGGTATTATGGATATGGTGGTAGCCTTACCACCTTGTTGTGACCTTTAGATGGATTTTGGTCCTTTTGGTTCTAGAACCCTTGTTGTATGTGGTACCATGAACACCTTTGGTATGATGACTTAACTTTATTGTTTTTATTTTGTAATACAATTTTACCATTGGTACAGTATCTCAAGTCAACTTAAATTTATTGTTTTATTTTGTATGACCACTTGACCATTACTACCCTATCCTAAGTCAACCTAACATTATTTTATGTTATGTTTGGTAAAAAACCTAAAAGCTAGGGGTTAATGTATTAACCCTTCTAGAAGGTTTGCTAAGATTATAAATTCAAGTATTGAATTTCATTTGGTATGTGTCTTGACAAGAAGATTGGAGATATGATTAAGGGACTGCTTTAAGGGTTTGTTGTTTCTCCTTGACCAGGTCGTTACTGTCTTGAATATCTTTTGTTGGGTTGTGACTATGTAACCCTTCTCCTGATGGTATGTGACTGTGTAACTCTTATCCTGTTGGGATGTGACTGTGTAACTCTTCTCTTACTGGGCCATGAGCTGTTTGATGCCCTTAGGGTTGGGCCCCGAATTTGTAACCCTTCTCCTTTTAAGTTGTGAGTGTGTAGCTCTTATCTTGCTAGGTTTTTAACTCTTTGATTCGCTTAGGTTTGGTTCGTGACTATCTTGGTGACACTTAGTTGGGTTGTCATTGTCTCGTGACCTCTTGATTTGCGCCAACCTTCCTGTTGCTACTTTTGAGCAGGTCATAACCTCCTTGTGGAAACTAACGGTTGAACAGTACCTTCTTAATACTAGTCATGACCTTGTTGGATTCCCAATTTTGACCCTTGACCTTGCCACTACTCATTAGAGCAGTTCGTGACTATGTTGATGCTCATTATAGTAGGCTGTCACCTTGTTGTTGTTCACTGAATTTAGTCATGAACCTAATTCCATTATAAAGGATGGGAGTGACTTATTTTTGGGTTTCTAAGGATGGGTGTGATCTACTTATGGACCGCTAAAATAAATTGTGACCTTTTTGGACTATTTTTCATGACCTTCTGTGGACTATATGGAAGGGGATTGCAACCTTATTTAAACTGCTAAGTCTACCTTACCTTTGTCTTGCCTATTGCAACAACTTGAGTCCATTAAAGAGTGTCTCTATGTGTATGGATTAAGAATGCCTTTGTTCATTTGAAGGAGAATCTATCTTGCTTGATTTAGGACTATCCTAAAAGCCTGCCATTTATTGCAACCTAACCTTTAACCTACTACAATCTATCTTTTATCTCTCTCACAAGGTATGCCATTTGATCCTTTGGTGACTTGTCCTTTCAATGACAATATGTTACCCTAAAAGTATCTGAGTATAAGGAAGATCCAAACTAGATCTAAACCAACATTGTTATAGTTCATTATCATTGTTCTTTAGTTGTTAGTTTTTTCTACATGATACAATTTCTATTATTCTTGTTTAGTTTGTGTACATTGCAATTGAAAAATTGTATCTCAAGGACCAACTTTAACATAATGACCATTGGAGTGTCAAAGTTGAAAGAGACAAAAATTATGTTTTGAATTTATTACAATAGTATTGTTCTGTATCTAGCTCTTTTTTAGTTTTGTGTTATGCATTAAAGTATACAATTTTAATTTTCTTATATCAAATCCTAACCTAACCCTGAATTTCAACAATTGTATTAATTAGTTAAATATGTCTTTCTAATGTTCATTAGTTTCCAGGCTGAGATTTACCATGTCTAGGATATTGAAAAAACATGGGCATGCTCGCTAAACCTAGGGTCTCACTTTGTTTCCAACAATAGGTTCTAGTGCCATGACATAATGAAATTTTTATAGAAGAAAATATGGATATATCATGGAAACCTTCAAGGTAGGATATTCAAGATTGGCTAACTGAGATGGAAATCAAGTTTTCCCCAAAATAAACATAGAACCTACAAGTGAACCTTGAGTGGCGGAAGGAAAGGTATATCTATTCTGATAAACATGAAACTTTATTTGCTAAGTTTTATAACTTGTTGCAATAATGGATGAAAAGACAAGTTATAAAATTCTAAAGTTAACTTTCCTTCCAATTGACTATATTTATGTTGAGCATGGATTAACAGAATCTAATATGTTTTAGAAATATATAATAACCTTTCTTTGAAAATCAATAAAGCTTCCCCATACTATAATAATTTTCCCTGCAATGGCTATTTTAATAGTTATTTGTACACACAAATATAATGTCTTTCCTTGTTGAATTGCGAGCATTGGAATCTCATCATGTATGCCTTTTATTTTTCACCATATGAAGACTTGAATCATGAAACCTTGGACAAGGACGTCATGAACACCTTCTGCATGAGAGTAAGGTATTGCAAGTTTAAACTTAGTATTGTTTTTACTTTTTGGGGGGCTTTATATGAAACAACATTTAAGATAATTCAGTCATGGTCAATTCTAATAGCTGTTAAATTGAGGTCAATTTCCCATAAGTGTCTTTTAATTCTTTAGTTAGGACTCATGAATCATATTTATACTGAAAGGTAAAAGGATTTGTTTATTAACTTATATTTATATCAGATCCATGATCTCTTTGTTCTATGAGATGTGTTTTAAAATCACTATATTTGATATTCCCAAGGAATAAATAAAAATATACATTTGACTAGTCCTACGAGGACTTAAGTGTGCTGGATACTGTTTTGTTTTCCATCATTCAAAGACAAAGAAATTTAAGAAAACTATTAAAATCCTTCCTTACATATTCTTTAGGATACTCAATTTGTCATCTTGAATTGTCTTACATAAGCACAAGAGGTAGTATGCTTGTTATAAATGTTGCTTCTGACTGAAAGTTCAAACCTGCTTAGTCAAGTAAATGTTTGAGGCAATTTACCCTTAAAATTTTATTTGTTAATGGAAATGTAATCGCGAACCACAATTTATGAGCCTAACTCACTAGGATAGTAGCATGAAATTTCTATGGAAGTAATTATTCAGGGACAGAATGCACTATCATTTAGATATACAAAAACTTTATAATGTCTGCATCCCTTAGATAAAGGGTTTCACTATTTGCATTACATACACTGGAGACAAAACCCTGGGAGTGACAGACTGCATCAACCCAAAAGAGCACGAGAAGCCCATTCAAGAGGTACTACTACTTCAGAATATGGTTGTATATAATAACTATCTCTCTAACACAATTAGCTCAAAGCTCAGATTATGGTTGTATATAATAGTCATCTCTCTAACACCTATTAGCTACAAAGCTCATGGGAAGATAAACACTTTGGCAAGTGATAAGAGACATGGTAGATGGCGGTGTGGATTGCAACTTTGAATGCATTGGAAATACATATATATTGTACCAAGCCTTTTTGGTCACCAATGATGTAAAACACCCTTTATACTCTTTTTTCAACTTTATTGTGACTCATACAAAAAGAATTTAGCTATTTAGGAAACTGATAATAGAGAGATCTTGGATATGCAATAATAAGCTTACACTTAACTAAAATTCTGATTCTTTATGGAAGATAGTTGAAATTTTAGAATTGCAATTTTATATTTAGGTTTTGCTAATGAATTTTGATGGCTGCTTTGGTTGATTTAGATTTTTTTCAAGAGGACAAACCATAGGAATATTATGTGTTGATTCCTACAAGAGACAAAATATATGAGCATGAACTCATAGTTAATCTTTGGATTTTTTTTTAAATCCATCAACAGGCATCACTTTTTCAGCGTGCTTCCGACACTCCGATAAACACATCCGACGGTCGTGGCATGACTTTGACACTTCCACCCATCGATCGATTGACGGTTAAAGTGTCAAACTGCGTCGAAAGGCCGAATCTTCCAGTGTCGAATGGCGTTAGTTAGCTGACACTTGTTGGATAAAAATACCGACGGCAACACCATTCCTCCAACACTTCTGTCTGCCGGTTGGCCGACGCTTCAAGGGTCGGTGGACGTCGAATTTCTGATTGTTTATGCAATTTTGATGGGCACTTTGGAAGGAAATACGGTCGAATATGTGACACAATGGTCTGTCGGATCTTCGACCCACATTAGTCGCATGTCGAAGATCTGACGTTAGGCCACCGACGGTAAAAAAGAGTGTATGTGTCAAAAAGGGGACAGATAAGTGTCAAATTTTAGACATGCAAGGTGTCGGATTTTGGGTTGAAATTTTGTTGTGTGTAGAAGTGTGTCTCTCGAGGTGGTCCTGCTCGCTCTGTGAGGACATAGCCACAAATGTGGTATGCCTGAGAAGGTGTCATGTGGCACGGCCAACAGACTCATGGATCTCATCTAGCCCGCTAGCTAACCCAGGGGGTTGAGGAAGCGGGTTTGGATCTCTCCTAGGTGCAGGAGGTCCTCTGAGTGGGTTCTGGTGGGCGTGAGGTTGATCTTGGGTTGAGCCAAAACCGACACCCTGGAACTCGGTGACATAGAAGTAGTTCACAAGGAACCCTAACACAAACTCATCACATAGTTTCCTAAGAAAATACCGTGGGACCTCGACATTGTTGCATGGAGGATTATAAAAAACCATGAACCATATCATCCTCCAGTTTTCTCTCAATGGATGGTAATTACACCAATCCATGCAAACTCGCCTCTTCCACACATTTGGAGGATGTCCTGTTCTCGAATCTATAAATTTGCTCCATAGTTGGGATTTTGTGATATTCAGTTTTTTATATCCTCTTTGGATATACCAATGCCATAATTCTCTCTCATTCGAGCCCTATATTCTCTCAAAATGGTTATCTCACTGTGGGCAATGTTGATATATTCTATTATGTTTTGTAGTGATGTGGCAAGGGAAACCCAAGAGGGTTCCCTGGTGTTCTTCAGTTCATCACTCAAAATTCTTAATTGGTTTAAATCCCTGTGTTATTCATCTTCAAGGTTTTCTTCATTTAATTCGAGGTTTGGGTCCCCTAATTGGTTTGTTTCATTACTTTCTTGGGATGGTTCATTGGTATTTGTCATTGTGTTTAGGCAATTTCTACCTGCAATATCAAATTTTTCCCAATTCACTTGATTTTCATTTTTTTTTTAATTTTGTATTTTATTTGAAAACATTGAAATAAACAAAAAAAATTACATTCCTACTCCATCTACCTTACTCTAACGTGGTGGATGTCATTTTAGGCAAGTTTGGCACTTCCGTTGGGCTCCTTGGGGGTCGTTTTAACCTCCTTGCACACTCACGAGTGGGCGATGAAGAAAACAAATTGTTCATTCTTTATAAACACAAGGACAAACACTTGCGTGCATCCACATACGTGTGTGCACATAGGCAAGCGAGCGTGTCATTAGGGGTGCGTGTGTGCTCCTATTGTCCACACTGGAAATCTGGCGTGGAGGTTCACCACTGTCGAAGTGGAAGCACGTGCGTGCATCTAGGAGGTGCTTGCACGTTTTTGTTTTGTTGCACTCACACGCTCCCATTGCATCATATTTGGGTAGCAATTTCTTGCGAGAGCCCACAAGTATAAAGTTTTAATGTTAACATTAATACTTCTCCTCATATTTGTATTTCATGACTGTTCATATTCATAGGTTCACATTTTTATTATTTTATCATAAATTGAATTTTGAAACTACTTTATCTCCACCCATTCTTCTAAGAGAAGATTGTCATTTCTCTCTATAATATTATGAATAATATCTAGTATATGATAATATCAATAATGTAATAATGAATAAATTTTCTTACATACTTAATATTAACATAGCAACCTAACAAGAGCATCATGTCTCTTACAAGAATTGAACCTAAGTGGAGAGGCTAACAATTATTCCTCCCAACCACCCAAGTTACATCTAATGAATATTAAGGAATATGTGCATTCTATCAACTTATAACATAATAAGTGCATTCATATGATAGTAAAGAATACCCCTAATTTCATTAAATATTAAGGAATATCTTTAAAAACCATATCAACTAAAATTCCTTGCTACATATATTATCAAAAGTAAAATGCATGAATACGTCTTTAATATCAATGATTCTCCACCTAGTGGGGTATAGAAAATGATTCTCATGCTTAGTGAAGTGTTTGATTCTTGGGATCCAAAAAAAATAGTAACACATTCTAGGTTTTGATTATCTTATTCTTAAATGGAAAAAACCCTTAAAGAAAACTAGTGAGATATAACAAATGATTTTTGTGCTTAGTGAAATGTTCTATTCTTGGCATCCAAACCAAAAACATTAACATAGTTTAGGCTTCCATTCTCTTACTTTTGAATTCAAAAATACCAAAGCCATAATTGAAAGGTACAATTATATGCCAAGGTGTGTATACGAGTGTTTGGATACAAAATAAACATGTTCTCACCATGGGCAGCATTGAATTCTTTCACATTCTTAGAGCAAATAATGCTCAAGCGGATGCCTTGGATAACGTTGGAGGGCGCTCACACAAAGTTGGTTCCACTTTTTGGTCCCACTTAAGAGATTGGAAATGCACTTCCGAAATGTAAATCGATAACGCATATGCGTTATTGATGGAATGTTCGGAATAACCCGAGCACAAAGACGAGGCTAAGGTTAGTAAGGCAGTATCGCATATGAGTTATTTAAAAGTAAAACATCGCATATGCGATATGGAAAACAAAATAAAAACAAAATAGAGGCCGCAGGCCTCATTTTGTCATTTGCATAGTGAGCGTTTCGGGAGAGCGATAAACTGCACCAGCGATTTGCATTTGAGCATTTGGAGTTCGATTTGGAGGTGGCTTGGATCCAATGGCAGGTAACTACTATTATCAATTACAAATTGTTCTTGTTAATTTCATCGTTTTTATATTTGTTTAAAACAAATTTAATAAAAAAAATTGAATGAAATCAAAGAATGATAAATCAAAACAATTTGTATTTTGTTGTTTAAATCTTAACAGATAACAGAAATGAGCAAGATACTGTGGAAAACGAACCCACTAATGACCAAGAACCAAACCCAAACATGAACCCAAACCCAAACCCAGAGGGGGAAGAAGACCGAAACTCACATATTCTGGCGCATTTGGGTGCATTGAGGTGCCTTAGCTCATCTTTTAGAGGAGGGGATCATTTGGGACAATCTTTACTCGAGGCGTTGGACACTATTACAAACACAATTGCCAATGCTCAAGGAGCTTTGTACAACATTAGCTCGTATAGAGAATCCAGGAGGCAATACTATTCCGATGGTTTGAGTTATAAAGACATCAAAAACCTAAAGATTACACAAGACCAATTATTTTCATTATTCTGGGACCCTAGCACCGGATTGGTTCCACCCACCATTCGAACACACATTTCCATATATTGGTGTGTGGAACCAAATATAAAGTCCAATTGGATGGATCGCTGGTATATGGTCTTCGATGAAGACCCTCATGGGAATAGGGACATCCCATTTTATTTCCTCAAGAAGTTGTATGCAGAATTCATTCTAGTGAAACATGTCAACTATTTCAAAATTTTAGGCTTCCAAGGTGTTGGTTATGGGATGCCCCAAGATAGGGAAGGGGCGAGGATGGATCCTAGCCGTGTGCTATGCCCTCCATGCACACCAAAACCCCCTCGGGTATATCCTCATGTGGGTCCTATGATTGAGGATACACAGGATGCCTTATTTGACTTGGCAGATATATTGCTTCAACATGGGACTGATGTCCAAGGAAATGTAGGTCAAGGGGTTGGCACTTCTAAGGCCAGCCCATCGCACAGTAAGGATCCATCTACAGAGAACACTGGATATGTAGAGCATTTAGAGCATCGTGTTACTCCACACCCTTGCACAACGTGTGGAGTCATATGCTATGGCCCTGCTTCAGAGTTATGGGATAATGGATTACTTCGATTTGTAAGTAAAACTCATCATTTTCATATTATATTTTGTTTAATATCACAATTTTCAATTGTTTCGCAATTTATTTCTATTTAATTATCTAACAAATTATGTGAACAAATATACAGCTGGTGTCCCATGGCACCCCAGATTCGCATTGTCCGCTGACTAATGTTGAGAACATTGATGAGGATGAGGATGAGGATGATGATGAGGATGAGGATGATGATGATGATGATGATGATGATGATGATGACGACGACGATGACAATGATGATGAACAATGATGGTGATTATGATGATGAGGATGATGAGGATGAGGATGATAATGACGACGACGATGATGAGGAACAATGATGGTTGATGAGGATGAGGATGATGAGGATGATGATGAGGATGATGATGGTGATGATGATGATGACGATGATGATGATGATGAGGAGGAGGAGGATGATGACCATGATGATGATGATGAGGATGATGATGATGATGATGACAACGATGATGACGAACAATGATGGTGATGAGGAGGAGGAGGGGGGTGATGACTATGATGATGATGATGAGGATGAGGGTGATGATGATAATGATGACCATGATGATGATGATGATGATGATGAGGGTGATGATGATTATGATGATGATGAGGAGGATGATGTTGATGATGATGACGATGAAGATGATGATGACGATGAAGATGATGATGACGATGAAGATGACGATGACAATGAACAATGATGGTGATGATGAGGAGGAGGAGGATGGTGACTATGATGATGATGAGGATGAGGGTGATGACGATGATGATAATGATGAGGATGATGATGATGATGATGACGATGACGATGATGATGAACAATGATGGTGATGATGATGACGATGATGATGATGATGGGGATGATGAGGATGAGGGTCATGATGATGATGATGACTCAGGATGATAATGATGATGATGATGATAATGATGATGACGATGATGATAAACAATGATGGTGATGATGATGAAGATGATGATGAGGATGAGGATGTGGATGATGAAGATGATGATGGGGAACAATGATGATGATGATGATAATAGGTTTAGTTGAAACTTTGCTTTGATTTTATTTTCAGGCATTTGTAATGGAATGGTGATGATGAACAATGATGAGGAGGAGGAGGAGGAGGATGACAATGATTATGATGAGGATGATGACTATGATGAGGAGGAGGAGGAGAATGATGACGATGATGATCGTGATGATGATGATGATGAACAATGATGGTGATGATGGTGATCACGATGATGATGACACTACTACATTTTGACCAAAAATCCGAAGGCCGTCATGTCGGATTTTCGACACTTCCCTGTCGCATGTACGACACTTGGATTTTTTGTTAAGCGTCGGAACCTTGTCGCCGGTTATCCGACACTTAAATAACCGTCGCTTAAGCGACACCTATGTAACCGTCGCTTAAATGTAAAGTGTCGCTTAAGCGACAGAATATTTTCAACGGTAGGAAAAAAAAAAATTAAAAATAGCCTTCATAACCGTCGCTTAAGCGACGGCAATCCAAACAAGGCGTCGAAAAAGTGACACCTACAACTGTCGGAAAAGCGACAAAACTCCAAACAAGGCGTCGGACAAGTGACGGAAATCCAGAAAAGGCGTTGGATAAGCGACAGATGCTAAGCGTCGCTTAAGCGACGGCTGTGATTTTTTTAAAAAAAAAAATATTTGCAAATTAGGATCTAGTTGTTCCTCAGTTTATTCTCTTAGTGGAAGGATGGATAGGAGCAGTATATAGGCAGCCTTAACCCAGCTTTGGATCTCACTAAGTACTCTGATTTTATTTCTTCTTTAGTTATTCTCATTAAGAGGTTCTGAAACTCAATGTATATGCCTTTACATTTTTTGC
>LPNX010049149.1:134966-159532 GCA_001517045.1 Pseudotsuga menziesii | reverse complement strand
ATACAATAGCTCCTGGTCTATAATCCTGATATACATACCCACCCTTCCTTTTCTATTGTGCTGCAAGTGTCAAGTACTCCCCTTTTATAACCATTGAGCTGGTTGGGAATTCAATATTTTCATTATCTATAATAGGTTCTAGAAGGATTTGTTTCCCCTCTAAGCAACGTACCAACCAATAGTCAGAACCCCATTCATTATTTTTTGGGGCAACCACTGCATATATCTGACCTTTGAAAGGAAATAGGTCGAGTTAACAATACAGTTTGTAAATAAGGTCTTGCATTTCTAATTTCTACATAAATTAAATTATACAAAGGTCGAGTAAACAATACATAAATACATTTTCTTATTTAGGTACTACTCATGTACCTGCTTGTATGAGATCCGATATGTGATCATAATCTCTAGAAATGTGTGTCTGATCATCTTCCAAATGGTCTATTTCATTGCCCCTATTGAAATTGGTGCCAAGTGTCTCTCGATCCCATGTATCAATGGTATCAGTATGCTCACAATCATCCCATTCACCGATGCTACAGGAAATGCAAAATAAATCCTTCAATCTTGTCCAAATTTGTAGGGCCGAGTTTCTTGACCTTCTAATTGAATGAAACTGTCGAGTTCCATGCACTGTGTTCACCCGAGGTGTTTGTGATCGGTCCACATTTGTAACCTCCCAGAATATTCTTCGCACTAAGTGTTTCCTTGTTGCTTTTTCTCCCATGATAGATGCAACGTCTCGAAGGAGAGCACCTGTAAACTTCATCTCTTCCCTTCGAAGGGCAGTTTTAATGCATGCACCAGCACCATCGTGCTCTCCTTTTCCATGACCAGTTTCAAAGTAGTTCCATACATGTGGCACCTTGTATTTTAGGTGCAACAAACACAACCATTCAAATACATGTGCATTCTTGAACTGTCCAGCACAACCATCTGACCAAATGACATGACAATAAAATGGTATATCCATAGCTATCACATGGTCATAGAATAATTTAAAGCAATGTTGCACGTAATGGATTTCATGGGTCCAGTCGTCACTTATGTAGAAGTGACTTTCTTTTAGTATCACACGTTTCTCTTCACTGCTATCTTGCCCATGTCGATACGTGATATGCACCATTATGCTCACCTGCTGTGAGTGATAGTGTTGACTTTGAATTTCATTTTGTGGTTGTGGGGTATAATTTTCAGCAAAGTCAACCACTAATAGTATTTTTCCGAGAGGGAAAGTGTACCGGCATATTCTGAATTGATCATCTTGCCACCGTGCCATATCGACATGTTGAATGTACTGTTGGATCTTTCCACAAAACTCTGGCATAAAATCACATACTCGAACCTGGTACATGAATATTAATATGTCAATAAACCACATAAAAAAATGTGTGTGTACACATGAATATTAATTTGTCAATATTCAAGAATTTACCTGTGAAGTCACCAATTTAATCTTCCTGCTTTCTTTCCCATCATTTAGCTGATATGTCTCATATTGATAGTTCTGCTTCTCAACAATTGCATTCTCGAATGCTTGATATTCACTTTCATGGATGCAATCAGACCATAAGGATAGCCCACCACAATTGTTGCAAGAACCATCTACACATTGTTTTAAGTAATGTCTCTGCCCATCTTGCCTCGGACACATGATTCTATGGATGAAATCTCTGGATGACATTGGTGGTACTGTACTTGAGCATTCCTGCACATGGTTAGGATGCAAAAAATGACGTATATTTGCAAATGTATGGTAATATAGGTCAAACTCTATGTGGTATCTACAATAACAAGTGTTCCGGATGGTATTGATTCTAACATACCAAGGCTTGCATTTTTCAAAAGATCTTTGCCCGAGACTTAACTCTACATGGGCAACTTTAAACATCTCGAATAGTTGAGTTTGTGTCATGTCAAGATAATGCTTAACATGAGGCTCAGTGTGATGCAAACCCCTACAATATTTAACACATCCTTCGTGTTAGAAGAAGGCCTAGTGTTATCATGCCAAAACGTTTGCACTATGCCTTTCACTGCTTCGACTAACTTCATGTCTTTGCAGGGAAACCTATTGCTAAATGCCCATAATGTTTCCATTTGTCCCTCTACATCAAGGTTGTCTCTTCTTACTGAATATTTTTTAGGAGTCTTTGGATGTAAAGGAACAATTTCTGATGTGCATTTAAGTAAATGACATTGTCTTGTGGATCTATATACAATTGATTTATCCAATACACGATGAGCCACATTAAAGTCTTTTGAACAAGTTTTTTTACCAATCAATGTGAATGCAGTAGCAAGAGATTTAACAATGTGATTACTTGATTCCATATTCTTCATTGTTGTTATGCCTAAATTTCTTCTAATAGTTGCCATATTTCTAGATTTAAGCAAAGCTAAAAACAGTTGGCATTTACCGACTTCGGATTTGTTATCAAAATATTGTTTCATTATTTGAGAAGAATGATGAAGGATAGTGTGTTTAGCCACCTTACCTTCCATGGAAGTCAATCCGCTCTCATCCACTTGTATTCGTTTAGGAGTTCTCTTTTGTTTTGATACAAAATTTCTTGCCATTTGAAATGCTAGAGTGACGTTTACATCCACTACTGGCTCACAACTTCGATTAGGCAATTGAACCACCGAACATGGTTGTTGCTGAGTCACATTTTCATCAGGAGTAACATAATTATTGAACTATTCACAAGATTGTTCGTCTACTAATGGATGAATAATATCAACTTCTGTATAACCAACTTCTTTTAATGTTGCATTATCTTCCTTAGCCTCTATGTCAAGTATCTCTTGAGGGGGAATGGGAACTATTTGCTCTTGTAATGAATGCCAACGATTTCTTGAATCTTCCCTTTTTTTTGTTTTTTTATTCTGCTTCTTCCGGTGTAAGCACCTTCCTTGCTGACTTTCTTCCTCTATTACGTACATTCCCCATTGAAATCACCCCAAACCTGTACAAAACTATGCAATTATATAAGTAATGATAAAAAATTGCATGTCCAACAATTCTCTATGTGCGGGTTCAGATGAATTATGTCTTTTGATACGTTAAAGGTAGCCAACACGACGCCACCCTACATTTTCTATAAAAACATATATCGCATCTGTGATATAACGCACCTCCAATATATCGCATATGCGATATTGAATTCCATCTTTTTAATGAAGGGAAAGGGTTTTCCATAATGCATTCCCGATATATTGCATATGCGATTTATTGCATATACGATATATCGCATATGTGATTTAGTGCTCAATGAAAATGTGTAATTTACATTTATCTAGATATGATGAGGATGAGGTTGATGAACATTGAGGGTGTCCATGAGCATGATGATGATGAGTATGAGGGTGAGGGTGTCGATGAGAATGAGGGTGAGGGTGTCGATGATGATGAGGATGAGGGTGAGGGTGATGGTGAGGATGAGTTTGATGAACAATGATGATGAGGATGAGGATGATGATAAGGATGAGGATGATGATGATGATGACCATGATGATGATGATGAGGATGAGGGTGATGGTGATGATGAGGAGGATGATGACTATGATGATGATGATGAGGATGATGGTGATGGTGATGGTGAGGATGAGGGTGATGGTGACGATGATGATGATGAGGATGAGGGTGATGATGAAGATGATGGTGAACAACGATGGCGATGATGAGGATGAGGGTGACGATGAAGATGATGGTGAACAATGATGGTGATGATGAGGAGGATGAGGGATGATGATGATGATGTCGAGGATGGTGATGATGATGATGATGAGGACAAGGATGGTGATGATGATGAGGATGATGACAATGATGAAGACGATGGTGAACAATGATGGTGAGCAATGATGGTGATGATGAGGAGGATGATGACAATGATGATGATGATGAGGATGAGGGTGATGATGATGATGATGATGATGATGATGATGATGATGAGGGTGATGATAATGAGCATGAGGATTATGATGATGAGGAGGAGGAGGAGGAGGATGTTGATGATGTTGAGGATGAGGGTGTCGATGAAGATGATGAGGATGAGGATGATGATGAGGAGGAGGAGGAGGAGGATGAGGATGATGATGAGGAGGAGGAGGAGGAGGATGAGGGTGATGATGATGATGAGGATGAGGGTGATGATGATGATGATGATTATGATGATGATGAGGATGGTGAACAATGATGGTGATGATGATGACGAGGACGGTGAACAATGATGGTGATGATGAGGAGGATGATGACAATGATGATGATGATGAGGATGAGGGTGATGATGATGAGGATGAGAATGATGATTATGATGATGATGAGGATGAGGGTGATGATGATGAGGATGAGGATTATGATGATGATGATGGTGATGATGAGGATGTTGAGGATGTTGAGGATGAGGGTGTTGATGAAGACGATGAGGATGAGGATGATGATGATGATAAGGAGGAGGAGGATGAGGGTGATGATGATGATGATGATGATGACGAGGAGGATGGTGATGATGATGAGGATGAGGGTGACTATGAAGATGATGGTGAACAATGATGGTGATGATGAGGAGGATGATGACCATGATGATGATGATGACCATGATGATGATGACAATGATGATCATGATGATCATCATCATGATCATGATGATGATGATGAGGATGAAGGTGATGAACATGATGACGATGAGGATGAGGATTATGATGATGATGAGGATGAGGATGCTGATGATGTTGAGCAATGATGAGGAGGAGGAGGATGAGGGTGATGAACGTGATGATGATGAGGATGAGGATTATGATGATGATGATGATGATGTTGAGGATGAGTGTGTCGATGAAGATGATGACCATGATGATGATGACAATGATGATGATGATGATGGTGCTGATGATGATGACGATAAGGGTGATGAACGTGATGATGATGAGGATGAGGATTATGATGATGATGATGATGACGATGCTGATGATGTTGAGGATGAGGCTGTCGATGAAGATGATGACCATGATGATGATGACAATGATGATGATGATGATGCCAATGATGATGATGATGATGATGCCAATGATGATGATGATGATGATGACCATGATGATGATGATGAGGATGAGGGTGATGAACGATGATGATGAGGATAAAGGTTGATGATGATGAGGATGATGAGGATGAGGGTGACGATGAAGATGATGATGAGGATGATGGTGATGATGAGGAGGATGATGAATATGATGATGAGGATGAGGATGAGGCTGTTGATGAAGATGATGATGATGGTGAGGATGCGGGTGATGAACAATGCTGATGAGGGTGATGATGATGATGAGGATGAGGGTGACGATGACGATGATGATGAGGATGATGGTGATGATGAGTAGGATGATGAGTATGATGATGAGGAGGAGGAGGAGGAGGGTGATGATGATGAGGAGGAGGATGGTGATGATAACCATGATGAAGCTGATGAGGATGAGGGTGATGATGATGAGGATGATGATGATGATGATGAGGATGAGGATGAGGGTGATGATGACCATGATGACCATGATGATGATGATGATGATGACCATGATGATGATGATGAGGATGAGGGTGATGATGATGGTGAGGGTGATAATGATGATGATGATGACCATGATGATGAGGATGAGGATGAGGGTGATGATTATGATGAGGTTGATGAGGATGAGGATGATGACGGTGATGATGATGATGAGGATGAGGATGACCATGATGAAGCTGATGAGGATGAGGGTGATGATGATGATGAAAATGAGGATGATGATGATGGTGACGAGGATGAGGGTGATGATGATGATGATGATGACCATGATGATCATGATTAGGATGAGGAGGATGATGATGAGGATGAGGATGAGGGTGATGATGATGATGAGGTTGACAATGATGATGATGAGGATGAGGATGAGGATGATGACCATGATGACCATGATGAAGCTAATGAGGATGAGGGTGATGATGAGGAGGAGGAGGAGGAGGATGAGGATGATGATGATGAGGAGAAGGATGAGGATGAGGGTGATGATGAAGATGAGCATGAGGGTGATGATGATGATGATGAAGCTGATGAGGGTGATGATGATGAGAATGATGATGAGGAGGATGACTATATGATGATGATGATGAAGATGAGGATGAGGGTGATGATGATGATGATGAGGATGAGGGTGGTGATGATGATGAGGATGAGGGTGGTGAACAATGATGCGTTGGGATAAAAACAAATTAGTTAAAATTTACCTATAGCACCATTAGAATTTACCTAGTTCAATTATGCTAGCAACATTAAAGAACTTCCATGAAGTAATCTATAGTGGGAACCCACCAACCATACAACTTCGAAGTAGCTAGTGACATTGTGAATCTAGAAGCCATGCCACATAAATTAGCTCTGAACATAATTCTATATATCGCATCTGCGTTACAGCATATTAATATCGCATATGCGATATGAATAATCTATAACGCATATGCGATATAGCTTATTCATATCACATATGTGATATCGATAATCTATATCACATATGCGTTATATCGCATATGCATTATTTTAAAATTTAAATAATTGGCGGGATTAAGGTTTGGAATTAGGTTTGGAAGCAGCTTTAGAATACCGAACCTATTGGCTAGGACAAATCAACCAGGGCTATTGCTTGTATTTTAGAACTCTATCAGTATGCTCAGATTAGATGGCATGTTTTGATATGACATACATAATATTTTTTTATGAAAATGTATGATATTGTAGAGTACAAATTGACAATTCTGAATATGTAATTTTTTCCTTCAAAACTATGTTTTATTTATTTATAATTATTTTTCTAAATGACACATGTTAGTTTTCGAAAATACATACATCGATTGTTTGTTATATAACTTTTGATTTCCATCACCATTTCCCAAAAAAACTATATGGTGCACTAGACGAGATCAAGATCTACGATCTTATATTAAGAAATCAAGGATATAATTAATTTTTTCCCCTAAAGTGTTGCACCTGCACATAAGGTTTTAATTTCAAACTTTTCTGACTTCAATAATTAATAATAAAAAAAATAATTCATGAAAAATTTCAAATAAATAGTGTTCCACTAGGCCCATATGTCCTTTATATGTCTGCAATATTTTATCCCAAATGGACATCATTTACCTCATATATTGCCAAACCCGCACAAACATATATGTTAAGATGTGTTGAAAATTTGAAAACCCACTTTCACGGAAACTAATTTTATAATCATTTACACACATTTTCTCTGCATAAATGCTATATATTATGAAATCTGATTCAATTACCTATATTTTCTCTTTTTACTTCATCTTCAAATAAGTTAGGGAAGTACCCCTAATTGTCACCTAAAGTCAAAGTTTTCTGTTTATTCCAGTATTATGTGGCATCTAAAGTGTTCTTAAAGGAGTCCATGATTGTGCATCAGCCCTTACACCTCAAACATTTTGATCCCTTTAGTGTTTGTATCTTTTAATTACTTTTCATTTAGTTTTATTATTGAGTTTTTATTATTTGATAAATTAGGCCACATGCTTTTGTCCATATACTTTTTTTGTTTTAGCAAAGGTGTTGGTGTAGTGTTATGTTAAACACACATTGATCTCATCAATGTTATTTGGATAACACTCCTTTATTATAATCAATAAGCCATAATCAAATATATCCAAATTCTACTCTAAAGCCACACCAAAATATATCTAAATTTTATTTTAAAAAATGATTTATTATTATTATGATGAATTATAAAGAAAGTTAGTTAATTTAAATTATTTTAAAAGTAATTAAATAAAATAAAATAAAAGGGTTAGAATCTTGTAAGAAGGTTGAATATTTTTTTTAAAAGAGTTTAGAATTTTGAGTAATCATTAATGGTTAAGATATATTAAAGAGAATAAAAAGACAAATGAACCTGAAAAAGAACATTAAAAATACAAATGATCATTTTCTAAAGAACAAATCTAGTAAATTAGCATATATCTATTTTAAACCTGAATTTATCAAACATCCACAAAGATTTAATTTATGGATTTATGCTATTTTATTTTATTTTATTTAAGTCCATATATAATTTATATTTTTCTTTTTTTTTTTAATATTTTTTTATGAATATCTTGAATATTTCTTAAATATTTTTATCTTAAATATTCCATATGTCTTGATTATTTTTATCTTGACTATTTTTCTCCTACATTTTTTATATGTAAAATGCATGAAAATGCATGAATATGTCTTGAATATCAATGATTCTCCAAGCAATGGGCAAAAAAACCAGTAACATATTCTAGGGTTAGATTCTCTTATTTTTTAATGGAAAAAACCCTTGAACAAAAACTAGTGAAGTATATAACAAATGATTTTTCTGCTTAGTAAAGTGTTCAATTTTTGGGATCTAAAAAAAACATTAACATAGTCTAGGGTTCCATTCTCTTACTCTTGAATTCAAAAAACCATGAAGTGCAATAGAATGATACAATTATATGCCAAGGTGTATATATATTGATTGTACCTTAATTACCCAAAACCGATAAATGATAGTAAACCATATAATTATGTACCAATGCATATGTTTTCAAAATATATTAATTGGAGTAGCTGCAACCAACCATTTAGTTATATTTTGTTCATAGTTAAGGACTCACTATTTAGTAAATGAAACATAATAAAAATTTAAATTTTAATTTTAATAGAATATTTTTTTTAGCAAAAATATACTTTATACAGTTTTCTTTAAATAATAAAATTGTAATCTTCAAAAAAAATTATAACATACTTTTTATTACACATTAGTATAATATAATATGTATAATAATTTAATTTAAAATGAAAAACAAATTAATTGCAAATAAAATATGTATAATAATTTTAATTTTAAATGAAAAACAAATTAATGGTAACATAAAACATAAAAACATCCTAATTTTAAACAAAATATATAAATTTATTTCAATACAATATTTATAAACATAATATGTTTTATATTTCTCAAATTTAAATTTTAAATAAATATTTTATATAATACCAAATAACAAATAACAACAAGTCATTACAAAATAAATTAATTAATTTATTATATAAGAATGTTTCAATTCATTCACATGTTTAATTATATTAATTAATGATAACTTGTTATTAAAAAATAAATAAATAATTCAAAATATAAGAATGTTTCAATTCATTCATGTGTTTAGATTATGTTAATTATAGTAAATTTGGATATGAATTTTAAAGATTTGATATAAGGATACACTTATCAACTATATATTTAAATTATATTGATTATAGTAAATTTTAATATAGATTTTTAAAATATATTTATTATAGTAGATTTTAATATGGATTTTATAGATTTAATCTAAAGGTATAGTTATCAACCATGTGTTAATTTCTCATTTTTGTGTTCTTATCACTTATTTTCATAAACATATATTGGATAGATACTTGTTGAGTAGTTTTTTTTCGAAATGATTTTGGATACAAAATGGACATACTTGTTGAGTAGTTTTTTTTCGAAATGAATAAACAACATACTACAAAGTAATTTCCTTTATCATGAATATGTATGACCCGCCATTCTCTTTTTGCATTTATATTTTCTTTGATTTTACACTCATCCTCTAATTTTAACACTTATCCTATGAAAGTATTTACCTAAATTATAATATAAAATGGATCCTGGTGGATTCCTTTCTTTCTCCAATATCCATCGAATCTTTGAATGATACGAATGTCAATCACATGTAGTGCACTTTATGAGATTTGTCCCACAGTTTTCTTCAGTTGTTAGAAAAATCGGAAAGTAAAAAACGAATTGACGATCTTCGCATTGACCATTGTATTTTATTCACTTTCTATATAAAGAAAGCATCACTGGGAAGGAGGGTGGAAGACTCCTAAAATTAAAGGCACCAAATAACTTGAAGGTTTCTTCACAGAAAGAAAGAAATGGCAGCTTTTCTTCACTATATTGTAACGGTAACGAGACAGTTTTCTTCAGTTGTGAGAAAAATCGGAAAGTGAAAAACGAATTGACGATCTTCGCATTGACCATTGTATTTTATTCACTTTGTATATAAAGAAAGCATCACTGGGAAGGAGGGCAGAAGACTCCTAAAATTAAAGGCACCAAATAACTCGAAGGTTTCTTCATAGAAAGGAGAAATGGCAGATTTCTTCACTACATTGTACTTTACTATGCTGAATCATCCATTTTCTTTTTCCCTGGTCCCTTTTTCTTTATATTAGATTAGTTAGTGATGTTTTATTTCTTGAGTGCTCTGCTTTTTAAAGGGTTTTTAACCGAGCTCCGCAAATGTTCATAATAAGTAACATGTCTGAATAGTTTTTTATAATTATTAATATGTGCAAAGTAATATAGTTATTAAATTTTTATTTTATTTTTTTAATTTTTTTATATTTTAAAAATTATAAATATAAATAAAAATTTATAGTATAAAATAAATAAATAAAAGTTAAATTTATAAATTAAGTATAGATATATTTTAAACCCATATTTATTAAGCATAAAGAGATCTAAGTTTTTGAATTGCATTTTTTTTTTTTTTAATTGTTTAAAAAAAATTATTTACACTTAAGAAATTGGATCCTTCTCTTTGTTTTATTTTCTTAATTTTCTTAATATATAATAAATCATATATAAAAATTAAAACTTATGTTGTAAAATAAATTTAAAAATATATGGTAAAATAAATTAAAGTAATCGGCATAAATATATTTTAAATCCAAATCTATTAAATATAAGAAAGATCTACTTTCTTGAAATCTAATTTTTTTATCTTAACCACTTTCCATATATCCCCATAAAATCGCAAATACAAATTACTGGTTAAAACAATTTGCTACTTTAGAAGAAAATGCAGAAAGCAGACCAAAACAATTTGCTTAGTTAAGAAGAAAACCCAGAAAGCAAACCAAGAGCTTGAGGGAAAAACTCAATCACAAATTCAAAACAAAGTCAAAGTTGTTACAAGCAATGAAAATGGACGATTGAACACAATGAAGAATTAGGTCTCCTTAATATTTATATAGAAGACCAGAAGTACATTGGCGCTCGTTCTTACTAAGAACAACCCGTTTGGCGGCGCCACTTCCTTCCATGAACAACCCGTTTCGATACCATGGTGACGACATGTTTGTGGCGTCATTAAAATTAAAGGTTATTCTCCGCGTTTTGATTTGTTGACCACACCCTACTGAATTTCATGCCAACGAGGGCCAAACTTGGAAAGCCACAGACGATGGGGATGCGACTGGCATTTCCATATTTCCATGCCTAAACACGCTAGCAGGAGTTGACGAAATTCAAAATTGCGGCTCCATGAGGTTTTTTTGACCCCTATACAAGTCCACCAAGTGTTTGTGAACGGTATCTGGAGGTGACCTGCAACTTGCCACAGATCGATGCTCGAGCCTCCAATCGATGAACCATCGATTCCATTGGATTTGTGACATGGGATTTTAGCTAGGGGGACCCCTCTCTTTCCTATCCATTGATCGTTGACCACCGTATACAATGGTTTCTGAAACTAGGGTTTCTCTTAGTAGGGGACAATGCATTTCACGCCAACGTGGGCCAAAATTGGAAAGCCATGGACGGTGGGGATGCGGTTGGAATTTCCATATTTCCCATGCGCAAACACACTAGCAGGAGTTGACGAAATTTAAAATTGTAGCTCCGTGAGGTTTTTCTGACCCCTATACAAGTTCACCAAGTGTCCCTCAATGATATTTGGAGGTGACCAACAACTCGCCATAGATCGATGGTCGGGTATCCGATTGATGAACCATCAATTCCGTTGGATTTGTGATGTGGGATTTTAGCTAGGGGGGACCCTCTCGCTCCTGTCCATTACCCAGTGACCTCTGTATATGGTGGTTTCTGAAATTAGGGTTTCGCTCAATAGGGGACAATGCATTTCATGCCAATGAGGGCCAAAATTGGAAAGCCATGGATGGTGGGGATGCGGTTAGAGTTGTCATATTTTCCATGCCCAAACACGCTAGCAGGAGTTGACGAAATTTAAAATTGCGGCTCCATAAGTTTTTTTGCGCAACGGGAATAAGTCCACCAAGTGTCCCTGAATGGTATCTCGAGGTGACCTGCAACTCGCCACAGATCAATGCTCGAGCCTTTGATCGATGAACCGTTGATTCCGTTGGATTTGTGACGTGGGATCTTAGCTAGGGGGGGGCCTCTCTTGCCTGTCCATTGCCTGGTGACCTCTGTATACGGTGGGTTTTGAAACTAAGGTTTCGCTCAGAAGGGGACAATGCATTTCATGCCAACGAGGACCAAACTTGGAAAGCCATGGATGGTGGGGATGCGGTTGGCGTTTCCATATTTCCATGCCTAAACATCCTAGCAGGAGTTGACGAAATTCAAAATTGCGGCTCTGTGAGGTTTTTTGTGCACCGGGCACAAGTCCACCAAGTGTCCCTGAGTGGTATCTGGAGGTGACCTGCAACTCACCACAGATCGATGCTTGGGCCTCTGATGGAAAAAATGTCGATTCCATTGGATTCATGATGTGGGATTTTAGATAGGGGCACCCCTCTCATGCCTTTCCATTTCCCGATGACCTTCGTATACGGTGGTTTCTGAAACTAGGGTTTTGCTCAATAGGGGACAATGCATTTCACACCAACGAGGGCCAAACTTGGACAATGCATTTCATGCTAATGAGGGCCAAACTTGGAAAAACATAGCCCTAATTAGGGTTTACTATTTAACATGCATGGCCCATAACCATAACCCTACCAGGGAAACCCTAAGCCTAACCCTAATCTTATCTTACTGTCACAACTCAGTTCAGAAACAATCTAATGTCCAACTCAATTTTTTCAAATCTGGTGGACTTATGCTTCAAATCACGAAGTTGGTTCTCGGTCTTTGGATTCTATTGTAGTTCCTTTAATGCTGAGTGATTAGTCATTGGGTACATGAGGTTTGTTGATTAGTGTTGTTGGTCGTTGATGAAATGTGAAGCATGTATTGCACTTATTTTTATTAAATTACACTTGAGCATTGACTTAATTTGTAATTTAATCATCCAAACTCATAATTTTTAATTATATATATATCCAATTAGTGTGCATATAGTGAGTTCATTGAAACCTTGAAATACATTTTATTGCACTTATATTTATTAAATTACATGAGCAAGAACTTTGACTTTACTTGTAATAATCATCCAAAATCACAATTTTGAATTAGATATCTAATTAGTGTGCATGTAGTGAGATCATTGAAACCTTTAAATATAATAGTTTGTTCTTTTAACATAGTGCATTCATAAGTAATAGATAATCCACACAAATCAATACAATAGATTAACACAAGAACATGTGGAAACCAAAGAACAAATTCAAAGTGAAATGTATCATTCATTTATAACTGAAATGTCAATGTACATGTCTCCAAAAGTACATATATATCCAAAAGTATCAAAAAGTACATATATATCCAAAAGTAACCAAAAGTACATGTCTCCACAACTATCCAAAACTATCCAAGCCACGTGTACATGTATCCAAAACTATCAAAGCCACATGTACATGTAAGTGAAATGTCAATGTACATGTCTCCAAACTTGTACATGTATCCTAAACTATACAAAACTATCCAAGCCACATGTACATGTATCGAAATGTACATATCCCATAAGACACATCAAAACTCAAGATTCTTCTTGTTCTTTCTCAATGTTGATCCTCTAGGCACAACTCTAGGACCAGTGTGCATCTTTGGATCCTGCAAATTAAATATCAATTGTTAAATTCAACTAAATATGTACTAATACATTAACTGAATAAAATACCATATCTAAATTAACTCAACAATTATCAACATGTTCATGGACATTGCATGAAACAATTGGTTATTAATGGACATCTCACTTCAACGAGAGACTGTGACAAAGGGGATTGTGTTCCTTGTGTAGCAGATGGAGCTGTTGGTTGAACATCAAGGATGGTCGCATCCATGGTCGAACCAGAGGGGACAGGAACTGCTACTGCTCCTAGTGGCTACAATCACCAAATGTTGAAATAGTTAGACATGTGCATGAATAAATAATTTAGACAACAATAACAGACTATGTCTAGCTTATGTTCAAATAGTTGTACCTCTATGTGGCTTGTTGTTATTGCAGATGCCACATTGACTGCTGCATCAATAACTTCTGCTGGTAGTGGCTACAATCACCAAATGTTGAAATAGTTAGACATGCATGAATAAACATACGCCAAAAATAATAAACTATGTAATGATCATGTTGAAATAGTTGTACCTCTGTGTGACTTGTTTCCATTGTACATGCAGCAATGACTACTGCATCAACCATCCCTGCGAGGTTTTCAATAGTAAACTCTGGCTCCTGATGCCATAAACATGCAAACAAAACATTAACAAAACATTTTATGCATCGGATTTCAACTTAACCAAGAAATATCATCGAAGGATATACATTACCATGGTATTAGTAGCTCCATGGTCATGGATAATTGGACTCTTGCTAGGATTAGGCCACCTCATATACATATGACCCTTGTTCACGTATGAGCTATCAGGAGATACAACTCCGGCAAATGGTCCATCTGTTTCGGTTGGTGCCTATAGTCAACAAGTGTTCAAGTAGTTAGACATGCATGATTCAACGAACATACATGTATTTAAAAAATGACATTTTTAATTGTTTACCTAGAGCCCAGATGTTTCCTCGATCGATACGACCATGGATTCTACCTACATCAATGCTTTCCCCCACGAAGGATCTGGCATATGCAAGTTTAATAATTGTAAATATTAAACTGCAAATAGCATTAGTGAACTAACATGTACATTATGTAGAAATTAACAAATTAACAAGTATTAAAAAAATGAATTTTTAAAATGTTTACCTCGGTGCGAGATACGACAATGGGTGCTATATGAATCTCTCCACCAAACAAGGGATCAGTGGATGGAATGTCATTCCCAAATGTTTCCTTGGTCGATACGACCATGGATTCTACCTCCATCACTGCTTTCCCCTATGAAGGATTTTCCATATGCAAGTTTAATATTTGTAAATATTAGACCGTAGATAGCATTAGTGAACTAACATGTAGAGTATGTGGAAATTAACAAATTAACAAGTTTTAAAAAACTTAAATTTAAAATGTTTACCTCGCTGTGAGATACAACAATGGGTGCTATATGAATCTCTCCACCAACCAACGGATTAATGGAGGGAATGTCATGCCCCTCTGTAGAGTGTGGAACATGGAACTCTGGGTCATCATTGCCGTCATAAATCATTAACTACAAGTTCACAAAATTAATATATTATCTCAAACTATACATATGTGTACAAAGAGGAAAATAAATGAATAATTTATTACAATTAACCATATACATACATCACCCAAACACCCACTGAAGACAACATCTGAGGAAAGACCATAGTAGGGACGACCACACGATGTGCACTCATGAGGCACAAAAGTATGCTGGGCATGTGCTGATGGTGCTGCACTAGTAGATGGTCCTGAATTAGATGGGGGTACTGCACTAGTGGGTGGTATTGCACTAGAAGATGGTCCTGCACTGTGACGGCCTAGTGTATGTACCACACCAGGGACAGATGTCCCTTCCTCACCTATATGCTGAACCATAGTGCTATGACGAACAACTGCCCGTGCCAAACTCAAATATGCATCACGTGTCTGTGGAATAACACGATGTATAGGTGGGACATATAGCACAGGAGACTGCCTGGAAGGTGCAGGGATAGGGCGATCAAGGTCTCAAAGCCTGGAATTGGGCCGATTTTGGGGCATCCCCCCACTGATCCCCTAAAACTACAATATATCAAAATAGTTTACGTGTTTACCCAACACGAACTCTGCATACATCTTTCAAAGGAAATACATGGGGATTTCCCTATTGTTATGTGGTGGCATATCAAAAACCATATACCATCTTTCCATCCAGTTATCGACAAATGGCTGAAATGTGCACCACTCAATAGAGATATGAGGCCTATTTTCATTTGGGATTTCCCCCATGCGAGGGTCCCTAAACAATGAAAATATATGCTCTTTGGTAATTTTTAACTTTTTTATTGCATTGTAGGAAATCCCATCAGCGTACCGTTTGTCTTTTTCTTTCTCTATATGATGTAATATCACATAGTATGTTGCTTGGCAATGAAATAGTCTCAACAATTGCATCCAAAGTGGATGCAAGTGAACGGTGAATCCTATCACCACCACTAAAAGCAGTACTAAGTCCTCTCAAGTGGGCAGGCTCAATCAGTTTTTCAGCATTTCTGTCCATAGCCGCAACTGCAATAAAAACATCAATAAGAAAATAATTAGTAACATATACATGGTATATAATGACGTCTCTTCAAAATTGAAAATTTAAATTAAATCAAACTCAAGTAAGCAATATAATGGCATTCACTTACATACATTTAAAACTTAAAATTAAGCATTTTATAATTAAATAGTAAGTTTCGTTCAACTTCTTTCTAGAAGTTAAGGCACTTCTTAACCCTCATTGGTGACTTTTCCATGCACACTTGGGTTTAAACTTCTTTGAATTTAGGAGTGCTATTCTGACATGTTTTGGCTTTTACGTCCCTTGGATATGTAAAAGAAAGGGGCACGGGACTATTAGGACATGTGAGGAAAGAAAAGGGGTGTTATAGGGCTGCCACCATATCCTTTAAATATAATTGACTCGATCATTGTTGGGAACATTCTCACGATGCACTCTAGGTAGTTCATGGGTGTTCACCATTTCCATTGTTGTATAAACATGGAAACCGACCAAAAGTTACATGGAAAAATGGAGAATTTGTGGATTGGACTACAATTGGTTGTAGATGAGCTTAGAGACTTGACATGTAGAAATATATTACCCATTGTTTTTGCTATTTAAAAAATGGGTTGATAAACCTAGTGATGCAGGGGCATAGACTGTTTGAGTAAAGTCATTTATGTCTTTGCTAGGTTAAGGGATCTTAGGGAGACCTAGGGTCTCACATGTTTCTAATTTTCTTTATTATGTTTATAGGATAAAAGAAGCAAAATTAAAATTCTATTTAGTTTAGGTGATGACCTTTAATTAATTAGAACTAGTCCCCTGATGAATACCAGGGTTGTATCATGGGTGTCAGGATGTGTTGACTTGTAATTCGATATCACAGTGAAAATGTTCGTATATTTCAACTTTTTTTGTCATTACGATAAGACCAAAGGCACGGAGGGTAAGTCATATGCGCAGAACAAGAGAAAAGTGCCGAGGAAGGTATAATTAAAACACAAATGAGGTGGGTGCTATAACCAAGAAGTACAAGTATAATTCTTTATCGTGTTCAATCGTCCATTTTCGTTACTGGTGGAAACTTTGACTTTGTTTTGAATTTGTGATTGGTTTTTTTACTCAAGCTCTTGGTTTGTGGATAAAGTAGGACCATTTTGTAACCCATGGAAACATAGTTTAAAACTACTTATGTAATGATTCTTTGATATTTTATTTTGGGTAAGAATGTTAAATATACCCCTTGAATACTTGGTTGAGAAATCTGTCTTGACAATCAATAGTTCTTTGAGTAAACTTTATATAAGCTATGTCTTTAGTTTAGATTATGATATGGATGATACATCAAATGAATGTAAATATATTTTTCCTCGATGGGATAATTGAGGGAAAAGTTTAAATAGAGCACCCTCGAGGCTTTGAGATCAGCAAGGAGGAGTCCCATGTTTGTAGGATGAAAAGGACCTTATATGGACTAAGGTAGGAACCAAGAGGTGGTATGTCAATATTAATCGGTGTTTGTTAGATATTGACCTTACTTTATTTTTATTAATAGATTTAAGGGGCATTACACCCATGGAATCCAATCGAGCTTTTCTTCTACCTAGTATGCTTCTCCTTTGGAATCCTATAGGATTGTGACCTTCGTTATCAAACTACATTTCTTATGCTTATAGCCTCAACTTGCTCCATTTCTCCTAATTTCCTTCTATTTCTATAAACTGACTTCATACAAACTGTGCAATGAAGTGTGATTACCAGGAAACCATCATCACCAACAATTGAAAGTGAACTAGTGTGAGCTCTCCTTTGAAATATTGATAAACTACAAAGAAGTTAATGGACCTCTCAAATCTCTTAGGCAGTTGGAATGTTTAATTCCTTCAATAAAAAAAATTAATCAAACCAAAGAAAAAATAACTTCCCATAGGAAAATTAAAATTAGCTTTCCATTTTCCCTTGAATTCCAATTACCCTAGACATACAATTTCCTCTATCAATATATTGTGGGTAAATGAGGAGTCTTCTTCCTTTTGGGTGGAGGCTGGCTGACTGGGGCATGGCTCTTGAGGCTGGCTGGTTTCACGTGGCTGAATGGAAGGTAGCCATCATCTAAAGGGGGCGACAAGGGGGTTGATTTTAAAACATAATCCGAACCCATTCATTCTCATCATCCTCTAAGGAAATGGATATTGGATAAATGCATGTGTATGCAAGGTGGTCAACTGATCATGGGATGGAAGAGCCAAATGATGATGGCCTTCTTGGCCCCTCCCTACTGCTTCACATGTTTCACCATCATGTCATTCTGTAACCACGTAACATTTATTCAACTACACACTTCAAAAGACAAAATTCATCTCTTTTTGCTTTCACCCACTAATACGACATTGTCACATATAATCTCGATAATATTCTAGGGATCAATGTAGCCGTCCAAGAGCATATGACTTCGATTTGATACGAGCTTATCTTAGTCGGTTTCTATGCTAAACACCGAAAGTAGTGTGATATAACGAAAATTGAAATTCAGTAGCCTGCGGTCAACAAATCAAAACGCGGAGAATAACCTTTAATTTTAATGACGCCACAGACATGTCGTCACCATGGTATCGAAACGGGTTGTTCATGGAAAGAAGTGGGGCCGCCAAACGGGTTGTTCTTAGAAAGAACGAGCGCCAATGTACTTCTGGTCTTCTATATAAATCTTAAGGAGACCTAATTCTTCATTGTGTTCAATCGTCCATTTTCATTGCTTCTAACAACTTTGACTTTGTTTTGAATTTGTGATTGAGTTTTTTCCTCAAGCTCTTGGTCTGCTTTCTGGGTTTTCTTCTTAATTAAGCAAATTGTTTTGGTCTGCTTTCTGGGTTTTCTTCTGAAGTAAGCAAATTGTTTTTAACCAGTAATTTGTATTTGCGATTTTATGGGGATACATGGAAAGTGGTTATCCACAGTGATAAGTGGAGGCAAACCAGACCGCAAGAAAGAAAAGGAGATTATTGGACAGCAGAAACAAGCGAAGCCAATGATGAAGCCACTGGAACATGCGACTCGGGCTCAAGCGTCTTCGGCAGCAGTAAGTAGTACTGGTAAGATTAAAGAATCAGAGTATATTAATACTAATTCTCAAGAAGATGTTGACAAGGCTGCAGAAGCTTTCATCAACGGGTTCCGCAGGGATTTGGAATTGCAGAGGATGCTTTCTGATCGTCGATACTACGGCTACCTGGAGAGAGCTACATAAATGGAAGCTATTTCTATCAGGATCACTAGTTTTAGTTAAATATTACTTCTGTAATAATATACCAAGTTCAGTGCAGGTCCGGGGATAATAAAGTTTTGTGTGTAAATTTTTATTTGTATTGTAATTTACTAGAACGAATACAGCTTCCTGATTTTATTTACATGTACATGTCCTTGGCTTTTTTTCTTTCAATTTCTTACTCCGAATGTTGGATTACTTGCTCCGAATGTTGGATGTTGAGTGATTCAATGATCAGTAAGTCATTCAAAGATATTTAAGTAAGAATTATTACAACATTTAAAACAATATTTTTTTATTAAATGGAAAACACCTCACAGTGGAATTCATTTTTTCATAATTGGGTTGTTTAATCTTTCCGAAATTGAATTTTTTGAAACGTGAAATATCAGCCATTCCTGAAACATACCGAAATACGTGAAATAACAAACAACAAACAGTCAGCCATTCCTGAAACATACCAAAATATAAGTTCATAGAGTAAAAATGCATATTCAACCTTTTAACATTTTAGCTTTTCCATTTTCAATATAAAGTTATTGTTTTTATTTGGTTAAAAAAGTTTTTTTAAGCTGTCATTTATTAAAAATTATGATTTCTAAAATTAAAAATATTTAAAGAAAGCTGCCATTTCTCCTTTCTATGAAGAAACCTTCAAGCTATTTGGTGCCTTTAATTTTAGGAGTCTTCTGCCCTCCTTCCCAGTGATGCTTTCTTTATATACAAAGTGAATAAAATACAATGGTCAATGCGAAGATCGTCAATTCGTTTTTCACTTTCCGATTTTTCTCACAACTGAAGAAAACTGTGAATCTCATAAAGTGCACTACATGTGATTGACATTCGTATCATTCAAAGATTATGTGGATATTGGAGAAGAAAGGAATCCACCAGGATACATTTTATATTATTATTTAGGTAAATACTTCCATAGGATAAGTGTTAAAATCAAAGAAAATATATATGCAAAAAGAGAATGGCGGGTCATACATATTCATGATAAAGGAAATTACTTTGTAGTATGTTCTTTATTAAAGAGATATCATCAACATGTTACTATGCAAACAACACTCCTATAAATATCGAACAAACATGTCCGTTTTGTATCCAAAATCATTTCTTAAAAAAAACTACTCAATATATTTATGAAAATAAGTGATAAGAACACAAACATGAGGAATTAACACATAGTTGATAACTATACCTTTAAATTAAATCTATAAAATCCATATTAAAATTTATTATAATCAATATATTTTAAAAATCCATATTAAAATTTACTATAATCAATATAATTTAAATCTATAGTTGATAACTATATTGTTAAATCAAATCTTTAAAATTCATATCCAAATTTCCTATAATTAACATAATCTGAACACATGAAGGAATTGAAAAATTCTTATATTTTGAATTATTTATTTATTTTTTAATGACAAGTTATCATTAATTAATATAATTAAAAATGTGAATGAATTGAAACATTTTTATATTATAAATTTATTTATTTATTTTGTAATGACTTGTTGTTATTTGGTATTATATAAAATATTTATTTAAAATTTAAATTTGAGAAATATAAAACATATTATGTTTATAAATATTGTATCAAAATAAATTTATATATTTTGTTTAAAATTAGGATGTTTTTATGTTTTATGTTACAATTAATTTGTTTTTCATTTAAAATTAAAATTATTATACATAATTTATTTGCAATTAATTTGTTTTTCATTTTAAATTAAATTATTATACATATTATATTATATTAATATGTAATTATATTATACTAATGTGTAATAAAAAGTATGTTATAATTTTTTTTTGAAGATTGCAAATTTTATTATTTGAAGAAAAGTGTATAAAGTATATTTTTCTTTAAAAAAAATATATTCTATTAAAATTAAAATTATATTTTTTATTATGTTTCATTTACTAAATAGTGAATCTTTAACTATGAACAAAATATAGCTAAATGGTTGGTTGCAGCCACTCCAATCAATATATTTTTTGGGTAATTAAGCTACAATCAATATATATACACCTTGGCATATAATTGTATCATTCAATTGCACTACAGGGTTTCTTGAATTCAAAAATAAGAGAATGGAACCCTAGACTATCTTAATGTTTTTTTAGTTCCCAAGAATCTAACACTTTACTAAGCACAAAAATCATTTGTTATATACTTCACTAGTTTTTGTTCAAGGGTTTTTTCATTAAAAAAAAGAGAATCTAACCCTAGAATATGTTACTGGTTTTTAGCTCACTGGGTGGAGAATCATTGATATTCAAGACATTTTCATGCATTTTACATATAAAAAATGTACGAGAAAAATAGTCAAGCTAAAAATAATCAAGACATATGGAATATTTAAGATAAAAATATTCAAGACACACAAATGCAAGATAAAAATATTCAAGATATTCATAAAAAATATTAAAAATAAAAAATGCAAAAATATAAATTATATATGGACTTAAATAAAATAAAATAAAAGAGCATAAATCCATAAATTAAATCCTTGTGGATGTTTGATAAATCCAGGTTTAAAATAGATATATGCTAATTTACTAGATTTGTTCTTTAGAAAATGATCATTTTATTTGTCTTTTTATTCTCTTTCATATATATTAACCGTTAATGATTACTCAAAATGCTAAACTCTTTTTAAAAAAATATTCAACCTTCTTACAAGATTCTAACCCTTTTATTTTATTTTATTTAATTACTTCTAAAATAATTTAAATTAACTAACTTTCTTTATAATTCATCATAATAATAATAAATCATTTTTTAAAATAAAATTTAGATATATTTTGGTGTGGCTTTAGAGTAGAATTTTGATATATTTGATTATGGCTTATTGATTATAATAAAGGAGTGTCATCCAAATAACATTGATGAGATCAATGTGTGTTTAACATAACACTACACCAACACCTTTGCTAAAACAAAAAAGTATATGGACAAAAGCATGTAGCCTAATTTATCAAATAATAAAAACCCAATAATAAAACTAAATGAAAAGTAATTAAAAGATACAAACACTAAAGGAATCAAGATGTTTGAGGTGTAATTTTTTATGAACATTTAAAAATTTAACATAAAAACACTTACACCTAAAGAAATGTTTGTGTAATTTTTTTTTGAACATTTAAAAATTTAAGATAAAAATAACTTACACCTAAAGAAATTGGATCCCTCTCACTGCTTTTTAGATCCAGGTTTAAGATGGATCTATGCTGGTATAGTACAATATAAACATTAAATTAGTTAATATAAATACGAAACAAATACTATTTAATAAAAAAGAAAATTATTATTGTTACCCCTTTCATTAACTAGTGCTTAATTGAACCTTATTTAAAATTTTTAATTAAGATGCATTTAAGCATAACAAGAAAATATGACCATGGTTATACACTTGTTACCCTCGGTTAATCTTGTTTATTAGCTCAATGAAGCCCAAAATCTAAGATAATATCTAAACAACTATAGAAAGAAGTAACAACTAGGGAAACCAACAAACCAAATACTATTTAATCAACACAAAACAAAAACTGATCTATGATAAAAACAAAAAAGAAATTGTTACCCTTTTCTTTAAAAACAACTTAAAAGCTTATTTAAATCTTAATCTAGATACATATAAGCATAAAAAGATACTAGGACCATGAAATTAATCCCTGGTGTACACTTGTTATAGTGAGGTTAATCTTGTTGACCAGTTCAAAGAAGTCCAAAACCTAAGATGACTTAAATATCTAAATGCATATATACCTAACCATAGTTTTTTTATTAATTAGTTTAATATTTATTGTTTTATTAATTAATTTAATGTTTAAAATTTTATTAATTAGATTTTTTTTAACAAAAACTTAAAATAGATTATATTAAACAGGCTATGCACAACCATTCAGTACAAAAGACAACAACTTATACATTCTGATTGTTCTGAAGAAAAAAGAACAAAACTTTTCCCTACAGGATACCTTAACAAGCCGAAGAGAGTTTCAGTATTTCAAATAATTACAGACAAAGGATAAATACGAACAAACTGCTGATTAAGTAAAATGCAAGAAAACATTTCTTGAGAGGATCATTTTGGTTTACTTGGTTGACCCACATGCTGGGTTACTGATTCCTCCTCCTTCTTCTAGTTTGCTTCTCTTGGATTTTCTTAGACACAACTTCTGTGGTTCATCTCGACCAATAGCTATAGGTCTTCCTGAATGCGGTCTACTTTACCCATAATTTCCTTGAGATTCATCTCATTGTCATCAATCCTTGCATCATGGTTGCCAGTATGGTATGAGAGGTAATTTACCTCATCAATAAGTTTTTTTACCTCTTTAACAACCTCTCTGCTATCAGAAATTCCAACAGACACAATTTCATACAAGCGTTGTATGTTAATCTTCTAGTCAATAAACCCTTCTTCATTCCCTCTACGGTCCATTTCCAACTGAAGAGACTGATTGGTATAACTATCATGACTGCTGTTTAAATTGAGTCTAGACAGATTGCTGAGAATAGAAGAAAAGAGAGATGAAAATCTATCTGTGGAAGGGCCTCCAAACGGCTTAAAGTCCTCGGCTTTTCTAAAGCCACAAAACAAAAAACCTAACTGAGCTTCCCCCAAAATATAATACTAATAACCCAGGAAGAAATTACCTTCAGAAAGGAACTTTCATTCATGGTTATTTCCATTCAGCAAGCTACTGAAATTCACCGAGCTTGAGTGGGAAGAACTCCCGATTGGAAGGAGAAGATTATGGTGAGTGCTCAAAGAGACAGCTTGGACAAAACTTCTATTATCCCCATTGTGCACATAATCCACCAAAGTATCAAACAGAGCTTGAAATAATTGCAACAGAGGAAGGTCAATAGAAGGGAGAGGCCCTCCTTCGAAACCCAAAATGATGAGAGGACACTCTT
>LPNX010049149.1:124966-129966 GCA_001517045.1 Pseudotsuga menziesii | reverse complement strand
ACATTATCTTCACATGACACAAACTCAACTATTCAAGATGTTTAAATTTTCCCATGTAGAGCTAAGGCTCGGGCACAGATCTTTTGAAAAATACAAGACTTGGTATGTTAGAATCAATACCATCCAGAACACTTGTTGTTGTAGATACCACATATATTTTGACCTATATTACCATACATTTGTACATATACTTCATTTTTTGCATCCTTACCATCTGCAGGAATACTCAAGTACAGTACCGCCAATGTCATCCAGACATTTCATCCATAGCATAATGTGTCCAAGGAAAGATGAGAAGACGCATTACATAAAACAATGTGTAAATGGTTCTAGCAACAATTGTGGTGGGATATCATTATGGTATGATTGCATCCATGAAAGTGAATATTAAGCATTCGGGAATGCAATTATTGAGAAGAAGAACTATCAGTATGAGACATATCAGCTACATGATGGGGAAAAAAGCGTGAATATTAAATTGGTGACTTCATAGGTAAATTGTTGAATATTGATGTATTAATATTCATGTACACATATTTTTATGTTTTTTTATAACATTGTTTATTTTTTTACACCAGGTGCAAGTATGTGATTTTATTTCAGATTTTTGTGGAAAGATCCAACATTACATTCAAGATGTCGATATGGCATGGTGGAAAGATGAGCAATTCAGAATATGTCGGGACACCTTCCCTCTCGAAACAATATTATTAGTGGTTGACTTTGTAGAAAATTACACCCTACAAGCACAAAATGAAATACAAAGTCAATACTATCACTCAGAGAAGGTGAGCATAATGGTTCATATCGTGTATTAACATGGGCCAGATAGCAATGAAGAGAAACATGTGATCCTGAAAGAAAGTCACTTCTACATAAGTGACGATCGGACCCATGACATCCATTACATGCAACACTGCTTTAAATTATTCTATGATCATGTGATAGCTATGGATATACCATTTTATTGTCATTTCATTTAGTTAGATGGTTGTGCTGGACAGTTAAAGAATGCACATGTATTGGAATGGTTGTGTTTGTTGCACATAGAATACAAGGTGCCACATGTATGGAACTACTTTGAAACTGGTCATGGAAAAGGAGAGCACGATGGTGCTGGTGCATGCATAAAAACTACCCTTCGAATGGAAGAGATGAATTTTACAAGTGCTCGCCATCGAGACGTTGCATCTATAGTGAAATGGGGTGCATATTTCATGGGAGAACAATCAATAAGGAAACACCTGGTGCGGAGAATATTCTGGGAGGTGACAAATGTGGACTGATCCAAAATGCTTTGGGTGAACAAATTTCATGGAACTCGACAATTTCATTCAATTAGAAGCTCAGACAACTCGACCCTACAAATTTGGACAAGATAGAAGGCTTGCTTTTGTAGTTCCTATAGCATCGATGAGGGATGATTGTGAGTATACAGATACAATTGATAAATGGGATTGAGTGACACTTGGCACCAATTTCAACAAGGTTAATGAAATAGATCATTTGGAATATGACCAGACACATATTTCTACAAACTATGATCACATATTGGATCTCATACAAGAAAGTACATAGGTAGTACCTAAATAAGAAAATGCATTTATGTATTGTTTAATCGACCTATGTAGAATTTAATTTATGTAGAAATTAGAAATGCAAGACCTTATTTAAAAAATATATTGTTAACTTGACCTATTTCCTTTCACATGTCAGATATATGCAGTGGTTTCCCCCAAAAACAATGAATGGGGTTCTGACTAGTGGTTGGCACATTGCTTAGAGGGGAAACAAACCATTCTTGAACCTGTTACAGATGATGAAAATATTGAAATCCCAACTAGCTTGATGGTTATAAAAGGGAAGTACTTGACACTTGCAGCACAACAAAAAAGGAAGGGTGGGTATGTATATCAGGATTATAGATTAGGAGCTGTTGTATACCACTTCACCAACCTAGTAGTTGGTGTAAACATCAAGTTGTGAACACTTTGTCACAAAAATAGGTCACATGTATGATACTTGCTACCTCATATAGAGCATGAAAGATTGATGGACACCATCGGCATTAGAGATGATCTAGATGGCCTACTCGTCTTAGTGCATTGTCAGGTGCGTTATTTAACCTTAAAGTTAATGTTGAAGCACAATTTCAATTATTTATACTTAGTTTATTACCAATGTAATAAAGCTGTGATGACCGATACCATTCACAGACATAATATTATTCATAGGATACTAGACACTATAAACATGATTGTACAACCTCAGCTGAGTTATCTATAAATCATGTTTGCACATTTTCATTGGGTTCTCTTTTTTTTCTTATGATGTTAATAATGTATAGCCTTTCGTGTGCCTAGGATACAAACACCATCTATGGCACATTGAAGCCGCCAAGAATGGTGTTTTTAGACACCAACAAATAGAAATTGGAAAATAACATGCTCTCGAGTTGTTGAAATTTACATTTTTTATGGTTTTAGTTTAATATACATTTAATTACATTACTGGTCCAACTCTTACAACTATTTCATTTGGGGGTAAATGCATGAAAACCATGAACCGTGGTTGTGTTCATAGGGTTCAGATATCGGCCTTTCCCATACACACTTGCAGGAGCCAACGACATGCAATTTTGTTGCTCCATTTGTTTTTTCGCTTCTGGACTGGAAGTCACCAAGTGTCCTTGAACGACATTTTCATGTGACTTTCAACTAGACATAACTCAGTAACTGGAGGTCGGATCAAAGAACCGTCAACTCCGCTGGTCTTGTTGCTCCATTTGTTTTTTCGCTTCTGGACTGGAAGTCACCAAGTGTCCTTGAATGACATTTTCATGTGACTTTCAACTAGACATAACTCAGTAACTGGAGGTCGGATCAAAGAACCGTCGACTCCGCTGGTCTCTTGGCATGTGATTACCTCTAGGTGGCCCTCTCCCTCCTATTTTCAAGGACCAGTGACTTCATTGTGCATTGATTTCGTAAACTAGGTTTTTGCTCAATTTCCTTTAATGAAATTCTTTCATTAGTGGGTCAACTCTGCATAACCCTCGACCGTGCCTCTTACAAGTTATGAGATGGAAATAGAAACACATGTACATGTACAAATTGGAAACCAACTAGGGTTTCATGAACACCAACCTACATGCTATCACTAGGGTTGACAAGTTATGAGATGGAACTAGGGTTTAGTGACCTTTTTACAAGTTATGAGATGAAACTAGAAACACATGTACACGTACATATTGAAAACCAACTAGGATTTCATGAACACCAATTTGCATGTTATCACTAGGGTTGACAAGTTATGAGATGGAACTAGGGTTTAGTGACCTCTTTACAAGTTATGAGATGGAACTAGAAACACATGGACAGGCACAAATTGGAAAACAACTAGGGTTTCATGAACACCAATTTGCATGCTATCGCTAGGGTTGACAAGTTATGAGATGGAACTAGGGTTTAGTGACCTCTTTACAAATTATGAGATAGAACTAGAAACACATGTACACGTACATATTGAAAACCAACTAGAGTTTCATGAACACCAAATTGCATGCTATCACTAGGGTTGACAAGTTTGAGATGGAACTAGGGTTTAGTGACCTCTTTACAAGTTATGAGATGGAACTAGAAACACATGGACATGCACAAATTGGAAAACAACTAGGGTTTCATGAACACCAATTTTCATGCTATCACTAGGGTTGACAAGTTATGAGATGGAACTAGGGTTTAGTGACATCTTTACAAGTTATGAGATGGAACTAGAAACAAATGGACATGTACAACTTGGAAAACAACTAGGGTTTCATGAACACCAAATTGCATGTTATCACTAGGGCTGACAGATTATGAGATGGAACTAGGGTTTAGTGACCTCTTTACAAGTTATGAGATGGAACTAGAAACACATGGACATGCACATATTGAAAACCAACTAGGGTTTCATGAACACCAAATTACATGCTATCACTAGGGTTGACAAGTTATGAGATGGAACTAGGGTATTGTAGGGTGTGATGTTCTGGTACATGTTATGTTATTATAGGGTATTGTAGGGTATGATATGGTATATTATTATGGTATGGTATGTTAATATGGTATGATGTTAGTATGTTATGCTATGGTATGTTATTGTATGTTAGTATGATATGATGTTAGTATCATAGGGTATTGTAGGGTATGTTATTGTATGTTAGTATGGTATGATGTTAGTATCATAGGGTATTGTAGGGTATGTTATTGTATGTTAGTATGGTATGATGTTAGTATTATAGGGTATTGTAGGGTATGATATGGTATATTAAACATGCATGCATGACTTAGAAGTAGAAACACATGTAAATTTAGTGTAATTTAGGTGGTGTATGGTACGTTGTTAGTGCAATTTAGGTACTATATGGTATGGTTATGATGTTAAAAAGTTGAGGATAGCCGTAATGTTAAAAATTTGATGAGTCATAAATTCTTCCTTTAAGTATTGGAAATTCATACTAGCACACATGTGAACCACACATATCATTATATCACATAGGTGAACCGCACATATCATGTTCCAATATCAAGTCAACCATATCATGTTCCAAGATCAAGTCAACCATATATGTATAAATTTGAACCTTGCTTTATATTATATATGTATACAAATAATGTTACAAAAATTGGCATGCCACATGGCCATAATACAAAATAGTGGATCAAACTGTACATCTTTGTGTATAAAAACAAAAGCTACATATATGTATCCCCCCTATACATTTATTCTAGTTATCCCCTCTTTCGCTGCCACTGCCAATGTCTTCAGAGAAGTCTAGCTTTCTTTTCTGACTGCTCACTAGCGATCCCCATCACTGAACAAGAGGGATAGGTCGCATTAGTGGAGACTGCAAAAAAACCAAAATTTGTAAGTTAGTTTACCAACCTATAAAACTTCTATGTATATTTGTTCAAATTCCAAACCAATGTAAAAATTTTAGTTATTGTACGTGAGTA
>LPNX010049149.1:106018-124196 GCA_001517045.1 Pseudotsuga menziesii | reverse complement strand
TCTACCAATGTCAAGCACCAAATCAGAGAAAGCGATACATAAACGTACAAAGAAATCAATACTTAAATGTACCTGTTGGCTCGTTAAAGGAGGGTCACCGATTTGGTGCTATTCAAGCACTGGTGCCTCACTAGAAGCCTGCATAAAGTAACATATGTCAATTTCAGATAATAAAAAGAATTAGAAACATATATACTACATTGACGAAAAATGATGTTTTCAAATAAAGTGAAACATACATGTACCTGGCGAGGGGGAAGAGGTGGGTCAACAACAACCTTGCTTTGGTGCTCTTCAAGCACCACTAGATCAATATATTCTTACATAAAGTAACATATGTCAAAGCGATACATAAATGTACAAAAAGTACAAAGAGAAAGCACCAAATCATAGAAAGTGATATATAAACATACAAAGAAAGTGATACATAAACGTATCTGTTGACTCATCAGAGGTGGATCAGCAACAACCTTGCTTTGGTACTCTTCAAGCACCACTGGCTCAATAGGTTCCTACATAAAGTAATATATGTCAAAGTGATACATAAACGTACAAAGAGAAAGCACCAAATTAAAGAAAGTGATACCTAAACATACAAAGAAAGCGATACATAAACGTACCTGCTGGCTCATCAGAGGTGGGTCGACAAAAACCTCACTTTGGTGCTCTTCAACACAATTGGCTCAGTAGATGCCTGCATAAAGTAACATATATCAATTTTTCAAATAATACAAAGAAAACGAGACATATCAATGGAGGCAACAAGGAAAAAGATACTTGCATGTACAAAAATCAATATAAGTAAGAGTTGCAATATATAAATATATATGGCGGACATGAGGAGGTGTGTAACCAGTGGATTGATTAAATAGCAATGAGAGAAAATGACTTCTACTTGCATTAGCAAAGAAGTTCACTTTTTGGACATATTCATCAAACTCGTGTTCCTACGTACAAAAGGATAAAGATACAATTAGACAATTTCAAAAAATTAAAAAAAGTAAATGTGGAATCATTAAAATCACAATTAAAAGAAAGCGATACATAAACGTACTTGCTAGCTCATAAAAGGTGGGTCATTGATCTGGTGCTCTTTAAGCAACAGTGCCTCACTAGAAGCCTGCATCAAATAACATATGTCAAATTCAGATAATAAAAAGAATCATAGACATATATACTACATGTACGAAAAAATGATGTTTTCAAAGAAATCGAAACATACATGTACCTGGAGGGGGGGAAGAGGTGGGTCACTAACAACCTCGCTTTGGTGCTCTTCAAGCGCCAATTGCTCAATAGATGCCTGCATAAAGTAAAATATGTTAATGTCAGATAATACAAATAAAACAAGACATATACAGGATGGATGAAAAATAAATTTTTCAAAGAAAGCGAAACATAATTAAAAGCATAATTAAAAGCATATTTAAATGCATAATTAAAAGCATATTTAAAATAATACTTGTGTCTGGGAATCTACCTCTACATGAGAGGGATTAGGCTAGGATTCAAGGTACTCATCTTGATCACCTAATGGTGACGAACCAAACCCATATGCAATATTGATAGCAACATCAATGTTCTCAACATTAATCGACGGACTATGCGAATCTCAGGTGCCATGGGACACTAGCTGTATATTTGTTCACATAATTTGTTAGATAATTAAATAGAAATAAATTGCGATTGAAAATTGTGATATAAAACAAAATATAATATGAAAATACTGAGTTTTACTTACAAATCGAAGTAATCCATCGTCCCAGAACTCTGAAGCAGGGCCATAGCATATGCCTCCACATGTTGTGTAAGGGTGTGGAGTAACACAATGCTCTGAACGCTCTGTGTCTCTAGTGCAATCTATAGATGGATCCTTACCATGTGATGGGCCAACCTTAGAAGTGCCAAACCCTTGACCTACATTGCCATGGACATCAGTCCCATGCTGAAGCAATGTATCTGCCAAGTCAAATAAGGCCTCCTGTGTATCCTCAATCATAGGACCCATAGGAGGATATACCCGAGGGGGTTTCGATGTGCATGGAGGGCATAGCGCATGGTTAGGATCTATCCTGGCCCCTTCCCTACCCTAGGGAATCCCATGACCAACACCTTAGAAGCCTAAAATATCGAAATAGTTGACATGTTTCCCTAGGATGAATTCTGCATACAACTTCCTGAGGAAATAAAATGGGATGTCCCTATTCCCATGAGGGTTTCATCGAAGACCATATACCAGCGATCCATCAAATTGGCCTTTATATTTGGTTCCACCCACCAATCTATGGAAATGTATGTTCGAATGGTGGGTGGAACCAATCTAGTGCTAGGGTCCCAGAATAATGAAAATAATTGGTCTTGTGTAATCTTTAGGTTTTTTATGTCTTTATAACTAAAACCATCAGAATAGTATTGCCTCCTAGATTTTCTATACGAGCTAATGTTGTACAAAGCTCCTTGGGCATTGGCAATTGTATTTGTAATGGTGTCCAATGCCTCGGCTAAAGATTGTCTCAAATGATCCCCCCCTCTAAAAGATGAGCTAAGGCGCCTCAATGCACCTAAATGTGCCAGAATATATGAGTTTCGGTCTTTAAGCACCAGTGCCTCACTAGAAGCCTGCATAAAATAGCATATGTCAAATTCAGATAATAAAAAGAATCATAGACATATATACTACATGGAGGAAAAATGATGTTTTCAAAGAAATCGAAACATATATGTACCTGGAGGGGGGCAGAGGTGGGTCGCTAACAACATTTCTTTGGTTCTCTTCAAGCACCAATGGCTCAATATATGCCTACATAAAGTAAAATATGTTAATGTCATATAATGCGAAGAAAACGAGACATATACAGGTTGGACGAAAAATGATTTTTTCAAAGAAAGTGAAACATAATTAAAAGCATATTTAAATGCATAATTAAAAGCATATTTAAAATAATAGTTGCATCTAGGAATCTACCTATACATGAAAGGGACTAGGCTGGGATTCAAGGTACTCATCATGATCACCTAATGGCGATGAACCAAACCCATATGGAATATTGATAGCAACATCAATGTTCTCAACATTAATTGACGGACTATGTGAATCTGGGGTGCCATCAGACACCAGTTGTATATTTGTTCACATAATTTGTTAGATAATTAAATAGAAATAAATTGCAAAACAATTGAAAATTGTGATATAAAGCAAAATATAATATGAAAATAATGAGTTTTACTTACAAATTGAAGTAATCCGTCGTCCCAAAACTCTGAAGCAAGGCCATAGCATATGCCTCCACATGCTGTAAGGGTGTGGAATAACATGACACTCTGAATGCTCTGCATCTCCAGTGCGATCTGTAGATGGATCCTTACTATGCGATGGGCCGGCCTTAGAAGTGCCAACCCCTTGACCTACATTGCCTTGGACATCATTCCCATGCTAAAGCAATGTATTTGCCAAGTCAAATAAGGCCTCCTCTGTATCCTCAATCACGGGACTCATAGGAGGATATACCCGAGGGGGTTTTGGTGTGCGTGGAGGGCGTAGCATATGGTTAGGATCCATCTTGGCCCGTTCCCTATCCTAGGGAATCCCATGACCAACACCTTGGAAGCCTAAAATATCTAAATAGTTGACATGTTTCCCTAGGATGAATTCTGCATACAACTTCCTGAGGAAATAAAATGGGATGTCCCTATTCCCATGAGGATCTTCATCGAAGACCATATACCAGGGATCGATCCAATTGGCCTTTATTTTTGGTTCCATGCACCAATCTATGGAAATGTATGTTCAAATGGTGGGTGGAACCAATCCGGTGCTAGGGTCCCATAATAATGAAAATAATTGGTCTTGCGTAATCTTTAGGTTTTTGATGTCTTTATAACTTAAGCCATCAGAATAGTATTGCCTCATGGATTCTCTGTATGAGCTAATGTTATACAGAGCTCCTTGGGCATTGGAAATTGTGTTTGTAATGGTGTCCAATGCCTCTGCTAAAGATTGTCTCAAATGATACCCCCCTCTAAAAGATGAGCTAAGGCTCCTCGATGCACCCAAACGCGCCAGAATCTGAGTTTTGGTCTTCTTCCCCCTCCGGGTTTTGGTTTGGGTTCATGTTTGGGTTTGGTTCTTGTTCATTAGTGGGTTCGTTTTCCACAATATTTTGCTCATTTCTATTATATGTTAAGATTTAAACAACAAAATACAAATTGTTTTAATTTATCATTCTTTGATTTAAGTAAAAATGTTTTTATTAAATTTGTTTTAAACAAATATAAAAACTATGAAATTAACAAAAACAATTTGTAATTGATAATAGTAGTTACCTGCCATTGGATCCAAGCCACCTCGAAAGCCACCTCCAAATTGACCTCCAAATGCTCAAACACAAATCACTGGTGCAGTTTATCACTCTCCTGAAATGCTCACTGTGCAAATGACAAAGTGAGGCCCACGGCCTCTATTCTGTTTTTTGTTTTGTTTTCCATATCGCATATGCGATGTTTTACTTTTAAAGAACACATATGCGATACTGCCTTACTAACCTTAGCCTCGTCTTTGGGCTCAGGTTATTCCAAACATACCGTCAATGGAACTTCGATAATCATACAAAACTTTGATAACTAAAAAAAGTATATGTCAGAAGTTAATTTGATTGTGTAATTGATTTTCTTCTTGACTGTGTATAGTTGACCCAAGCAGGGATGTAATGTTATAAATATTTTTTTTGTTTTAAAGGTGATTCACCCCATTCTCATCTATTGACGACCGCCTAACAATTTTGATTTGCTTCCAAGTAATAAAAAAAACTGACTCGGGTTTTTCCACCTACCTTCCAAACAGTTTTCAATCCACTCTGACAAAGAAATATTGTATTGACTTGCACACCATTCAAAGATGCGATTTTTTTTGCAAACTATTTCCATTGAATGCATGGAATTTGGTTGTGTAAATTGGTTTTAGGGATAATTTCTGTGCCCTGTAACAAATCAGTTTCTCACGTGTTGCATTCACCCACTCATGTTGATTTGATACAAGCTTATCTTAGTCGGTTTCTAAACACCAAAAGTACTTGGATATAACGCAAAGTGAAAATCAGTAGCCTGCGGTCAGCCAATCAAAATGCAGAGAAGTATCTTTAATAATATTTAATGACGCAAGAGAGAACTGTCATCATTAGGGAATCAAATATCTCAACGGCTTGTTCTAAGAAAGAATCAGAGCTAACATACTTCTTGCCTTCTATATAAATTCTAAGAAGACATATTCGTTTATTACGTTCAATCGTCCATTCTGCTTACTTGTTACGTCTTTGACTTTGTTTTGAATTTGTGAGTGTATTTTTTTCTCAAGCTCTCTGCTCTGTTTTCAAGGTTTTCTTGTTAAGTAAGCAAATTGTTTGTTATCATCAGTAATTCGTATTTGAGATTTTATGACGATGCGTGGGAAGTGGTTATCCAAAGTGATAAGTGGAGGCAGAGCAGACGGCCGCAAGAAAGAAGAAGAGATTAATTGATAGCAGAAACAAGCGAATCCAATGATGAAGCCACTGGAACATGCGGCTCGGGCTCAACCGACTTCAGTAGCAGTAAGTAGTGGCAAGAAAGAATCAGAAGATACTTCTCAAGAAGATTTTGACAAGGCTGTAGAAGCTTTCATCAATGGGTTCCGCAAGGATTTGGAATTTTAGAGGACGCTATTTGATCATCGATACTATGGCTACCTCGAGAGAGCTACATAAATCGAAGCTATTTTATCAGGATCACTAGTTTTAGTTAAATATTACTTCTGTAATGATATACTAAGTTCAGTGCAGGTACGGGGATAATAAAGTTTTGTATGTAAATTTTAATTCTAATGTAATTTACTAGAATGAATACAGCTTCCGAATTTTAATTACATGTACATCTCTCTGGCTCTTTTTTTTCAATTTCTTAATCCGAATGCTGGATTACTTGCTCCGTATGTTGGATGTTGAGTGATTCAATGATCAGTAGGTCATTAAAAGATATGAAGAGATATTTAAGTAAGAATTATTACAATATTTTTTTATTAAATGAAAAATCACCTCACAGTGGAATTCAATTTTTTGGAATTGGGTTGTATAATCTTTCAAAAATAGAATTTTAAATTAAAACCTGAAATAACAAACAACAAACAGTCATCCATTCCTTGGAACATACAAAAATATGAGTTCATAGCCTAAAAATGTGTATTCATGTTTCTGCAACTCATATTCAACCTTCTAACATTTTAGGTTTTCCATTTTCAATATTCAGGTTATTGTTTTTATTTGGTTAAAAAAGAGTTTTTTTATCTGTCATTTATTAAAAATTAAAGTAACTAAAAAGAAAATGGGTGATTCAGCGTAGTAAAGTACTGTCTCGTTACCGTTACAATATAGTAAAGAAAAGCTGCCATTTCTTTCTTTCTATGAAGAAACCTTCAAGTTATTTGGTGCCTTTAATTTTAGGAGTCTTCTGCCCTTCTTCCCAGTGATGCTTTCTTTATATACAAAGTGAATAAAATACAATGGTTATTGCAAAGATCATCAATTCGTTTTTTACTTTCCGATTTTTCTCACAACTGTGCAAAACTGTGGAACAAATATCATAAAGTGCACTACATGTGATTGACATTCGTACCATTCAAAGATTCCATTTATATTGGAGAAAGAAAGGAATCTACCAGGATAAATTTTATGCTATTATTTAGGTCACTACTTCCCTAGGATAAGTGTTAAATCAAAAGACAAGGTTTAAAATCAAAGAAAATATATATGAAAAAAAGAATGGTGGGTCATACAAAAACAACTATCATATTCATGATAAAGGAAATTACTTTGTAGTATGTTGTTTATTAAATATATTATCAGCATGTTACCATGCAAACAACATTCCTATAAATATCGAACAAACATGTCCATTTTGTACCCAAAATCTTTTCGAAAAAAAAACTACCCAACAAACAAGTATCTATCCAATATATGTTTATCGAAATAAGTGATAAGAACACAAACATGAGGAATTAACGCATGGTTGTTAACTATACCTTTAAATTAAATCTATAAAATCTATATTAAAATTTACTATAATTAATATATTTTTAAAATCCATATTAAAATTTATTATAATCAATATAATTTAAATGTATGATTGATAAATATATCTTTAAATCAAATCTTTAAAATTCATATTCAAATTTATTATAATTAATATAATTTAAACACATAAATGAATTCAAACATTCTTATATTATGAATTATTTATTTATTTTTGTAACGACAAGTGATTATTAATTAATATAACAATATAATTTAAGCATACAAATGAATTGAAACATTCTTCTATTATGAACTATTTATTTATTTTATAATGACATTTTGTTATTTGGTATTATATAGAATATTTATTTAAAATTCAAATTTGAAAAATAAAAAATATATTATGATTATAAATATTGTATTAAAATAAATTTATATATTTTGTTTAAAATTAGAATGTTTCTATGTGACAATTAGTCTGTTTTTCATTTAAAAATAAATAGATTATACATATTTTATTTACTATTAATTTGTGTTTTTTTGAGATACAACAATGGGTGTTATATGAATCCCTCCACCAACCAAGGGATCAGTGGATGGAATTTCATGCCCAAATGTTTCCTTGTCGATATGACCATGGATTCTACCTCCATCACTGCTTTCCCCAATGAAGGATCTGCCATCTGCAAGTTTAATATTTGTAAATATTAGACCATAGATAGAATTAGTGAACTAACATGTATAGTATGTGGAATTAACAAACTAACAAGTTTTAAAAAACTGAAATTTAAAATGTTTAACTTGGTGGGAGATATGACAATGGGTGCTATATGAATCTCTCCACCAACCAAGGGATTAGTGGATGGAATATCACGCCCCTCTGTAAAGTGTGGAACATGGAACTCTGGGGCATCGCATAAAGCATCAACTGCAAGTTCACAAAATTAATATATTAGCTCAAACTATACATATGTGTACAAAGAGGAAAATACATGAAGAATTTATTACAATTAACCATATACATACATCACTCAAAAACCCACTAAAGACAACATCTGAGGAAAGACCATAGTAGGGACAACCACACGATGTGCACTCGTGAGGCTCAAAATTAGGCTGGGGATGTGCTGATGGTGCTGCACTAGTAGATGGTCCTGCATTAGATGGGTGTATTGCACTAGTGGGTGGTACTACACTAGAAGATGGTCCTGCACCTTGATGGCCTGGTGTATGTACCACACCAGGGACATATGTCCCTTCCTCACCCATATGCTGAACCATAGTGCTATGACAAACAACTGCTCATGCCAAACTCAAATATGCATCACGTGTCTATGGAATAACACGATGTATAGGTGGGACATCTGGCCCAAGAAACTGCCTGTGAGGTGCAAAGATAGGGCGATCAAGGTCTCGAGGCCTGGAATTGGGTCAGTTTTGGGGCATCCCCCCAATGATCCCGTGAAACCGCAATATATCAAAATAGTTTGCGTATTTACCCAACACGAACTCTGCATACATCTTCCAAAGGAAATACAGGGGGATTTCCTTGTTGTTGTGTGGTGGCATATAAAAAGCAACATACCATCTATCCATCTAGTTATCAATAAATGGCTGAAATGTGCCCCACTCAATAGAGATATGAGGCCTATTTTCATTTGGGATTTCTCCCGTGCGAGGGTCCATAAACAATGAAAATATATGCTCTTTGGTAATTTTCAAATTTTTTATTGCATTGTAGTAAATCCCATCAGCACACTCTTGTCTTTTTATTTCTCTATATGATGTAATATCACATAGTATGTTGCTTGGCAATGAAATAGTCTCAATAGTTGCATCCAAAGTGGATGCAAGTGAACGGTGAATCCTATCACCACCACTAAAAGCAGTACTAAGTCTTCTCAAGTGGGCAAGCTCAATTAGTTTTTCATCATTTGTGTCTATAGCCGCAACTGCAATAAAAACATCAATAAGAAAATCATTAGAAACATATACATGGTATATAATGACGTCTCTTCAAAATTGAAAATTTAAATTAAATCAAACTCAAGTAAGCAATTTAATGGCATTCACTTACATACATTTAAAACTTAAAATTAAACATTTAACAATTAAATAGTAATTTTCATTTAACTTCTTTCTAGAAGTTAAGGCACTTCTTAACCCTCATTGGTGACTTTTCCATGCCCACTTGGGTTTAAACTTCTTTGAATTTAGGAGTACTATTTTGACATGTTTTGGCTTTGACGTCCCTTGGATATGTAAAAGAAAGGGGCACATAACTATTAGGACATGTGAGCAAAGAAAAGGGGTGATACAGGGCTGCCACCATATCCTCTAAATATAAGTGATGATCATGGTTGGGAACATTCTCACGACGCACTCTAGGTAGTTCATGGGTGTTCACCATTTCCACTGTTGTATAAACATGGAAACTGACCAAAAGTTACATGGAAAAATGGAGAATTTGTGGACTGGACTATAATTGGTTGTAGATGAGCTTAGAGACTCGACATGTAGAAATATATTACCCATTGTTTTTGCTATTTTAAAAACTAGTTGATAAACCTAGTGATCCAGGGGCATAGATTGTTTTAGTAAAGTCATTTATGTCTTTGCTAGGTCAATGGATCTTAGTGAGACCAAGGGTCTCACATGTTTCTAATTTGCTTTGTTATGATTATAGGATAAAAGAAGCAGAATTCAAGTTCTATTTAGTTTAGGTGATGACCTTTAATTAATTAGCACTAGTCTCCCAATGAACACCGAGGTTGTATGGGGGTGTCAGGACGTGTTGACTTGTAATTCGATATCACAGTGAGAAGGTTCGTATATTTAATTTTTTTTTGTCATTACGAGAATACCAGGGGCACAGAGGGTAAGTCATATGCACAGAACAAGAGAAAAGTTCTGAGGAAGGTATAATTAAAACACAAATGAGGTGGGTGCTATAACTAATAAGTGCAAATATTTTAGTGGAAAAATGGTGGTGGCTGCTAAAACTGGAGGAAGGAATAAAAACAGTCATAGTTACTAGTTTTGACTCTCTGTTTATATATATATATATATATTGTTGATTTTATATAATACATTGTTTTATGTTTCAAAGGGCAGGCCCGAGAGGCACTTTGTTAATGTGTTTTTGCATTTAGTTGAGGGTGCTTAACTAAGAGGCAATGTATAAATACATACACTTGTGATGAAATTTTGATTATGTTCATGGGCAAATGATTGTGATGAAATTTTGAGAAACCAATTTACTAATTTTTTATGCATTTTTTCTATTCATGCTTGTGCACATGCATTTCATCTTGCATTTCATCTTGTTATGGCCATTTCCGAGGAAAATTATTCAATTAGTATCATGTGGAAATGTCCTTTGAGGGTTGGAAATTTGGGTTTCGTGTGGATGGATACATTGTATAAAAGGAGGAGTTCTATATTTTTTGATTTTTAGTTGCATTACGAAATTTTGAGTTCTTGAAAATTAATTCATTGTAATTATTCACTCATCTTGGTTGAGGGAGATGTGAATTTAATTAGTGACTCATTTATTTCCAATTTGCTAGATAATACAAAATTTGGTTGTTTTACACTATTCAAAAATAGTATTCTAGGTTTAGAATTGACAAAAAGGAATGCTATGGGTGATTCAATTACCTGATTAGATGATAATTCACCGATGGATTTTCCTCCCCTCCTTCTAAATCAGCTCCTCCAACAATCCATGGCACCCATTCGCTCCAAATTGCTCCAATTCGCTATCGGTTTTCGCGTTCCTGATGGGTAGAATAGGCTTCGGGTTTCATGACTGTCTATATAAATTAATTTTAATTTTACAAATCGTGTATGTGTTTTATAACTACATATTGCGTATGTGTTTTGTAGTTATATAACGCGTACATGATATGTTTTCCTATCCTACATGTCCCATGACATGCCAGGCTCGGGTTCAACCATAGAAAGTGCTATGTAGCAGAAACTTGTTGTATTTTTATGTAACGTGATTGTGTTTTTCAAAACTAGGATTGCATCTAAAAGGCCCCTCATCTTCTTCCACTGAACCATTCCTCATTTTCCATGTCGGCCATACCTCTCTTCGGTGGTTCATACACCTCATGTCATGGTTTTTATGTTTACCATGCAACTACTTGTTTTAAGAAGGTGACAATGTTGCCTTATAATCTTTAGTAAGTTGAACAATAAATCAATTTAATGGAGAAATACATGTGTATGTGTGTAATTGTTTTTCCCCTCCATTATTTACTTTCTATCCATTGTTCTATTGTTGTTATGCAAAGAAATTGTATTTATGCAATTAAAAAACTAATTTCTTTGGTTCAAAACATATAGACTTTAATTACATAGATGTAGAGCATAGACCTATCTCTTTTATTCCAATATAACTTTGACCAATGCCTTTTATTTTTTATTTTTTCTAGGAATCCAACTTGTATAAAATGGCCTACTCCTATGTCCTTTTTTCTCTATCAACCTATGTGATGAAATCCAATATAATTCCACCAACTTTAAATACTTGTGCCTTGACTTCTAGAAAATTCTATGTTTAGAATCCAATTCAAGATCTTTGCACAAACTACCTTGGTAGATGTATTACCCTCTTTTCTTGAACTAAATTCTTGATTCTTTCCACGTCCTCCTTACCAAAGGTAAGAAACCTTCCATGGTATCTATGTGGCCCTACACCCATGGAATCCAATCGATCTTTGTTTCTACCTAGTACCCTTCTCCTTTGGAGTCCTATAGGATTCTGACCTTTGTTATCAAACTACATTTCTCATGCCTATAGCCTCAACTTGCTCCATGTCTCCTCCTTTCCATTTATTTCTATAAGCCTACTTCTTACAAACTTTGTGCAATGAACTGTGATTATGAGGAAACCATCACCACCAACAATTGAAAGTGAACTAGTGTGAACTCTCCCCTAAAATATTGATAAACTACAAATAGGTTAATGGACCTCCAAAATATATTTCGCACTTGACCATGCCTATAAATATTTAAGTCCTTCCAAGAAAACATCGAAAAAATTAATTAAAAAAAGAAATAATAACTTCCCATCTTGCACATAAGAAAGTGAAAATTCACTTTCCATTTTCCCTTGAATTCCAATTACCCTAGAGCATACAATTTCCTCTAAAACGTAGCTCTTTCAAATCTGAACCCATTCATTCTCATCTTCCTCTAAGAAAATGGATTTTGGATAAATAAATGTTTATGCAAGGTGGTCAATTGATCATGGAATGGAAGAGCCAAATGAGCCTTTTTTGGCCCTTCCCCACTCCTTCACATGTTTCAACATCAACAAAGTAACTTTTAATTAACCACACAGTTCAAAAGACAAAATTCATCTCTGGTTGCTTTCACCCACTAATACGACATTGTCACATATAAGCTCGATAATATTCTAGGGATCAATGTAGCTGTCCAAGAGCATATGCCTTCGATTTGATATGAGGTTATCTTAGTTGCTTTCTATGTTAAACATCAAAAGTAGTGTAATATAACGAAAATTGAAATTCAGGAGCCTAAGGTCGACAAATCAAAACACAGAGAATAAACTTTAATTTTAATGACTCTAGAGACATGTCATCAGCAAGGAATCGAAACGGGTTGTTTTTGGAAAGAACGGGCACCAGAATTACATTGACGCTCGTTCTTGGCAATCCTTATATATTGGACAGAATTTTTCTTGGGAGGGGATCCTGTCAAATAGGTATCGTTGAATCTCTCATTTGATGATGCCCATTTGACAAGCTCTCCTCCCGAGAGAAAATCTATCCAATATATAAAGCACTCTCTGGTTCTTAAGGAGACCTAATTCTTCATTCTATTCAATAGTCCATTTTCATTGCTTGTGGCAACTTTGACTTTGTTTTGAATTTGTGATTGGTTTTTTTACTCAAGCTCTTGGTTTGTGGATAAAGTAGGACAATTTTGTAACCCATGGAAACATATTTTAAAACTACTTATGTAATGATACTTTGATATTTTATTTTGGGTAAGAATGTTATATATACCCCTTGAATACTTGGTTGAGAAATCTGTCTTGACAATCAATAGTTATTTGAGTAAACTTTAGATAAGATATCTATTTAGTTTAGATTATGATATGGATGATACATCAAACGAATGTAAATATATTTTTCCTCGATGGGATAATTGAGGGAAAAGTTTAAATAGAGCACCCTCAAGGCTTTGAGATCAGCAAGGAGGAGTCCCATGTTTTTAGGATGAAAAGGACCTTATATGGACTCGAGTAGGAACCAAGAGGTGGTATGTCAATATTAATCGGTGTTTGTTGAATATGGGATTCACAAAAAGTGAAGAAAATGCTAACTTATATTATATATTTGTTGGGTCTAATATGATTCTATTGTTGTTGTTGTTGTATATAAATTAAATGTTTCTTACAAGTTTAGAGAAACTCATTACATGGGGCAAATAAAATATATATAAGTTGAGGTTGAGATGAATGGAATTGGCATGATGCATTATTTATTAGGTTTGGAATTTTGGTAGAGACCAAGGGATATTTTTCTTCGGTACGGTATATATGCACTTGAGACTCTGAAGAGGTTTCAGATGAAGAAATGCAAATATATTTCCCAACTATGATAACTAATATAAATAAGGTAACAACTTCTAATTCGAAGACAATAGATCACACATTGTAAAGGAAGCTAATAGGTTCCTTGATGTATTTGGTCAACAATAGATCAATTTTGTAGTGAACTCCTTGAGTTAGTTCATGGTGGAGCCGATGTGAGAACATTAGTTAGCAATGAGACTTGTGCTCAAATACTTTAGGGGCACACCGGATTATGGTTAGAGATGTATTTGAGATGGTGAAGTGAAGTTGCAAGGATATACATACTCAAATTGGATAGGAAGTGCATCAGTTGGGAGGGGAATCTCTGAGCTGTTATGTAGCTTCATATTAGCGATGATATCCTTGTTCAACAAAAATATGAATTCTATGGAACTTAACTTAATAGAGGCATAGTATATATAAACCATTACTACTAGTTATCATGCCATTTGACTTTGCGATATGATTGAATTATTATTTGAATAATAGTTGGATCCAATGATGAGTTAATGTAATAATGAAAGTTGTATCAAAATCCTTGAGAATCAAGTGTTTCATGATATACACTACTACATTTCGATCCAAAATCCGACGGTTTTTTCCGACGGCATGTGGATTACTCTTTTTAAACTTACAAAAAATCACAAAAATACATTTTTTTTTATAAATATGGCCACAAGCGTCGGTTAAGCGACGGCTAGTAAAAAAAGGTCTGATAACCGTCGCTTAACCGACGGCGCGTTAGTCAAAAAAAGGTCAAAGAGAAGCGCCCAAAAGTCACAAAGGGCACGGAACCTAAGTTATTATTTTCCCACACTGGGGAGGGAAAGTCCAGGTCCTGCCTCCAAATTGCTTCACCTTGCACGAACGAGTGAGGATACCGTGAGAAGGCTTTCTGTTTGGCCTACCTAATGGAAACACAGATCGCACATCTCAACTCACTACAGAGCCAGGGGTCGTATAGATCCATAGCTTTCCCCACACATATTGATATTGTATGTACAGTTTGCTCAAATTGACCTCGAGCGATTTGCAATTTCTAGGATATTGATATTGTATGCACAGTTTGCTCAAATTAACCTCGAGCGATTTGCAATTTCCTGGATAGAATGTCTTACGCATACCTTTTCAAGTACATTGTCATAGGAGACACTGGTAGCTGGCATCTTGATCTGTATACATTCATTCTATTCTATGTGTATCCATGGAAAATTGAATTGCACTTTCACTAGAATGAATGAAACGATAAATGTTTTGGTGTTTGGTAGGAGTGGGGAAGTCATGCCTATTGCTGCAATTCACGGACAAGAGGTTCCAGCCAGTGCATGAATTGACAATCGGGGTGGAATTTGGGGCACGCATGATCACCATTGGCAACAAGCCCATTAAACTTCAGATCTGGGATACGGTAACACCCTATCAATTTCTCATTGGTTTCTTTTTACTTTTCATCTCGTGTATATGCTACCCCTCGCAGAATTCATCATGAAATTGTAACTGGCATAGACCCATTTACACTCGGATAGGATATGTACCGAACCCATCTTGATATGTTGGTGATTTGTGTGTTTGCTCAGACTTTTCAGAATACAAGCAGCCAGGGACTGAAGGTAAGCTGTGTCTCAGCCATGATTTAGAACTCCTATATAGATCTTTTTGCCTGAAAGTTGAATAAGGATTTTCTCTTCATGTTATTGTCTCAGGTGGCCATGTGCAGTGCTTATGTTCGGATAGGTAATACATGTCCACCACATATCTGGAACTTAGACATGCTTGTTGAACTTTTGCACTACCCTGGACCTTGTTTCCAGCTTGTGAATTGTATTCAAGTCACTGTGGAAATATTGGGTCCTCAGGCTGTAGGAGGTCAAGTTGAAACAAATGGTGCCAAAGAAGCTAAGCCATCCTTGAGTGACTTGGCAGCAGAAAGGGTCTCTCCTATCAGGAAGAAAAGGGTCAGCAAAGATGGTATAAATATACAGATCAAACATCTAAAGACATTTGATGAAGTATTCTTGAGAATGGACAGAGACACACATGTTATGGCTTGGCCTTCAAGTGGGTCAGACATAAATTTGAATGAATAGACTGCAGAACATAGCTCCAAATATGATTTGTTACAAGAGAGAGAATCTTATGCAACTTATTTTCATGAACTGGTTCTGAAGGTTGTCAATTCCTTAGATCCAAACAATGTTTATTCAGATTCAATGAAAGAACGTGCCTTAACTGCTCTGAGTATGCTCTCCCAAGTATTTTCTAAATATCCAAAGAGCTTATGTTATATTCACATATCTCGGCAACTTATAACTGAAGCTTTTGAGTTTTAATTTGAACTTTGTATTGTGATTTTGTTTGCAAATTTAACAATGTATTTTTGTTGCAATGTTGGAAATTTTACCATGATATTTTTTTAAATATTAAATTAGTATTTCCTGCCCTCAAACTGAAAGGGGTATGCCCTGTCATTCTAATTTTGCATTTAAATCATGCATTTGTTATGCAATGATGGCTATGGAAAATTCTATGAATTGTAGTGTTTAATTTAGAAAATGCTATTGTAGATTTTCCTGGCAGTTGAGTTTTTGTATAATTGATAAGAAACTTCTTCCTACTTTTTGCAGCAAGGTGACAGGCCGCTTTGGTTTGCATCAAAACAGAGTCTCTCCTACTTGGATGGCAGGTGATATTACTAGTCCAGATTCCATTTATTTTCATTCTTAGTCTGAAACCACTTTTGAATGATAAAGGAAATGGTGATTGTGGACCTGGACCATGGGGAGTGTACTATCCACCACTAATTGATTTTGCTTCGGAACTGGTGAAGCTCAGGGCTCAATTGTACTTTTTAATTTTTAGCTGGTGAAGCTCAGCGCCCAAGTCATTATTTTTGGTGCCTATATTGTGTGTATGAGATGAGTCTCCAACTTAGAACTGTAAAAAACTAATGGAAAATGTTGTTGGTTACCAATGTGATCCAAGTTCAAGCCGGTTTCATCCAAATTTTGACAAGAACATAGTTTTGTCACTCTTTTGATCCCATTGTTATTCATAACCATGGTGATCCCTTCTATTAGTTTTTTTTTTTTCATAGTGCTTATCTGATCGGTAAGCTTCACAGGAGTAACTTGTTTTTCTTTGACTAGTTTCCCTTTTCTTGTTATTCATAACCAAGGAGATCCCTTCTATTAGTTTCTTAGTTTCTTTTTTTCATAGTTCTTATCTGATGGGTAAGCTTCAATGGGTTAATTTGTTTTTCTTTGACTAGTTTCCCTTTTTCCCATTGTAGCAGGTTTTCCCTTCCCTAATGTGGGAGTATTTGAATTAATGTAGTCAGCTTGCAATATCCAAATTGGAATCTTTCAGCTAAGACAAAATTGCCCAGGACTTTCATCTGACACCAACTGCAAAAACAAGCACATGCACAAGAACTAGCACTAGCACAAGCACATGCAAAAGTGGCTCATGATGGACGTGGACACATGTCACTGGGAGACTTGAATCCTGATGGTGGCATTAACAACACCCCACTTTTACCAATCAGGCAAGCCCCCTATTGACAGAGAGGTAAATCTATACAGTCTGTCATGAATTTCCCCTGAAATCCCACGTTTTGTTGATCATTTTTGCCACTACAGCATGTCCATTATTTCTTCCTTTCCTTATCTACAAATGGGAGTTTTCATATTTAGTTTGTATCTCACTAATGGATTCTCAGTGTTCATGCTGTTTATTTGAAACTTGGCTGAAGCTTATGAGGGGTGGGGAAAGTGGGTTGATTTACTTTCCAACCCTTTTATGAATTCCTATAGGGAAGTTAGTCTACCTTATGCAAAGTGAACGCCGTGAAGTCACTTACCTGAGATAGTGAAGGTAAGGTCTTGATTGTTTGTTTATTCCATGATGGGCTGTTTTAACTTTTTTGGATGTTTGGTGACCAACTGGGCTGGGAATGTGGGGATTTGTTAACTGTTTTGGATTCACCCTTGCTAATATACTACTGTCAATGTAGTTTATGAAGTATTCAATTTCAAGCAACTTGTCTCTGCCCTGAACAAAATCTGCTTCCAAATTGCAGAGACTGTGTATATCTTTTTAAGCCAATCCTTAATAAACTTGTTTCTTTACAAAATAATTCTACTGATGTTTCTAAAGGGATTACTTTCTAGAAATAACCTACACTTTTCTTAATACCCCAGCTAAATGTGAGAAAGCTTATGCTTCATTGTTCTTTCCAGATTCGGCCAGTGACTCTTAGCTTCAACTCTTTCCTATCTCCACCTGAAAAGAACAACGCCATGTTTCTCTGAATAATTAACCCACCATGGCTCTCACGAACTTTCCAATGACAATAAGTAATATGGGCTGGTCCCTTTGGTGTGCTTGCTTGTTTCTTATTTCTGCAATTCACAACCATTTAGGCACATCAATGTGTATAGGTAAAGTTATGACTCATGAGAAAGAAAAATGCTCAACTATTAAAATACCCCTCAAGTGTATCATGTCCATCTGTCAGTCCTAGCAG
>LPNX010049149.1:21465-105828 GCA_001517045.1 Pseudotsuga menziesii | reverse complement strand
GAAAATTTGAGGCTACCCAGTTTAGATTGCTTTGCTTAAAGTGAGATGAATTGGGTGACTGAATGCTAATATACAAGAAAAATGTAATTGATGTTGATTCTCTGTCGTATTTCCATTAACCATGGCACTTTTAATAGTTACCCACTAGAATATGAGTAACATTCTTTCCTTAGAAGTTAGGACTGACTAGACATGATCTAAAAGCTGTAAGTTCTTTTATTTTATTGCTGATAGTGAAAATGCCAAATATTTATCAACTCGTGACAATGCACTTAGTGGTGGTTTTCATTTATATTATCATTAAATTATCAAACTACATCATTCTAACATTATGGCATATGCTGAAAATATGACTTTAAAGAAAATAAATTTTACAAGGGATTACAATTTCGAGCATAGCTTGAATAAAGTAAAATCAGTTATAGCTTCCTTAACCTGTTCCAAACATGTATTTCTTGTAGAAGTAAAACTGTATTGCAGTATACGATTTTTTTTCCTGTTTGTGGTCAATGAATGAAGGAAAGAATGGGAATAACGTGCTTGTATTATTTCTCATTTATGTTGTTTTTGTATATTTTGAAAATTGTATCTGGATTCTTATGAATTCTTTGATCTTGTGTGTTACAATCAGGCGGACACTCCTAGACGAAGGTGAGATGTGTCACCATTTGTGTCTAATAATCTGGGTTTAGTAATTCATGTTTTCAAACCACATCTTATTACCATTGAAAATAAATTTGTATTTTATGAAGGACATAAAGGATGCTTTGAGAATGAGCATATTCTGCTTTGTTGAAATCACAATTCTGCAATTATAAAATGTAATTTTATTGCCGGAATCACTGCAGATATTCACAGTCTCCTTCCCCTAGACGCAGATATGTGTGATCTCGCTCTTATTCTAAGTTTGCATCTCCGTCTCGATCCCCGTATCGGTCTCATGGTCCTGTGAGGAGGTAAGTGCGATGTCTTATGTGATATATAAATATTGTTTGTTGCTTTATTACAGTATTGCTTTCTTATTTTTTATTCTTTCCTTTAAAGCTTTGGTCACATATATTTGTAATTTATGATGTGGGACCATATGCACATCCAACCTAAGGTGATGGACTTTTATAATTTCATCCCCACGGTGTTACAGATCTCTTGGCAAGTATACCCTAATAGGAATTTTTCATAGAACATAACAAGAATTTTCAGAGTAAATGGAGAGGTACCAAGTAACTGACTGAGACAGCTATTTCCTCCTACCGCAGGCAATCTGCTATATATGCCACCCCCTAGCCAGGCTATGATACCACCAGGGCAAAGAATGTTGCAGACAACCCAAGTCTGCTGTAACTCTTTTTACTCAGATCTGGTTTAGTACAGGACACAGAATACTTGTTCTTGGCACAGCTTTGTTCGACAGTCCACTTTGGATTCATAGACTTGTACCACTAGATTCTTTACATCGGCCTTTAATATTAGGAGAGTTTCAACTTCTTGCCTATGAGTTCCTCCGAGTGTCACCCAACCAATGCCTCTCTACCTTAGGCACCGCCCAAAGGACATCATCATGAAATGCATTGAAGGCTTCAGACTTCTTAGTGATTGATGTAGTGACATATACTTCATATTCCCCACTATCTTCTTTGTCATCTCTTTCTGATGATAGATATTAAAGATACATATTTGCTTTCTTTTTTTTTGCACTTGTTATCTATTTTCTAGCATTCTGGACTGAGTCATTTGCCCTCATACAGATTGCTACATCTGTTTGTACTTTTTAGTCCCAATGACCTACTCTTTTGGTCATTTATGGACATTAACAAAATGATCTTATTTTCTCTTATTTGGTAGAGGCCTTCAAGCTCAGTAAAACCATAGATAGAATCTGAAATATTTTCATTCACCCACTACAATGCATTTCAGGACAGATAATCACATGTGTGTTCTATCTGGATCTTTACATAATGGAGTTGGACTGATTGACAAGCTAACACTCTGCACACAGGCATTCTACCATGCACCTAAGGACAGACGGTTTGACCCTTTTTGGGTTGTCAATGGTCTTTGAGAATGAGTACAGTTTTCAAGTGAATAAACGCATATAAAATTAGTAGTGACTAACAACCCAAGTACTTGTCTTAAAATAAGAGTGATACTTCTAGATACCATGACACCTCCTAACTCAAAATGAACTGTTTCATTCATTGAACAATGGAGCGTCTGATTTGGTTGAGCACATACTTGAGTTATCTGCTGAACATTGTTTCGAATAAAGAGATGTGGCTGCTTTTCTAAGACCTTATTCATCACATCAAGGCCCTGTGCAAGAGCTGTTGAAGGATCCTTGTTTTTCCCTAGAGGCTGCAAACTGCTAAGTAACTTTTCCAAATAATCAAACTTTACATTAGCTGTTGGCCAAACCTCTAATTCCTGTGATAGCAACTCTAATGCCTGTTTGTACATTGCAGACATTTCTTTATCCTTGGGTTCTGTAACCAAAGCAACCTGCATCAACATGAAGCAGTGATTAGATAATAAGAATAATTACAGTTGACCAAAATTTCATTAGTCTTGAAACTAAAGCCCATGTTGCCATATAGAATATTACAGTACTCTCAAAATCTCTAACAAAATTTTCCATGCAAACCTTCAAATTTTACACCATAATCTGCTGTGGTAAGTCCTACGCCGGTTTCTGGGTGAAACAACATCAAGGATTCTTTGTACAACTTGTATGCAATTTCTCTAGTAAGGCACTAAATATATGAAAGACTTAGAGAATAAAAAATACAACTGCTAAAAGCACTGATCACTTATCCCATGCAACAACTAGCCCAACAAGCTCTATAGTAAGACATCTATTCTCTGGGGGGCTGTTCTGAGGCAGTCCAAGGCGACTCAGTGAATTTACCATTTGTGGCACAAATTGGGCTTGACAGCAATAAAATAGGTCTGAATGTCACACAATAAGCTGGAAAATGTGAATCAAATTAGCAACTGAATGCCCTTCTTCAACCAGTATTTTCTTTGTATAACGAATCCATAAAGGTATCTTATACTCTCCCATGGGCAATATTTGTGGCAATGCTGGTATGAGAATATCCAGAGCTTTCTTGACTAACACCTTATTCTCTGGCTGGCACGTTCGTAAAAGAGCAAGAAATACCTATAAAACACAAATAGAGGTTACCACCATGATTTACTAGCATAATTTAAAATTAGTACCATTAATTCCTGTTTGCTGACTATCAACAATGTTCAGATAAAAGAGAGAAAACATAAATGATTCACCAATTTATAGCATATAAATATCACCACTGCTAAAATTAAATAACACAAATCAAAATCAATAGGCTCGAGATTTTAATGTCAGATGCTCATTCAGAGGCCAGTGCACAGTATAGACCCACCAAGGGAGTATTTGGAGAAGTAATTTTCTCACAAAAGGATAAAAAGACAGATGTTAGTATAGACATGATGTTGCTCTCAACATCCTCAAGTCTACCAATTTTTTCAACCCTTTACATTTCCAATTTCTATCTATATTTTAAACAGGTATGGCTTATTTTACCAGGTATGGCTTATTCCAGAACCACCATTTTCCAGGTAGGAAAAGACTGGCTACAAAGCCAGAAGCTTTTTGAGGATGTTAAGAGACACAAATCCATAAAGGTATCTTATACTCTCCCATGGGAAATCTTCGTGGCAGTGCTAGTATGAGAATATCCAGAGCTTGCTTGATTAACACCTTATTCTCTGGCTGGCACGTTCGTAAAAGAGCAAGAAATACCTATAAAACATAAATAGAGGTTACCACCATGATTTACTAGCATAATTTAAAATTAGTACCATTAATTCTTGTTTGCTGACTATCAACAATGTTCAAATAAAAGAGAGAAAACATAAATGATTCACCAATTTATAGCATATAAATATCACCACTGCTAAAATTAAATAACACAAATCAAAATCTATAGGCTCGAGATTTGAATGTCAGATGCTCATTCAGAGGCCAATGCACAGTATAGACCCACCAAGGGAGTATTTGGAGAAGTAATTTTCTCACAAAAGGATAAAAAGACAGATGTTAGTATAGACATGATGTTGCTCTCAACATCCTCAAGTCTACCAATTTTTTCAACCCTTTACATTTCCAATTTCTATCTATATTTTAAACAGGTATGGCTTATTTTACCAGGTATGGCTTATTCCAAAACCACCATTTTCCAGGCAGGGAAAGACTAGCTACATAGCCAGAAGCTTTTTGAGGATGTTAAGAGACACAAATCCATAAAGGTATCTTATACTCTCCCATGGGTAATCTTCATGGCAGTGCTGGTATGAGAATATCCAAAGCTTGCTTGACTAACACCTTATTCTCTGGCTGGCACGTTCATAAAAGAGCAATAAATACCTATAAAACATAAATAGAGGTTACCACCAAGATTTACTAGCATAATTTAAAATTAGTACCATTAATTCCTGTTTGCTGACTATCAACAATGTTCAGATAAAAGAGAGAAAACATAAATGATTCACCAATTTATAGCATATAAATATCACCACTGCTAAAATTAAATAACACAAATCAAAATCTATAGGCTCGAGATTTGAACGTCAGATGCTCATTCAGAGGCCAGTGCACAGTATAGACCCACCAAGGGAGTATTTGGAGAAGTAATTTTCTCACAAAAGGATAAAAAGACAGATGTTAGTATAGACATGATGTTGCTCTCAACATCCTCAAGTCTACCAATTTTTTCAACCCTTTACATTTCAAATTTCTATCTATATTTTAAACAGGTATGGCTTATTTTACCATGTATGGCTTATTCCGGAACCACCATTTTCCAGGTAGGAAAAGACTGGCTACAAAGCCAGAAGCTTTTTGAGGATGTTAAGAGACACGAATCCATAAAGGTATCTTATACTCTCCCATGGGCAATCTTCGTGGCAGTGCTGGTATGAGAATATCCAGAGCTTGCTTGACTAACACCTTATTCTCTGGCTGGCATGTTCGTAAAAGAGCAAGAAATACCTATAAAACACAAATAAAGGTTACCATCATGATTTACTAGCATAATTTAAAATTAGTACCATTAATTCCTGTTTGCTGACTATCAACAATGTTCAGATAAAAGAGAGAAAACATAAATGATTCACCAATTTATACCATATAAATATCACCACTGCTAAAATTAAATAACACAAATCAAAATCTATAGGCTCGAGATTTGAATGTCAGATGCTCATTCAGAGGCCAGTGCACAGTATAGACCCACCGAGGGAGTATTTGGAGAAGTAATTTTCTCACAAAAGGATAAAAAGACAGATGTTAGTATAGACATGATGTTGCTCTCAACATCCTCAAGTCTACCAATATTTTCAACCCTTTACATTTCCAACTTCTATCTATATTTTAAACAGGTATGGCTTATTTTACCAGGTATGGCTTATTCCAGAACCACCATTTTCCAGGTAGGAAAAGACTGGCTACAAAGCCAGAAGCTTTTTGAGGATGTTAAGAGACACGAATCCATAAAGGTATCTTATACTCTCCCATGGGAAATCTTCATGGCAGTGCTGGTATGAGAATATCCAGAGCTTTCTTGACTAACACCTTATTCTCTGGCTGGCACATTCGTAAAAGAGAAAGAAATACCTATAAAACACAAATAGAGGTTACCACCATGATTTACTAGCATAATTTAAAATTAGTACCATTAATTCCTGTTTGCTGACTATCATCAATGTTCAGATAAAAGAGAGAAAACATAAATGATTCACCAATTTATAGCATATAAATATCACCATTGCTAAAATTAAATAACACAAATCAAAATCTATAGGCTCGAGATTTGAATGTCATATGCTCATTCATAGGCCAGTGCACAGTATAGACCCACCAAGGGAGTATTTGGAGAAGTAATTTTCTCACAAAAGGATAAAAAGACAGATGTTAGTATAGACATGATGTTGCTCTCAACATCCTCAAGTCTACCAATTTTTTCAACCCTTTACATTTCCAATTTCTATCCATATTTTAAATAGGTATGGCTTATTTTACCAGGTATGGCTTATTCCAGAACCACCATTTTCCAGGAAGGAAAAGACTGGCTACAAAGCCAGAAGGTTTGGGTTTAAATTTACAGGAAAAATTGTTGGAAGCACACATTTCCTTGCTATCTGTAAATACATCAAGGAAGAGTACATAGCATTAGAGTTTGGTCTTTTGTTTTTTATTAGTAGCTCAAATCCATCCACGGTCATTTGTAAACCAATGGAAGTCAACTTAGTAAAACCTGAGGACAGTGTTCTTGTGGGGATTATTGGTGAAGCTAATGGTTGCAAATTACTAGCACGAGCTGATAAGGAAACTGCATTGTACATTTTTGAATTGGCCTTCTGACATGATCGAATACCAGGTACTCATTGATTTTCTTAGTACATAACCACACTTGCATTTTTTCCTTTGGCTATAACAACTGTCCTCTAGTTAATCAAACAGGCATGGTCCAGTTGGTGCATACTATCTTGCAGCAAAACATGGTGTTCGATGGGCTGATGACTAGTTCAATATCAATTCTCCATATGATTGAAATACTATTTTTATGTTTCGATGTGAGTAGTGTTTGCACCAAATTTTATCAACTCTTGAGGGAGAATCCAAATGGGCATTAACCATCTTGTTGCCAAATATTGGCGTTCTTTGTTGAGATGGCTAGTCCACCATTTCACCTACAATTCCTTTGCATATGTTCTTAATATTTCTCAAATTTCTAGCCTTGTTATGTTTTCAAATCTAAGACCATCTCACTATAGATTTGACCTTCAAATATGTTTTTGCAGGTAGAGAAGCCACTGTCATGGCATCCAAGTTCTTTTTTCAACCTGGAAGAAATAGTGACATGAAAAATGCAGAGTAATAACTTCTTCTTCTTAGAAGAATGTGCCTTCCGAAGGTTGTACTAGCTTCCGATTGCAAGAAGCTAACATTTCTCTTTTCAACTGTGTGAGAATGTCTTCCATGATATAATCACGCCTCCAATTTGCAAGCATTGAAAAATGCTTATGGTCAACCCGTCCAGTCTCCTGATTAACACAAGTCATGTTGACCCGAGAACAAAATCCTACAGTGGAAGGCTTCTCAGGATAATCCTTGTCACACAATAGCTTTAACTGATAAATTCACCCATCATGCACCGAATTGTGAGGACCAATGATGGTACCAGTCCATGACCGCATGCAAATATCATCACTATCATCCATTCCATAGCTAACACTTCCATCTCCTATTCCTTTCTCTCCCCTCTCAAGCTCTTCTAGTAACCAAAAATTCCTTGGCACCACAACACTGGAACCTCCTGAACCCATCTTCATTTGTTAAAACCAGCAAATAAGAAGATGCCGAGATGTTTGTTAGCAAAAGCCAAATGCAAATGCAAATGCAAATCCAAATCCAAGCGCAATACTTGAGTGAGAGGCACAGTCCTCTAGCATTCTTTGGCCTCTAAAATAGCAGGTGGAAGGGAAAGAGAATAGAATAGAATATCAATACATGCACCCACCGAAATTCAAAGATTTGCTGCTATTGCGGTGGTGAAAAAAATCGCCTACAGAGAAAGTTCAGAGAAAGATTTGCAGCAAATATTTCTCTGAAATTTCTCTGTAGGTGATTTTTTTCACCACCGAAATTCAAAGATGATTGTTGTTGCCTCAGTCTATGGAAAAACCGAATTAAGAGAAAGTTTTCCTGCTGTCTTCACCACCAAAATTCTGAGATGATTGCTGCTGCCTCAGTCTATGGAACACATAGATTCAGAGAAAGATTTGCTGCTATTGCAGTGGATGAATTTCAGAGCAACTCCAAACTAGGGCATCATCAAGACATGGAAAGAGAATAGAATAGAATATCGAGACATGCACCCACCGAATCTCTGCCAAATAATATTTGTATTTTTTTTTTAAAAACCCTTATAGTCGTCTGTTAAGCAACGACTGTAGGCGATTTTTTTTTTTAAAATTCAGTAAGTGTTGCTTAACCGACGCTCAAGCTTTATATGCATCGTTTAACCGACAGTTATTAATGTCGCTTAACCGACACTTAATCCTCATATTCGTCACTTAACCGACGGTTTCTCATGTCGCGTAACCGACGCTTGATGTTCATATCCGTCGCTTAACCGACAGATTCTCATGTACCTTAACCGACACCTTGCATTTAATCGACGGTAACTGAGGTGTTGCTTAACCGACGGACTAAACAAATGTCGGATAACCGACGACAAGTTTCCGACGCTTAAAAAAAAATCAAACTATCGTACATGCGACAGGAAAGTGTCGAAAATCCGACAATACGGCCGTCGGATTTTTGGCCGAAATATAGTAGTGATAGGCCCAAGAAAAAAAAGGTCAAATATCATTTCATTCGATACATGACTCAAAAGTGAGTGACAAAGCTTTAGAATATACATGTAGATTAATAGGTTGTTAATATTCTAATCAAGCCCTTAGAAAAAGGAATGTTTGAAGAATTTATCTAGAAAAAATTGTATCTGTGTTTAATTCCTTCCTTTCTAAGAGGGAATGTTGAAGGTTATAGCCCATACAAGAAATTCATCACAAGTTCAGAGTGAACATACTATTTTGTAATTCACATTTATGAAAAAATGAATTCTTATATTTATATTACAAGTCTAATAAACTATATTTAATGCATTAGTAACGTCAATTCAACCTCATTTATACATATTACTAAGAGGATAGCGATTTGATTGATTATAGTTTCAACTCAAGCAAAAGGATAGGTTAGCAAAGAGAGTACATAAACATTTTTGGTTGGACAAGAACAATAACTGGAAGAGAAGAGATCAAGTAGAGATAAGAGGAATATTATTGACCAACTATGAAGCAAATTGTAGAAGGGTTATACAACAATATATACATACAATCATACAAAGAGATATGTATGGATACCTAGAATTAGTACAATCTATGTAGAGTTATATCAATAGATCTATATAGTGTTGTGTAGAAACCATACAACTTATGTTCCTCATTTTCCATGTAGGCCTTACATCTCTTCAGTGGGTCATGCACCTCATGTCATGGTTGTTATGTTTACCATGCAACTACTTTTTTTAAGAAGGTGAGGAAGTTTACTTATAATCTTTGGTTAGTTGAATAATAAAGTGATTTAATGGAGAAATACATGTGTATGTGTAATTGTTTTTCCCTTCCACTATTTGATTTCTAGCCATTGTTTGATTGTTGTTATGAAAAGAAATTGTATTTGTGCAATTAAGAAACAATTTTTTTGGTTCAGAACATATAGATTTTAATTACATGGATGTAGAGCATAGACCTCCACTACTAAAATCTGCTCCTCTTCATTTGGCTCCTTCCATGTCACTTTGATTCCCATATAACTTTGACCAATGACTTTTATTTTTTATTTTTTCTAGGAATTTGTAACATACCCATATAACCTGCTAAAATGCATTAAAAAAATATCATAAGACACGGGCCATGAATCTTCCTCTAACCTTCATTCCTAAGCTTAATTGTTTCTGTAATAGTCCTTTCTGCAAACAAAAATTCCTTCTACCTCCGCAATGCAGATTATGGGTTGTGAAACTTGCTTAACTCTTTTAGGATCTTACCCTTTCTCATTTTTGCTTCTACAATGCGGATTGCGGAAAAGTCATATTTACTTTATGTTTTCTCTTCCACGTTCCGCTTTCCGCATTCCAGAATGCGAATTGCGGATTGCAGAAACCCTCTATTTTATTTACATATTTTCTTTTCCATTTTCTGCTTTTCGCATTTCACAATGCGAATTGCGGATTGTGGAAATCCCATATTTTCTTTATATTTTTATTCCACTTCCTTCTCTCTACATTTTGCAATGTAGATTACAGATTGTGGAAATCCCATCTTTTCTTTATATTTCTCTTTCACTTTCTACCTTCCGCATTCCACAATGTGGATTGCGTTTTGTGGAAACCCCCTATTTTCTTTATATTTTTCTTCCACTTTCTGCATTCTAAATTCCACAATGTGGATTGCGGAAGTCGTTAAAATCATTCTATTTTAACTGTTATCCTTTCCGCTTTTCGCATTTCGCAATGCAGATTGCAGTTTGCGAAAATCCTTACATTTCAATACTTTTCATTTCCTCTTTCATCATTCCGCAATGTGGATTGCAGGTTGCGGAAACCTTTATATTTTCTACATTTTTTCATTCTGCTCTCTGCATTCCATAATGCGTATTGCAGAAACTCTAATATTTTATAAGTTTTACCTTCCGTCTTTCTGTTTTCCGCATGTGGGTTATGAAAACCCTCACATTTTCTTAACTTTATCCTCCACTTTATGCTTTTCATAATGTAGATTGTAGAAACACTTAATTCCTTTATAGTTTGACTTCCACTTTCTGCTTTTCACAATGCGGACTGTTGATTGCGAAAAGTCCTTATCTTCATTTTGTTTTTAACCTTAGTATCTGCTTCTGCAATGCGGATTCCAGATTGTGGAACCACCTAACTTCTCTGTTTTTTCTTGGCATGACTAAAATTTTTCCAACCCTCGATGGACTCACGTCTTAAGCTTAATGGTTTAGTTGGGAAAGCTCAAGCTTAAGCATTTTATGGTGGTGTGCAATGGTCAGTTCTTAAAAACTACAGTATCCAAGCTTTCATTCCTGGTTTCCCCTTCCCTTATGAATTTAAGGTATTATACATGGCTTCACTAAACTAGAAAAGGTCTAAACCTAGTAAGGCATATTGGCTAAACTATGCATGCCAAGAGCAAAGACAACCAACCTCAGTTCAATTTCCAGGAAGAAATCACTTTCCTAACACAAAGTGCTCACATAGCAAGTATTTCTCTCAACTCTTTCCTAACACAGAGTGGTCACACATCAATATTTCATTCTTTCCCAGCATACTTAGCAGTGTCCTGCCTCCTTGCATTTGCTTACTTATAGTTTGCTTTCCTAGGTCTTAATTTGTAGCTATAGTCCATTCCCTAATGAATCCTCGTCAACCACTGTGTTCCCTGATTTTTCTAGGGTTTGTCTGATCTTCCTTCGCAACTATGGTCCATTCACCATTGAATCCTCGTCAACCACTACTCCGTGATTTCTCCAGGGTCTGTCTGGTGCCATTAAGGCGTCCTGGTTCTTGATGGACTTCCCTGAGGTTTCCTGCTCTACGTCCCCCACTCTTGCATGCATAGTCTCCTCTTTAATGTGGCTTGTCCCTTTCCATTTTGAATTTCATTAAAGGTAGAATGTAGCGGTTGCAATTGTCCTCTAGGGCCCGTTTGGAGAGATTGTGCAATCATCCAAACTCATCTCAAAACAAAATCTAGATTGACAATGATGTTTTTAAATCGGGGGATATTATAGAATCCAACATGTATAAAATGGCCTACTCCTATGTCCCTTTTTCTCTATCAACCTATGTGATGAAAGCAATATAATTCCACCAAATTTAAATACTTATGCCTTGACTTCTAGAAAATTCTATGTTTAGAATCCAATTCAAGATCTTCGCATCAATTACCTTGGTAGATGTATTACCTTCTTTTCTTGAACTACAATATATAAGAAAACATCATTCTACAAATAAACCACATAACATATCACCATAAGAAAATCACCATGTACTAAGCTACGAAAGGAAAGGAATTCAGACGAAAACAAATACAAGTATATTTTTTAATAAGTTTAAATAAATGCCAAGGTTAATTTTTTACTAACCTTAGATCCTATTAGTTAAATATTGACCTTACTTTTTTTTTATTAATAGATTTCAAGGGAATTACACCCATGGAATCCAATCGAGCTTTGCTTCTACCTAGTACCCTTCTCCTTTGGAATCCTATAGGATTGTGACCTTTGTTATCAAACTACATTTCTTATGCTTATAGCCTCAACTGGATCCATTTCTCCTCCTTTCCTTCTATTTCTATAAACTGACTTCATATAAACTGTGCAATGAAGTGTGATTACTAGGAAGCCATCATCACCAATAATTGGAAGTGAACTAGTGTGAGATCTCCTTTGAAATATTGATAAACTACAAAGAGGTTAATGGACTTCCCAAATCTCTTCAGCAATTGGAATTTTTAAGTCTTTCACTAAACCCTAGTTCCATCTCATAACTTGTCAACCCTAGTGATAGCATGCAAATTGGTGTTCATGAAACCCTAGTTGTTTTCCAATTTGTGCCTGTCCATGTGTTTCTAGTTCCATCTCATAACTTGTAAAGAGGTCACTAAACCCTAGTTCCATCTCATAACTTGTCAACCCTAGTGATAGCATGTAATTTGGTGTTCATGAAACCCTAGTTGGTTTTCAATATGTACGTGTACATGTGTTTCTAGTTTCATCTCATAACTTGTAAAGAGGTCACTAAACCCTAGTTCCATCTCATAACATTTCAACCCTAGTGATAGCATGCAGGTTGGTGTTCATGAAACCCTAGTTGGTTTCCAATTTGTACATGTACATGTGTTTCTAGTTCCATCTCATAACTTGTAAGAGGCATGGTCGAGGGTTTTACAGAGTTGACCCACCAATGCAAGAATTTCATTGAAGGAAACTGAGCAAAAACCTAGTTTATGAAATCAATGCACAATGAAGTCACTGGTCCTTGAAAATAGGAGGGAGAGGGCCACCTAGAGGTAATCACATGCCAGGAGACCAGCGGAGTCGATGGTTCTTTGATCTGACCTTTGATTACTGAGTTATGTCTAGTTGAAAATTGCATGAAAATGTCATTCAGGGACACTTGGTGACTTCCGGTCCAGGAGAGAAAAAACAAATGGAGGAACAAAATTGCATGTCGTTGGCTCCTGCAAGTGTGTATGGGCAAGGCTGATATGGGAACCCTACGAACACAACCACGGTCGAGGGTTTTCATGCATTTACCCCCAAATGAAATAGTTGCAAGAGTTGACCCAGCAATGTAATTAAATGTATATTAAACTAAAAACATAAAAAAAATGTAAATTTCAACAACTCGAGAGAATGTTATTTTCCAATTTCTATTTGTTGGTGTCTAAAGACACCATTATTGGTGCCTTCAATGTGCCATAGATGGTGTTTGTATCCTAGGCACATGAAAGGCTATACATTATTAACATCTTAACAAAAAAAAGAGAACCCAATGAAAATGTGCAAACATGATTTATAGATAACTCACCTGAGGTTGTACGATCATGTTTATAGTGTCCAGTATCCTATGAATAATATTATGTCTGTGAATGGTATCGGTCATCACAGCTTTATTACATTGGGAATACACTAAGGCTAAATAATTGAAATTGTGCTTCAGCATTAACTTTAGGGTTAAATAACACACCTGACAATGCACTAAGACGAGTAGGCCATCTGGATCATCTCTAATGCTGATGGTGTCCATCAATCTTTCATGCTCTATATGAGGTAGCAAGTATCATACATGTGACCTATTTTTGTGACAAAGTGTGTGCAACTTAATGTTTACACCAACTACTAGGTTGATGAAGTGGTATACAATAGCTCCTAATCTATAATCCTGATATACATACCCACCCTTCCTTTTTTGTTGTGCTGCAAGTGTCAAGTACTTCCCTTTTATAACCATCAAGATAGTTGGGAATTCAATATTTTCATCATCTGTAATAGGTTCGAGAATGGTTTGTTTCCCCTCTAAGCAACGTGCCAACCAATAGTCACAACCCCATTCATTTTTTGGGGGGGAAACCACTGCATATATCTGACCTGTGAAAGGAAATAGGTCAAGTTAACAATACATTTTTTAAATAAGGTCTTTCATTTCTAATTTCTACATAAATTAAATTCTACATAGGTCGAGTAATCAATACATAAATGCATTTTCTTATTTAGGTACTACTCATGTACCTGCTTGTATGAGATCCAATATGTGATCATAGTTTGTAGAAATATGTGTTTGATCATCTTCCAAATGATCTATTTCATTAACCTCATTGAAATTAGCTCCAAGTGTCACTCAATCCCTTGTATCAATGGTATCTGTATACTCACAATCATCCCATTCATCGATGCTACAGGAACTGCAAAAGCAAGCCTTCAATCTTGTCCAAATTTGTAGGGCCGAGTTGTCTAAGCTTCTAATTGAATGAAATTGTCGAGTTCCATGAAATGTGTTCACCCGATGCATTTTGGATTGGTCCACATTTGTCACCTCCCATAATATTCTCTGCACCAGGTGTTTCCTTATTGCTTGTTCTCCCATGAAAGATGCACCCGATTTCACTATACATGCAGCGTCTCGAAGGCGAGCACCTATAAAATTCATCTCTTCCCTTCGAAGGGCAGTTTTTATGCATGCACCAACACCATCGTGCTCTCCTTTTCCATTACCAGTTTCAAAGTAGTTCCATACATGTGGCACCTTGTATTCTATGTGCAACAAACACAACCATTCAAATACACGTGCATTCTTGAACTGTCTAGCACAACCATCTAACTAAATGAAATGACAATAAAATGGTATATCCATAGCTATCACACGATCATAGAATAATTTAAAGCAATGTTGCATGTAATGGATGTAATGAGTCCAGTAATCACTTATGTAGAAGTGACTTTCTTTTAGTATCACATGTTTCTCTTCATTGCTATATGGCCCATGTCAATACGCAATATGCACCATTATGCTCACCTGCTCTGAGCGATAGTATTGACTTCGTATTTCATTTTGTGCTTGTAGGTTGTAATTTTCTACAAAGTCAACCATTGATAGTATTGTTCCGACAAGGAAGGTGTCCCGACATATTCTGAATTGCTCATCTTGCCATCATGCCATATCGACATGTTGAATGTACTGTTGGATATTTCCACAAAACTCTGAACTAAAATCACATACTTGCACCTGGTGTAAAAAAATAAACAATTTTATAAAAAAACATGAAAAGATGTGTACATGAATATTAATACGTCAATATTCAACAATTTACCTTTGAAGTCACCAATTTAATCTTCACGCTTTTTTTCCCATCATGTAGCTGATATGTCTCATACTAATAGTTCTACTTCTCAATAATTGCATTCTCAAATGCTTGATATTCACTTTCATGGATGCAATCATACCATAATGATAGCCCACCACAATTGTTGCTAGAACCATCTACACATTGTTTTATGTAATGTGTCTTCTCATCTTGCCTCAGACACATTATGCTATGGATGAAATCTCTGGATGACATTGGAGGTACTGTACTTGAGCATTCCTGCACATGGTTAGGATGCAAAAAGCGACGTATATGTGCAAATGTTTGGTAATATAGGTCAAACTCTATCTGGTATCTACAACAACAAGTGATCTGGATGGTATTGATTCTAACATACCAAGTCTTGTATTTTTAAAAAGATATGTGCCCGAGCCTTAGCTCTACGTGGGCAACTTTAAACATCTTGAATAGTTGAGTTTGTGTCATGTGAAGATAATGTTTAACATGAGGCTCATTGTTTCTAGAACCCCCACAATGTTTTAACACATCCTTCATGTTAGAAGAAGGCCTAGTGTTATCGTGCCAAAACATGTGCACTAGGCCCTTCACTGCTTCGACTAACTTCATGTCTTTGCGGGGCAACCTACTGTTAAATGCCCATAATGTTTCCATTTGTCCCTCTACATCAAGGTTGTCTCTTCTTACTCAATATTTTTTAAGTGTCTTTAGAGGTAAAGGCACAATTTTTGATGTGCATTTAAGTAAACGACGTTGTCTTGTGGATCTACATACAATTGATTCAACCAATACACGACGAGCCACATTATGGTTCTGTCAATGAGTTTTTTTACCAATTGAAGTGAATGCAGCAGCAAGAGATTTAACAATGTGATTACTAGATTTGATATTATTCATAGTTCTTATGCCTAAATTTCTTCTAATAGTTGCCATATTTCTATATTTAAGCAAAGCTAAAAACAATTGGCATTTATCGACTTCAGATTTGTCATCAAAATATTGTTTCATTATTTGAGAACAATGACAAAGGATAGTGCGTTTAGCAACCTTACCTTCCATGGAAGTCAATTCCCTCTCGTCCACTTGTATGCCTTTAGGAGTTCTCTTTCGTTTTGATGCAGAATTTCTTATCGTTTGAAATGCTGGAGTGACGTTTACATCCACTACAGGCTGACAACTTCGATTAGGAGATTGAACCACCAGCCATGGTTGTTGCTGAGTCACATTTGCATTGGGAGTAACATAATTATTGAACTCTTCATAAGATTTTCCATTTACGAATGGATCAATAATATCATCTTACGTATAACCGGCTTCCTTTAATGTTGCATTATCTTCCTCAGCCTCTACGTCAGTTATATGTTGAGGAGGAATGGGAACTATTTGCTCATCTAATGAATGCTGATGATTTCTTGAATCTTCCTTCTTTTTTTCTTTTTTATTTTCAACTTTTTCCGTTGTAAGCACCTTCCTCGCTGACTTTCGACCTCTCAGTACGTACATTCCCCATTGAAATCCACCCAAACTTGTACAAAACCTATGTAATTAAGTAATGATTAAATTGCAGGTTGAACGGTTCTCTATGCACAGGTTTAGAAGAATTATGTTTTTTGCTACAGTAAAGCTGGCCCACAACACACAACCCATAATTTTTTATATAACAGATATTGTATATGTGATATAACGCATGTCCATTTTATTGCATATGCGATGTTGATACAATGCTTTTTAATAAGAAGCATTTTTTTACGTGATCTCCAAAATGCATATGCGATTTAGTCAATATGCGATATATTGGATATGCGATTTAGTGCATATGCGACATATCGCATATGCGATTTAGTAACGCATATGCAATATGCGATTTAGTGCATATGTGATTTATTGCATATGCGATGTTGATACAATGCTTTTTAATAACAGGCATTTTTTTATGTGATCTCCAAACACATATGCGATTTACTACATATGCGATATATCATATATGTGATTTAGTGCTCACTAAATATGCAACTTAACTGATCTATGCTTATCAAATATTAAAATATTAAATATCAAATGCATATCAAACTTGGACTGAAATATGTTAAACTTCTATAACGTTACAATGGACCCCATACCAGTTGTTAAGACCTCCAAACCTATCCTTGGACCATGGTAGTTTCTATGATGATGATCACGAATAGTATGACTATGACGACGATGATTATGAGGATGATGAGGATAATGATGATGATGATGATGAGGATGATGACTATGATGATGAGGATGATGAGGAGGAGGAGGAGGATGATGACTATGATGATGAGGATGATGATGAGGAGGAGGAGGAGGATGACTATGATTATGAGGATGAGGATGAGGCTGATGAGGAGGAGGAGGAGGAGGAGGATGATGATGATGATGATGACGACGATGATGATGATGAATAATGCTGGTGATGATGATGATGATGATGATGATGACGATGACGATGATGATGAACAATGATGGTGATGATGAGGAGGAGGGGGAGGATGACTATGATGATGAGGAGGAGGAGGAGGGTGATGATGAGGATGAGGATGATGATGATGACGATGATGAACAATGATTGTGATGATGATGATGATGAGGATGAGGGTGATGATGATGACGATGATGATGATGATGATGAACAATGATTGTGATGATGATGAGGAGGATGAGGATGAGGGTGATGATGATGACGATGATGATGATGAGGAGGAGGAGGATGATGAGGATGATGATGACGATGACGATGATGAGGAAAAATGATGGTTGATGAGGATGAGGATGATGAGGATGGTGATGAGGATGATGAGGATGATGAGGATGATGATGGTGATGATGATGAGGATGATGATGATGACGATGATGATGACAATGATGATGAACAATGATGGTGATGATGAGGAGGAGTAGGATGATGACCATGATGATGATGATGATGATGATGAGGATGAGGGTGATGATGATGATGATGATGATGATGAGGGTGATGATGATTATGATGATGATGATGAGGATGATGTTGATGATGATGACGATGACAATGATGATGATAATGAACAATGATGGTGATGAGGAGGAGGAGGAGGATGGTGACTATGATGATGATGATGAGGATGAGGGTGATGATGATGACGATGAGGATGAGGATGATGATGATGATGATGATGATGACGATGACGATGATGATGAACAATGATGGTGATGATGATGACAACGATGATAATGATGGGGATGATGAGGATGAGGGTGATGATGATGATGATGATGATGATGACTTAGGATGATGATGATTATGATGATGATGATGACAATGATGATAAACAATGATGGTGATGATGATGATTAGGATGAGGATGATGATGATGAAGATGATGATGAGGAACAATGATGATGATGATGATAGGTTTAGTTGAAACTTTGCTTTGATTTTATTTTCATGCATTTGCAATGGAATGGTGATGATGAACAATGATGAGGAGGAGGAGGAGGAGGATGACAATGATTATGATGAGGATGATGGCTATGATGATGATGATGATGATTATGATGATGATGATCGTGATGACGATGATGATGAACAATGATGGTGATGATGATGATCACTATGACTATGCCTATGATGATGATTATGATGATGATGATGATAATGATAGTAATGAGATTTTTCCCACTTACTATAAATACTAATTACTAAATCTTGAAAATTGTCAAAATCTTTAATACACATATAAACACTCATTACACTGATGGACACACACTTGTTTGAATATTTCTTGTACCAGATGATCTGTTCTATTCTATGGACAATACATTTGTAGACATTGATGAACAACCGTCCACCCCTCATATCTCTCCCATCCCCCCGTCATATATCTCCCATAACCATCCCTCCTTTACCCTTATATTTATCCTCCCTTCATCCCCCCCATATATGTCCCCTACCCATCCCTCCCTCCCATGATTCCCTCTACACCTTCCTCTCCCTCCTTTGACTCCCCCCCCCTTAACCAATGTAATGTTGGGCCATGAGCCACCCCATAGACCGTATGGATGGAATATTGGGAGTCTAAATGGTATTATAATGGGATAAGGATGCCATTACTCTTTTTTACTCTCGTACCAAATTAGTTAAGCAAAAACACATATGTTTTTAACACATATGCAATATGAATCGCATTTGCGATATAGCGCAGATGCGATATGATTAAGCTATAACACATATGCATTTTTTTTGAATTACAAAAATCGACAGGAATAAGGTTTGGCATTATGTTTGAAAATAGCTTTGGAATACCGAACCTATTGGCCAGGAAAAATAAAATAGGGCTATTTATTGTCTTTTAGAACTCTATCAATATTCTCAGTTTCCATGGCGTGTTTTGCTATGACAGACACAATATTTTTTTATGAAAATTTAGAATATTGTAGAGTACGATCTTACGATTCTGAATATGTAATTTTTTTCCTTCAAAATTATGTTTTATTTATTTATTACTATTTTTCTAAATGACACATGTCAATTTTGTAAAATAGATACATCGATTATTTTTTATATAACTTTTGATTTCCTTCACCATTTCCCAATAAAACTATATGGTGCACTAGATGAGAGCAAGCTCTATGATCTTATATATAGAAAACAAGTATTTCATTAATTTTTACCCCTAAATTGTTCCACCAGCACAAAACATTTTCATTTCAAGCTTTTCTGACTTCAATAATTAATAATAAAACAATTAATTCATGACAAATTATGAATAAATAGTGTTGCATTAGGCCTATATGTCCTTTATATGTCTGCAATATTTTATCCCAAATTGACATCATTTACCTCATATATTGCTCCACTTGCACAAACATATATGTTATGATGTACTGAAAATTTGAAAACCCAATTTCACAGAAACTAATTTTATAATAATTTACACACATTTTGTCTACATGCGTGCTATATATTATGAAATATGATTCAATTACCTATCTTTTGTCTTTTTACTTCATCTTCAAATAAGTTAGGGAAGTACCCCTAATTGTCACCTAAAGTCAAAGTTTCCAGGTTTTTCCAGTATTATGTGGCATCTAAAGTGTCTTTAAAGGAGTCCATGATTGTGCATCAGCCATGGAGCCTCTCTCCCCCAAGGTCTCATATCAATTGACAACTTTTCTACTTTCCATTAGCCTATCCCCTAACCTTTAGAATGTCGCTCACCCACTTATTGATCACCCTATTAATGAACACCTACAAGCCCCAACCCACAAAGGTAATTGACAAGTGGACTTCACCCTCCCTCCATTTATTCTCGTCCTCCAATGCTTTCAATAGCACTCACCTCAGGCTTGATTATTTGCACAGCTCGCATGCTCTAGCCCACCTCCTCCTAAGTACGATAGCTTCTCAACGAAGCCTTTTATGCCTCCCTCCCTCCATTGTCTTTCCATCGTTTCATTTTTCTATAAATTCCCTCTCCGAAGAAGAGTGTCCTCTCATCATTTTGGGTTTCGGAGGAGGGCCTCTCCCTCACGATGACTTCACTTAGTGAACATCTCACATAGCACGTGTGATCATGGGATATTAAAGAATATCCTTAATTTCCATGGATATTGACCCAAACTCCTTTTGTTGAAACCCCCTCCCAATACTTAAAACCTCCTCCCCACCCCTTTTTATACCTCAATCCTTATAAACCACCCTACCCACCCCCACCTTGAACCCCTCATGCCCCCAATACCTGCAATATATTGGTGCAATTTTTAATAATTTTAAAACCCGCAATATGAACTAACGTGATAGGATATTGGTCAACAAGTGAAGCCCCCGTACTCTCCCTTCTACCGACCTTCCTCTACTGCAATTATTCCAGGCTCTATTTGATACTTTGGTGGATTATGTGCACAACGGGGATAATAGAAGTTTCTTCCAAGCTGTCTCTTTGAGCACTCGCCATAATATTCTCCTTGCAATCAGGAGTTCTTCCCACTCAAGCTCGGTGAATTTCAGCAGCTTGCTGAATGGCAATAACCATGAATGACAATTCCTTTCTGAAGGTAATTTCTTCTTGGGTTATCAGTATTATCTTTTGGGGGAAGCTCAGTTAGGTTTTTCACACTGTGGCTTTAGAAAAGCCCAGGAATTTAAGCCATTTGGAGGCCCTTCCATAAACATATTTTCGTCTCTCTTTGCTTCTATTCTCAGCAATATGTCTAGACTCAATTTAAACAGCAGTCATGATAGTTATACCAATCAATCTCTTCAGGTGGAAATGGACCGTAGAAGGAATGAAGAAGGGTTTATTGACTTGAAGATTAACATACAACGCTTGTATGAAATTGTGTATGTTGAAATTTCTGATAGCAGAGAGGTTGTTAAAGAGGTAAAAAAACTTATTGATGAGGTAAATTACCTCTCATACCATACTGGCAATCACGATGCAAGGATTGATGAAAATGAGATGAATCTCAAGGAAATTATGGGTAAAGTAGACCGCATTCAGGAAGACCTGTAGCTGTTGGTCGAGATGAACCACAAAGGTTGTGTCCAAGAAAATCCAGGAGAAGCAAACTAGAAGAAGGAGGAGGAATCAGTAACCCAGCATGTGGGTCAACCAAGCAAACCAAAATGATCCTCTTAGGAAATGTCTTTTTGCATTTTACTTAATCATCAGTTTGTTTGTATTTATCCTTTATGTGTAATTATTTGAAATAAGAAAACTCTCTTTGGCTTGTTAAGGTATCTTGTAGGGAAAAGTTTTGTTGGTTTTTCTTTAGAACAATCATAATGTATAAGTTGTTGTCTTTTGTACCGAATGGTTGTGCATAGCCTGTTTAATATAATCTATTTTAAGTTTTTGTTAAAAAAATCTAATTAATAAAACTTTAAACATTAAATTAATTAATAAAACAATAAATATTAAACTAATTAATAAAAAACTGTGGCTAGGTATATATGCATTTAGATATTTAAGTCATCTTAGATGTTGGACTTCTTTGAAGTGGTCAACAAGATTAACCTCACTATAACAAGTGTACACCAGGGATTCATTTCATGGTCCTCGTATCTTTTTATACTTATATGTATATAGATTAAGATTTAAATAAGCTTTTAAGTTGTTTTTAAAGAAAAGGGTAACAATTTCTTTTTATTATTATTATTATAGATCAGCTTTTGTTTTGTGTTGATTAAATAGTATTTTGTTTGTTGGTTTCCCTAGTTGTTACTCTTTCTATAGTTGTTTAGATATTATCTCAGATTTTGGGCTTCATTTAGCTAATAAACAAGATTAACCGAGGGTAACAAGTGTATAACCATGGTCATATTTTCTTGTTATGCTTAAATGCATCTTAATTAAAAATTTTAAATAAGGTTCAATTAAGCAATAGTTAATGAAAGGGGTAACAATAATATTTTTTTTTTTATTAAATAGTATTTGTTTCGTATTTATATTAACTAATTTAATGTTTATATTGTACTATACCAGCATAGATCCATCTTAAACCTGGATCTAAAAAGCAGTGAGAGGGATCCAATTTCTTTAGGTGTAAGTTAATTTTATCTTAAATTTTTAATGTTCAAAAAAAAAAATTACACCTCAAACATTTCTTTAAGTGTAAGTGTTTTTATCTTAAATTTTTAAATGTTCATAAAAAATTACACCTCAAACATTTTGATCCCTTTAGTGTTTGTATCTTTTAATTACTTTTCATTTAGTTTTATTATTGGGTTTTTATTATTTGATAAATTAGGCCACATGCTTTTCTCCATATACTTTTTTGCTTTAGCAAAGGTGTTGGTGTAGTGTTATGTTAAACACACATTGATCTCATCAATGTTATTTGGATGACACTCCTTTATTATAATCAATAAGCCATAACCAAATATATCAAAATTCTACTTTAAAGCCACACCAAAATATATCTAAATTTTATTTTAAAAAATGATTTATTATTATTATGATGAATTATAAAGAAAGTTAGTTAATTTAAATTATTTTAAAAGTAATTAAATAAAATAAAATAGAAGGATTATAATCTTGTAAGAAGGTTGAATATTTTTTTTAAAAGAGTAGCATTTTGAGTAATCATTAACGGTTAATATATATTAAAGTGAATAAAAAGACAAATAAACCTAAAAAAGAACATTAAAAAATACAAATGATCATTTTCTAAAGAACAAATCTAGTAAATTAGCATATATCTATTTTAAACCAGGATTTATCAAACATCCACAATGATTTAATTTATGGATTTATGCTATTTTATTTTATTTTATTTAAGTCCATATATAATTTATATTTTTGCATTTTTTATGAATATCTTGAATATTTCTTGAATATTTTTATCTTGCACTTTTGTGTCTTGAATATTTTTATCTTAAATATTCCATATGTCTTGATTATTTTTATCTTGACTATTTTTCTCGTACATTTTTTATATGTAAAATGCCTGAAAATGCATGAATATGTCTTGAATATCAATGATTCTCCACCCAGTGAGCTAAAAAAACCAGTAGCATATTCTAGGGTTAGATTCTCTTTTTTTTAATGGAAAAAACCCTTGAACGAAAACTAGTGAAGTATATAACAAATGATTTTTGTGCGTAGTAAAGTGTTGGATTCTTGGATATAAAAAACATTAACATAGTCTAGGGTTCCATTCTCTTACTCTTGAATTCAAAAAACCCTGAAATGCAATTGAATGATACAATTATATGCCAAGGTGTATATATATTGATTGTAGCTTAATTACCCAAAACCGATAAATGATAGTAAACCATATGATTATGTACCAGTGTATATATATTGAAAATATATTGATAACCAACCATTTAGTTCTATTTTGTTCATAGTTAAGGATTCACTATATAGTAAATAAAACATAATCAAAATTTTAATTTTAATTTTAATTTTAATAGAATATATTTTTTTTAAAGAAAAATATACTTTATACACTTTTCTTTAAATAATAAAATTTGTAATCTTCAAAAAAAAATTATAACATACTTTTTATTCCACATTAGTATAATATAATTACATAATTACATATTAGTATAATATAATATGTATAATAATTTAATTTAAAATGAAAAACAAATTAATTGCAAATAAAATATGTATAATAATTTTAATTTTAAATGAAAAACAAATTAAGTGTAATATAAAACATAAAAACATCTTAATTTTAAACAAAATATATAAATTTATTTTGATACAATATTTATAAACATAATATGTTTTTTATTTCTCAAATTTAAATTTTAAATAAATATTTTATATAATACCAAATAACGACACGTCATTACAAAATAAATAAATAAATTTATAATATAAAAATGTTTCAATTCATTCACATGTTTGATAACTTCTCATTAAAAAATAAATAAATAATTCAAAATATAAGAAATTTTCAATTCGTTCATGTGTTTAGATTATGTTAATTATAGTAAATTTGGATATGAATTTTAAAGATTTTATTTAATGATATAGTTATCAACTATATATTTAAATTATATTGATTATAGTAAATTTTAATATGGATTTTTAAAATATATTGATTATAATAAATTTTAATATGGATTTTATACATATGTTAATTTCTCATGTTTGTGTTCTTATCACTTATTTTCATAAATATATTGAGTAGTTTTTTTTTTAAATGATTTTGGATACAAAATGGACATGTTTGTTCAATATTTATAGGATTGTTGTTTGCATGGTAACATGTTGATGATATCTCTTTAATAAACAACATACTACAAAGTAATTTCCTTTATCATGAATATGTATGACCCGCCATTCTCTTTTTGCATATATATTTTCTTTGATTTTAACACTTATCCTATGGAATTATTTACCTAAATAATAATATAAAATGTATCCTGGTGAATGATACGAATGTCAATCACATGTAGTGCACTTTATGAGATTTGTCCCACAGTTTTCTTCAGTTGTGAGAAAAATCGGAAAGTAAAAAACGAATTGACGATCTTCGCATTGACCATTGTATTTTATTCACTTTGTATATAACGAAAGCATCACTGGGAAGGAGGGCAGAAGACTCCTAAAATTAAAGGCACCAAATAACTTGAAGGTTTCTTCATATAAAGGAGAAATGGCAGCTTTCTTCACTACATTGTAAGAAACTAAGAAACTGAATCTCTTTATATTTAATAAATCTAAATATAAAATATATCTATACTAGTTACTTTAATTTATAATATAATTTGAATTTTTTAAATATTTTTAATTTTAGAAATCATAATTTTTAATAAATGACAGCTTAAAGAAACTTTTTTAACCAAATAAAAACAATAACTTGAATATTGAAAATGGAAAAGCTAAAATGTTAAAAGGTTGAATATGAGCTGCAAAAACATGAATATGCATTTTTACTCTATGAACTTATATTTTGGTATGTTTCAGGAATGGCTGACTGTTTGTTGTTTGTTATTTCACGTATTTCGGTATGTTTCACGAATGGCTGATATTTCACGTTTCAATTTAAAATTCAATTTCGGAAAGATTATACAACCCAATTATGAAAAAATGAATTCCACTGTGAGGTGTTTTCCATTTAATAAAAAAATATTGTTTTAAATGTTGTAATAATTCTTACTTAAATATCTTTTAATGACTTACTGATCATTGAATCACTCAACATCCAACATTCGGAGCAAGTAATCCAACATTCGGAATAAGAAATTGTAAGAAAAAAAGACAAGGACATGTACATGTAAATAAAATCCGGAAGCTGTATTCATTCTAGTAAATTACAATACAAATAAAAATTTACACACAAAACTTTATTATCCCCGGACCTGCACTGAACTTGGTATATTATTACAGAAGTAATATTTAACTAAAACTAGTGATCCTGATAGAAATAGCTTCCATTTATGTAGCTCTCTCCAGGTAGCCGTAGTATCGACGATCAGACAGCATCCTCTGCAATTCCAAATCCCTGCGGAACCCTTTGATGAAAGCTTCTGCAGCCTTGTCAACATCTTCTTGAGAATTAGTATTAATATACTCTGATTCTTTAATCTTACCAGTACTACTTACTGCTGCCGAAGACGCTTGCGCTCGAGCCGCATGTTCCAGTGGCTTCATCATTGGCTTCGCTTGTTTCTGCTGTCCAATAATCTCCTTTTCTTTCTTGCGGTCTGGTTTGCCTCCACTTATCACTGTGGATAACCACTTTCCATGTATCCCCATAAAATCTCGAATACAAATTACTGGTTAAAAACAATTTGCTTACTTCAGAAGAAAACCCAGAAAGCAGACCAAAACAATTTGCTTAGTTAAGAAGAAAACCCAGAAAGCAGACCAAGAGCTTGAGGAAAAAACTCAATCACAAATTCAAAACAAAGTCAAAGTTGTTACAAGCAATGAAAATGGACGATTGAACACAATGAAGAATTAGGTCTCCTTAAGATTTATATAGAAGACTAGAAGTACATTGGCGCTCGTTCTTTCTAAGAACAACCCGTTTGGCGGCGCCAGTTCTTTCTATGAACAACCCGTTTCGATACCATGGTGACGACATGTCTCTGGCGTCATTAAAATTAAAGGTTATATCACACTACTTTCGGTGTTTAGCATAAAAACCGACTAAGATAAGCTCGTATCAAATCGAAGTCATATGGTCTTGGACGGCTACATTGATCCCTAGAATATTATCGAGATTATATGTCACAATGTTGTATTAGTGGGTGAAAGAAACCAGAGATGAATTTTGTCTTTTGAACTATGTAGTTGATTAAAAGTTACTTGGTTGATGTTGAAACATGTAAAGGAGTGGGGAAGGGCCAAATGAGCCTTTTTGGCCCTTCCATCCCATGATCAATTGACCACCTTGCATACACATTTATTTATCCAACATCCATTTCCTTAGAGGATGATGAGAGTGAATGGGTTCGAATTTGAAAGAGCTACGTTTTAGAGGAAACTGTATGTCTAGGGTAATTGGAATTCAAGGGAAAATGGAAAGGGAATTTTCACTTTCTTATGTGCAAGATGGGAAGTTATTTGATTTTTTTAATTAATTTTTTCGATGTGTTTTTGGAAGGACTTAAATCTTTATAGGCATGGTCAAGTGCGAAAGATATTTGGGAGGTCCATTAACCTCTTTGTATTTTATTAATATTTTAGGGGAGAGTTCACACTAGCTCACTTTCAATTGTTGGTGGTGATGGTTTCCTCATAATCACAGCTCATTGCACAAAGTTTGTAAGAAGTAGGTTTATAGAAATAGATGGAAAAGAGGAGAAATGGAGCAAGTTGAGGCTATAGGCATGAGAAATGTAGTTTGATAACAAAGCTCACAATCCCATAGGATTCCAAAGGAGAAGGGTACTAGGTAGAAGCAAAGCTCGATTGGATTCCATGGGTGTAGGGCCACATAGATACCATGGAAGGTTTCTTACCTTTGGTAAGGAGGACATGGAAAGAATCAAGAATTTAGTTCAAGAAAAGAGGGTAATACATCTACCAAGGTAGTTTGTGCAAATATCTTGAGTTGGATTCTAAACATAGAGTTTTCTAGAAGTCAAGGGACAAGTATTTAAAGTTGGTGGAATTATATTGGATTTCATCACATAGGTTGATAGAGAAAAAAGGACATAGGAGTAGGCCATTTTATACAAGTTGGATTCCTAGAAAAAATAAAAAATAAAAGGCATTGGTCTAAGTTATATGGGAATCAAAGTGACATGTCTATGCTCTACATCTATGTAATTAAAGTCTATATGTTTTGAACCAAAGAAATTAGTTTTTTAATTGCATAAATACAATTTCTTTGCATAACAACAATAGAACAATGACTAGAAAGTAAATAATGGAGGGTAAAAACAATTACACACATACACATGTATTTCTCCATTAAATTGCTTTATTGTTCAACTAACCAAAGATTATAAGGCAACATCGTCACCTTCTTAAAACAAGTAGTTGCATGGTAAACATAACAACCATGACATGAGGTGTATGACCCACTGAAGAGATGTATGGCCTCCATGGAAAATGAGGAACGGGTTAGTGCAAGAAGATGAGGGACCTTTTAGATGCAATCCTAGTTTTAAAAAACACGATCATGTTACATAAAAATACAACAAGTTTCTGCTACATGGCACTTGCTATGGTTCAACCCGAGCCTAACATGTAGGATAGGAAAACATATTGCGTACACATTATATAACTACAAAATTCATATGTGATATGTAGTTATAAAATGCGTACACGATTTGTAAAATTAAAATTAATTTATATAGACAGTCTCGAAACCCGCAGCCTATTCTACCCATCAGGAACGCGAAAATCGACAGCGAATTGGATCAATTTGGAGCGAATGGGTGCCATGGATTGTTGGAGAAGCCGATTTAGAAGGAGGGGAGGAAAATACACCAGTGAATTATCATCTAATCAAGTAATTCAATCATCCATAGCATTCTTTTTTGTCAATTCTAAACCTAGAATACTATTTTTTAATAGTGTAAAACAACCAAATTTTGTATTATTTAGCAAATTGGAAATAACCGAGTCATTAATTAAATTCACATCTCCCTCAACCAAGATGAGTGAATAATTACAATGAATTCATTTTCAAGAACTCAAAAATTCCTAATGCAACAAAAAATCAAAAAATATAGAACTCCTCCCTTTATACAATCTATCCATCCACATGAAACCCAAATTTCCAACCCTCAAAGGACATTTGCCCATGACACTAATTGAATAATTTTCCTCGGAAATGGCCATAACAAGATGAAATGCATGTGCACAAGCATGAATAGCAAAAATGCATAAAAAATTAGTTAATTGGTTTCTCAAAATTTCATCACAATCATTTGTCCATGAACCTAATCAAAATTTCATCATGAGTGTATGTAGTTATACATTGCCTATTAGTTAAGCACCCTCAACTAAATTCCAAAATACATTAACAAAGTGCCTCTCGAGCCTACCCTTTGAAACATAAAACATTGTATTATATAATATCAACAATATATATATAAACATAGAGTTAAAACTAGTAACTATGACTATTTTTATTCGTTCCTCCAGTTTTAGCGGCCACCACCATTTTTCCACTAAAATATTTGCACTTCTTGGTTATAGCACCCACCTCATTTGTTTTTTAATTATACCTTACTCGACACTTTTCTCTTGTTCTGCGCATATGACTTACCCTCTATGCCCCTGGTCTTACTGTAATGACAAAAAAAGTTGAAATATACAAACCTTCTCACTGTGATATCGAATTACAAGTCAACACATCCTGACACCCCCATACAACCCCAGTATTCATCGGGGGACTAGTGCTAATTAATTAAAGGTCATCACCTAAACTAAATAGAACTTGAATTCTACTTCTTTTATCCTATAAACATAATAAAACAAATTAGAAACATGTGAGACCCTAGGTCTCCCTAAGATCCCTTAACCTAGCAAAGACATAAATTACTTTACTCAAACGGTCTATGCCCCTACATCACTATTTTTATCAACCAATTTTTAAAATGGCAAAAACAATGGGTAATATATTTATACATGTTGAGTCTCTAAGCTCATCTACAACCAATTGTAGTCCAGTCCACAAATTCTCCATTTTTCCATGTAACTTTTGGTCGGTTTCCATGTTTATACAACAATGGAAATGGTGAACACCCATGAACTACCTAGAGTGCGTCGTGAGAATGTTCCCAACCATGATCGAGTCAATTATATTTAGAGGATATGGTGGTAGCCCTGTATCACCCCTTTTTTTTCCTCACATGTCCTAATAGTCCCGTGCCCCTTTCTTTTACATATCCAAGGGACGTAAAAGCCAAAACATGTCAAAATAGCACTCCTAAATTCAAAGAAGTTTAAACCCAAGTGTGCATGGAAAAGGCACCAATGAGGGTTAAGAAGTGCCTTAACTTCTAGAAATAAGTTGAACGAGACTTACAATTTAGTTTTTAAATGTTTAATTTTAAGATTTAAATGTATGTAAGTGAATTCCATTAAATTGCTTACTTGAGGTTGATTTAATTTAAAATTTCAATTTTGAAGAGATGTCATTATATACCATGTATATGTTTCTAATGATTTTCTTATTGATTTTTTTATTGAAGTTGTGGCTATGGACACAAATGCTAAAAAACTGATTGAGCTTGCTCACTTAAGAGGACTTAGTACTTCTTTTAGTGGTGGTGATAGGATTCACTGTTCACTTGCATCTACTTTGGATGCAATTGTTGAGACTCTTTCATTGCCAAGCAACATCCTATGTGATATTACATCATATAGAGAAAGAAAAACACAAGAGTACATTGATGGGCTTTACTACAATGTAATAAAAAAGTTGAAAATTACCAAAGAGCATATATTTTCATTGTTTAGGGACCCTCGCATGGGGGAAATCCCAAATGAAAATGGGCCTCATATCCCTATTGAGTGGTGCACATTTCAGCCATTTGTTGATAACAGGATGGACAAATGGTATATGGTTTTTGATGTGCCACCACATAACAATAGGGAAATCCCTCTGTATTTCCTTCAGAAGATGTATGCAGAGTTCGTGTTGGGTAAACACGTAAACTATTTTGATATATTGCAGTTTCAGGGGATCAGTGGGGGGATTCCCCAAAACTGACCCAATTTCAGGCTTCGAGACCTTGATTGCCCTATCCCTGCACCTCGCAGGCAATTTCCTAGGCCAGATGTCCCTCATGTATATCGTGTTATTCCACAGACACATGATGCATATTTGAGTTTGGCACGGGAAGTTGTTCAGCATAGCACTATGGTTCAGCATATGGGTGATGAAGGGACATCTATCCTTGTTGTGATACATACACCAGGCCGTCATAGTGCAGGACCATATTCTAGTGCAGTACCACCCACTAGTGCAGTACCCCCATTTAATGCAGGACCATCTACTAGTGTAGCACCATTAGCACATCCCTAGCCTACTTTTTAGCCTCACGAGTGCACATCGTGTGGTTTTCCTTGCTATGGTGTTTCCTCAGATGTTGTCTTCAGTGGGTTTTTGAGTGATGTATGTATATGGTTAATTGTAATAAATTCTTCATTTATTTTCCTCTTTGTGCACATATGTATAGTTTGAGCTAATATATTAATTTTGTGAACTTACAGTTGATGCTTTATGTCGGCAATGACCCCCCAAAGTTCCATGTTCCACACTCTATAGAGGGGCATGACATTCCATCCACCAATCCCTTGGTTGGTGGAGAGATTCATATAACACCCATTGTCGTATCTCACACCGAGGTAAACATTTTAAATTTCAGTTTTTCAAAACTTGTTAATTTGTTAATTTCCACATACTGTACATGTTAGTTCACTAATTCTATCTATGGTCTAATATTTACAAATATTAAACTTGCATATGGCAGATCCTTCATGGGGGAAATCAATGATGGAGGTAGAATCCATGGTCGTATCAACCAAGGAAACATCTGGGCATGACATTCCATCCATTGATCCCTTGGTTGGTGGAGAGATTCATATAGCACCCATTGTCATATCTCAAACCAAGGTAAACATTTTAAAAATTCAGTTTTTTAATACTTCTTAATTTGTTAATTTCCACATATTGTACATGTTAGTTCACTAATGCTATCTAGAGTTTAATATTTACAATTATTAAACTTGCAGATGCCAGATCCTTCACAGGGGAAAGCATTGATGGAGGTAGAATCCATGGTTGTATCGACCGAGGAAACATCTGGGCTCTAGGTAAACAATTAAAAATGTCATTTTTCAATACATGTATGTTTGTTGAATCATGCATGTCTAACTACATGAACACTTGTTCAATATAGTTACCAACCGAAACATATGGACCATTTCCTGGAGTTGTATCTCCTCATAGGCCATACATGAACAAGGGCCTTGTGTATATGAGGTGGCCTGCTCCTAGCAAGAGTCCATTTGTCCATGACCATGGAGCTAATGATACCATGATAATGTATATCCTTCGATGATATTTCTTGGTTAATTTGAAATCCAGTGCATAAAATGTTTTGTTAATGTTTTATTTGCATGTTTACGGCATCAGAAGCCATATTTTACTATTGAAAACCTCACAGGGATGGTTGATGCAGCATTCAGTGCTGCATGTACAATGGAAACAAATCACATAGAGGTACAACTATTTCAACATGATTGTTACATAGTTTTTTATTATTGGGGTATGTTTATTCATGCATGTCTAACTATTTCAACATTTGGTTATTTTTGCCACCACCAACAGAAGTTATTGATGCAAGAATCAATGTGGCATCTGTAATAACAGCAATCCACACAGAGGTACAACTATTTGAACATGATCTAGACATAGTTTGTTATTGTTGTCTAAATTGTTTATTCATGCACATGTCTAACTGTTTCAACATTTGGTGATTGTAGCCACCAGGAGAAGCAGCAGTTCCTACCCCTCTGGTTCTACCATGGATGCAACCATCCTTGATGTTTAACCAACAGCTCCATCTTCTACACAGGGAACACAATCCCCTTTGTCATAGTCTCTCACTGAGGAGAGATGTCCATTAATGACCAATGGTTTCATGCAATGTCCATGAACATGTTTATAATTGTTGAGTTAATTTAGATATGGTATTTTATTGAGCTAATGTATTAGTACATAGTTAGTTTAATTTAACAATTGATATTTAATTTGCAGGATCCAGAGACGCGCATTGGTCCTATAGTTGTGCGTAGAGGATCAACGTCGAGAAAGAATAAGAGGAAGCTTTAGTTTTGATGTGTCTTATGGGATATGTACATTTCGATACATGTACATGTGGCCTGGATAGTTTTGGATACATGTACATGTGGCTTGGATATTCTGGATAGTCGTGGAGACATGTACTTCTGGTTACTTTTGAATATATATGTACTTTTTTATACTTTTGGAGACATGTACATTGACATTTCAGTTATAAATGAATGATACATTTCACGTTGAATTTGTTCTTTGGTTTCCACATGTTCTTGTGTTAATCTATTGTATTGATTTTTGTGGATTATCTATTACTTATGAATGCACTATGTTAAAATAACAAACTATTACATTTAAAGGTTTCAATGATCTTACTACATGCACACTAATTGGATATCTAATTAGAAATTGTGATTTTGGATGATTATTACAAGTAAAGTCAAATTTCGTGTTCGTGTAATTTAACAAATATAAGTGCAATAAAATGTATTTCAAGGCTTCAATGAACTCACTACATGCACACCAATTGGATATATCTAATTAAAAATTGTGAGTTTGGATGATTAAATTACAAGTTAAGTCCATGCTCAAGTGTAATTTAATAAAACTAAGTGCAATACATGCTTCACATTTCATCAACGACCAGCAACACTAATCAACAAACCTCATGCACCCAATGACTAATCACTCAACATTAAAGGAACTACAATAGAATCCAAAGGTCGAGAACCAAATTCGTGAGTCAACATGATTTGAAGCATAAGTCCACCGGATTTGAAAAAGTTGAGTTGGACATTAGATTGTTTCTGAACTGAGTTGTGACAGTAAGATAATATTAGGGTTAGGATTAGGGTTTCCCTTGTAGGGTTATGGTTATGGGTCATGCATGTTAAACATTAAACCCTAGTTAGGGCTATGGTTTTCAAATTTTGTCCCTCATTGGCGTGAAATGCATTATCCAATTTTGGCCCTCGTTGGTGTGAAATGCATTGTCCCCTATTGAACGAAACCCTATTTTCAGAAAGCACCGTATATGAAGGTCATCAGGAAATGGATAGGAGGGAGAGGGGTCCCCCTAGCTAAAATCCCACATCATGAATCCAACGGAATCGACATTTTGTCCATCAGAGGCCCAAACATCGATCCATGGCAAGTTGCCGTCACCTCTAGATACTGTTCACGGACACTTGGTGGACTTGTGCCCGGTGCGCAAAAAACCTCACGAAGCCACAATTTTGAATTTCGTCAACTCCTGCAAGCGTGTTTGGGCATGGGAAATATGGCAATGCCAACCACATCCCCACCGTCTATGGATTTCCAAGTATGTCCCTCATTGGCGTGAAATGCATTGTCCCCTACTCAGCAAAACCCTAGTTTCAGAAACCACCATATACGAAGGTCACCGAGCAATGGACAAGCAAGAGAGCCCCCCCCAGCTAAAATCCCACGTTGCAAATCCAACAGAATTGAAAATTCATCGATCGAAGGCACGAGAATTGATTTGTGGTGATTTTCAAGTCAGCTCCATATACCATTCAGGGACACTTGGTGGACTTGTGCCTCGTGCGCAAAAAAGCTCACGGAGCCGCAATTTTGAATTCCGTCAACTTGTGCTAGCGTGTTTGGGCATAAGAAATATGGCAACGGTAACTGTATCCCCACCGTCTGTGGCTTTCCAATTTTGGCCCTCATTGGCATGAAATGCATTGTCCCCTATTGAGCGAAACCCTAATTTCAAAAACCATCGTATACAGAGGTCACTGGGAAATGGACAAGAGGGAGAGGGATCCCCCTAGCTAAAATCCCACATCAGAAATCCAACAGAATCAACCATTATAAATAAATGATATATAAGAATGTTTCAATTTATTTATTTGTTTAAATTATATTTGATAAAAATAAATTTTGATATAGATTTTAAAAATTTAATTTAAAAGTAGAGTTATTAAACATGTCAACTTGTGATTGAAAAGTATTGTTTTTTAATTGTTCAAAATTGAATTTTAAATAAATGTGATATATAATAGCTTTAACTTGTGATTGAAAAATAAATAAATAAATAAATAATATATAAGAATGTTTCAATTTAAATTATATTTGATAAAAAATAAAAATAAAAATTGGATTTTAAAGATTTGATTTAAAAGTAGAGTTATTAAATAGGTTGTTGTGTTTGTGTTCTTAATATGTGTTTCTATATGGTAAGGATAAACATTTGTGTGGTTGTTTTTTCAAAATGGTTTTGAACACAAAATTGGACAGGTTTATTTAATATTTATATAAATATTGTTTTCATAATAACATTTTGGTGATATTTTTTCCACAAATATCTTGGTACAAAGTAATTTTCTATATCTTAATTATATTGATTGTTTTTATATATGATTCATTAAAATAATTTCTTTCATTTTAAATTTATGTTAATTCATTATACTAACATATTATTATATCTTTGGAGGCAATTGCTACTTACAAAGTATCTAAAATTTAGATACAAGTTAAATGATATTAAAGCTCATTTCTTGGCATCCTTTTAATAAATGTTAATATCAATAAATTAAACTAAATATTTAATTGAGGAAACACTCATCCCATTGAAATAGTTATATAAATGATAACATAAAATTTATCATGGTGGGTTTCATTTCTTTCTTCCTTGTGTATCGAATAGTTGAATGTTACAAATGTAAACACACAATGCACCCAAAGTTTTTTCTTGAGTTGCCCTTCGCAGAAAAATAGGATCTTCACATTGACTACTCACTATAATTTCACGTTGTATTGAAAGTAAATAGGAAATCGAAAAATGAGTTAAGGATATACCATAGCTAAATACACCCATCTTAAGTCTTCTAGGACAACTCGAATTACGTTTTTCCAAGTAACATTTCTTCTATATTTTTTTTGAGAAATATAGTTCCTTGCATGCTTGCATATTAAGTGTTCCAATCGGGACATAGGCAGCGGTAGAGATATGAGATAGTATAATTCCTTCCACATCGATGGAAAGCAAATCACATTCAAGAGATATCAGATTTGGACTTAATTGCAAATTAAATTCCCAAGTCCTTCTTTAACCTTTTAATCATGCTCTTTCCATGCCCAACAATTACCCTGCCATCTCGGACCGAGAGTGGCCAAGTGCCTGTGAATGACATTTTCATGCGACTTCCAACTCAACATAACAAAGAAACCGGAGGTCGGATCGATGAGCTTTCGACTCTGTTGGTCTCCTGGAATGCCATTACCTCTAGTGGTCCCTCTCCACCACGTTTGCATGGCTTAGTGACTTCAATGTGCATCGGTTTCGTAAACTAGGGTTTTGCTCAATTTCCTTCAATGCAACTCTCGCATTGGTGGGTCAACTATGAAAAATAATCCACTGTTATAGTCTTGGTGGTGTTCCCATATCAGAATTGGCCATACACACCTATCAGATCCAACAACATGCAATCCTTTTGCTCCCTTTGGTTTTTCATTTTCGGACTGAGAGTGACCAAGTGTCCGTGGATGACATTTTCATACAACTTCCAACTCGACATAACTCGGCAACTGAAGGTAGGATCGATGATCCGTAGACTCCACTGGTATCCTGGCATGCCATTACCTCTAGTGGGCTCTCTCCACCATGTTTTCATGGCCTAGTGACTTCAATGTGCATCGGTTTCGTAAACTAGGGTTTTGCTCTATTTCCTTCAATGCAACTCTCGCATTGGTGGGTAAAGTCTGCAAAATCCTCCACCGTGCCAGTCTTGGTGGTGTTTTTATATTGGAATTGACCATACACACCTATTGGAGCCAATGGCATGCAATATTTCTGCTCCGTTAGGTTTTTCGATCCCTGACCGAGAGGCACCAAGTGTCCGTGAATGACATTTTCATGCAACTTCCAACTCAACATAACTCAGAAATCGGACGTCGAATTGATGATATGTTGACTTCGTTGGTCTCCTGGCATGCCATTACCTCTAGTGGGCCCTCTCCACCATGTTTGCATGGCCCAGTCACTTCAATGTGCATTAGTTTCGTAAACTAGGGTTTTGCTGAGTTTCCTTCAATGCAACTCGCACATTGGTGCATCAACTCTGCAAAACCATCCACCGTCCCAGTCTTGGTGGTGTTCCCATAACGGTATTTTCTATACACGCCTATCGAAGCCAAAGTCATGCACTCTTGCTACTCCGTTTGGTTTTTTGCTCCCGGACCGAGAGCGACCAAGTGTCCCCAAACAACATTTTCATGTGACTTCCAACTCAACATAAATTGACAACGGGAGGTTGGATCGATGATTCATCGATTGCGTTGGTTTCCTGGCATGCCATTACCACTAGTGGGCCCTCTCCACCATGTTTGCATGGCCTAGTAACTTCAATGTGCATCGGTTTTGTAAACTAGGGTTTTGCTCAGTTTCCTTCAATGCAACTCTCGCATTGGTGGGTCAACTCTGAAAAACCCTCCACCGTGCTAGTCTTGGTGGTGTTCCCATATCGGCATTGGCCATACACACCTATCGAAGCCAACTTCATGCAATATTGCTGCTCCATTTGGTTTTTCGCTCCCAGACCGAGAGTGACCAAGTGTCCCTCAACGAAATTTTCATGCAACTTCCAACTCGACAATTGGAGGTCGGATCGACGAGCCGTCAACTCCATTGGTCTCTTGGAATTCCATTACCTATAGTGGGCCCTCCCCACCATGTTTTCATGGCCCAGTGACTTCATTGTGCATCTATTTCGTAAACTAGGTTTTTGCTTAGTAGATTTATTGATGTTGTAATTTGCTGTAATAAGAGGTTTTGGATATGTTATATTCTTAGAAAGAGTTCCCTAAGGGATGTGTCTTCATGGTGTTAATGTACACTTGGACTAGGTTTTATTTTGTTGGGTTTCCTTGTGATATTAGGATGAAGATAAGTGAAATATTAGACCATAGTTACCACCTTCACACACATGTTGAGGAGAAGCAAATGAACATAGCAACCACCTTGGTAGAAATATTGAGGATAAGCATTGGAGAATTGTAACAACCTTTGACACATATGCCTAGGAGCATATGGAACAAGAAGATGTGGTACACAACTAGAGGAGGAACGCATTACATGAGGAAACTTGGATATGCATGAGGACACTAGGGTTTATATATGTAAGTAAACCTTAGAGAAGGAGACATAATACTAGAGGAATTGATGGTTGTCTTGTAGAATCTATAGCTCTTGTTATGAAGGAAAAGGAGGTAGAATTACAGTTCCAACCCTGTAGAAGATACAACGAAAAGAGCTAATTTCTTTGGTCATATTGCATTCTTGTTCTTGTGTGATACATGGAGGTTAGGGAAATACCATGGAAAAAATAACTTGATAAGTCTCGAGCTTCTTATAATTCCTTTGTTAGAAGAGGATTTTTTTAAGTTAAGTTGATTTTCCATGGAGGTCTTGGTGCTTGCATTGATGAAATAGTCAAATACCTAGGGTTTGAGGAATCATCCTACGATAGACATGTTGACGTCGAAACTGGTGCTAGACTTTCCTAAAATTCCACGTGCTTCTATGATGAAAGATGATTAGGGTTTATAAACCCTAACAAGGAAAACAATTATAGTGTGGATACCTTAATGACAACAATTATAGTTTGGGGCTAGCTTCAATTATGGTTTCAAAATATACATACATACATATGATATATACATATACATAAGCACTATTTCAGTTGTCCAAATATTGTGTACTTGGAGATTTGAATCTTAGCTTATATTATCTTTATGATTGTGTAGATTCTAGCATTGGTTATGCATGTTAATTTGAGATAATTTTGGGTTGAATTTGTTAAGTAAACTTTAATTGTGTTTATTTCGTTAGATATCCTAAGTGAAAACCTTTGGATAGGTCATCATGCACTTATGTAGTCCATCAACAGGATAACTAAGGAAAATCCTCTGAAATAAAAGGAACTTGCTAGCCAAAATGACCCTTTAAACCATGATTGTACACCCAAAGAGAACATGTCACTACCAAAGGAAGGATCAATAGGGATGACAAGATAGGAAGTGAGTGGGTAAGATAGGCAGACAAGGAAGTGACCTTAGGCTATGATAGGTGGATAAGAAGGCTATTAGGGATGCTCTAAATAAGATATTACCTATCAGGGTTTTCTCATTGATTATAAATCCTAGATTATGCATGCTAACCTTTAAACTTTAGTTAGGGTTAGGGTTTCCTCATTGATTCTAAATCCTAGGTTATGCATGCTAACCCTTAAATCGTTAAAATTGCAACAAGTACAATATATCATTAAAATTGCAAGTGCTCAATAGATTGTTATAGAAGACACATATTCATGAACTTGTTTCATTTTTTATTTGTCAAGGAAGAACAATTTTAATGGGACGTTATCATTATGGGACATTTTCATTTCAATTATGCATGTGATTGAAGCATGTTAGTGGTGTTGATGGGACGTTATCATCATATTGTACAATGTCAACCTCTTTTGCAACCAACATACATTGACATAGACCCCAATCAATCCACTTTTCATGAATATAGGACTGTCAAACTAAGAATGATTTCCAGCCAAGTTAAAATGATTATGATATCCCAAAACACTAATTTTCATCTTGCCAAAATGAGTGTACAATCCAAAATTCAAGTACTAACGATAAACATGAGTTGAAATTGAAGTTTGAATTAGTGAAAGCTACCGTAAAAAAAAGTATTTCCAGCCAACCATTTAGCATTATGAGAGTCCTATATTTCACTTTTTAGTTTGTCAAGACAAAGGTACAATATTTTTAAGTAAACATCAGTGATAAACAATTTTATAAGTGCCAAGTTTCCAAGACAATGGGACTCTTAAACCAAATAAAATTTCCAATCAACTAAAATGTCGTATGATAGTCCAAGATGTAATTTCTAGTCAAGTAAAATGTCTTATGACAGTCCAAGATGTAATTTGCAGAATTAGGAATGATAAGAAGTTTATTCACTTTCCTTTTGATGACACAATGACTTACAAGCAATTCAAGGCCTTTTATAGTATTTTTCCAAGTTATGGATGTTTATATACCACTGTCAAATTTGTTTAAGTATGGCTAGGAATGATTATTTATATACAGTCCCTTTAGGGTGTCTTTGTGCCACTTTAAATTGGGTTATGGACAAATTTGAGGTGAGGCGTTAGTGAGTGGGTAAGATAGGAAGGCAAGTGACCTTAGGCTATGATAGGTGGGTAAGAAGGATGTTAGGTCTGCCCTAAATAGGATATTACAATGAATAAGTTAGGGTAGCTTATGATGAGTTAGTGGTGTTCTAGGGCTGTCCAAAATCGATATTACAGTCAGAGATATAGGGAGAGTCATGGGGGTCTAAGTAGTGTGGAAATGAAAGGAATAAGCCTTGATTTAGAGAGAGGGGAAGGTAGGAGTCTACGGCAAGGGTTTTAGCAAGGGTTAGGCTAGAATAGAATGGTTTAGGTGTGTCTTATGGCTTCTTAATAGGTAGTATTAAAGTCTAGTTTGATAGACAGTTCTAGGGTTAGTAAAGGTTAGAAAAGTAAAAGGCCTATTGATATGGATAAGGAAAGTCTAAAACACATGTAAGATGAATATGAGCTATGTTTTACTTATTTCACTATGTTTTATAAATGTAACAAACATAAAATAAGATAATCATTAAATAATTAGTATAACTAAGTTAGGTTATGAAATGAGCTGTCTCCTCATTTCAAATGCCCAAGCCATATTTAAGGCAGGGCCACCATTGTAACATATCATCTCTTATCTTATCATTAATATATATATTTGCCTTATGGCTTATCTCATTTACCAAGTTTTCTGGTAATATTATTTGTATGAGCGAATAAATATTCGGCTCATTTGGAATCAGAGCCTCATTGGCTAGAGCTCGGCCTTTGGCCATATTTTTGGCTTTTACCCATCACCCAGGGTTTCCCTCAATTTTTGGGTTTCACATTATTTACACCTTGTGTATATTTGGGTTTCCCAAAAAAATAGGACTTTGTCCTTCAAAAATAAAAATAAAATAAAAAAAGGGTAAAAGTAACTCCCCCAAAAAAAAGAGAGTTAAAAACAAAGTGACAAAAAGGTAAAAACAAAAAACAAAAAAAGAACGAGGGAAAAAAAAAGGAAAAGAAAAAGTAAAGTGGGTTTGATTTATAATATAAAAGTGCATAATAATTATTAGTAAATAACAAGTGAGATTTGAACTTGGGTGGGGAATATAACACTCATTCCTCAACCACCCAATCTACTCACATTTTACAAAATTTAGGGGAAATAAAAGATCAAAAAGGTGCATAATAATTGATACTAAAAAGCAAGTGATATTGAACTTAGGTGGGGAAGTCAAAGGAAAACAAAATCGAAAAAAATCAAAGACCATCATCATCTAGCATGGAAGAAATTAGAGATCATGGAATCTGGTTTGCGACTACAAATAGAGAAATTAGAAGCCAAGTTAAAGCGTTATCGAAGAGACAATGAGGAATTACGAGACACAAATATGAACTTGGAAGTAATAATTAAAATACATGAGATGCAAAAAGAGCTCAATGGTTAAAACTTTACACTAGCGCGCTACAAGAAAATCATGGGTGCAAAATTTGTCAATTTTTACGCCAAATTCTCGAATGTTTTCGCTCCTAGGATGACTAATCACATGTGTAGGTAGGTTTAATACATGTTTCATCAAATATAATCATGCAAACAGGTGTTGTCTATGATGTGAAGGAGATCGTGGAAGCCAAAATTTAAGGCTTGGCAAATCATGATAGACAGTGAAATGAGGCGAGATTGACAGGAAAGAGGTTCTCCAATTAAGCATTACGAAGCTGGTGGAGAAGTGGAATGAAGACACATTGCTAAGAATCAGGAATTTGTAGTTGAAGAAGGAATTTAGGGTTCCACAGCGCGACAGTTGGAAGTAAGTTGAAGACTTGAGGACACCTGGAGCATTAAATTCAACATTTATCTAGTCCAAGAATAAATTTTTAACACCTGCATCAAGCCGGGATTGAGGTATTCCATGTGACCTTGGTCATGGCCTGTTAAATTGGGGGTTTTTCTATTAAACCTTATAATGTTGAATTGTTAAAAGAAAACATAAATTCATGTATTCAACAAACTCCCAACAGTGAGAGATCAGTCCAAAAGGTTTAGATGAACATCTTTGTTGTTAGTAAAGTTCAGCAGCAACTCTATTAAAGATTTTCGGTGCTCTATTTGACCTAAATTACCCAATCTCAGTACAAAACATTCCCTGCATTGATAATAGAATTGACTATTAAAAAATCAAGGAAAAACAGTTAGGAAGAATCCAAAGGAGAATTGACTGTCAAAACTCTGAAAACTTGAGGAAAAAGGACTGTTAAGTCACTAATAGGTTCTAAAAATCACACAGAAACATCATCAAGCCTTGGGAAAGCAGATGAAGAAGAGTAGGAAGACCAAGAGGGCTGAGCCCACTAAACTGAATTGGATAGACAAGTTTCCAGGTTGTGCTGAACTCTTTGAGAATTCTGGATGGTTGAACTTCTTCAAAAAGATTGATGGATATAATACCGAAGTTTCTCATAAATTTGCTCAATTTTATAACCAAGATATAGTATCATTTGATACTCTGAAGTTCAAATTAACTGTAGAGTTGGTGGCTGAAGCAATAGGGGTCAAGAATGAAGGAGAACTTTGGTTCAAAAAGGTGCCATTTACCTTCAATGCCCAAAGGTATCTATTGCCTGGCATTGTTCCAGATTGGAGCAAGGGAGTGCTCATCCAAAATTTCAGAGCTGAATGGGTAGAGCCTATCAAGGTTCTACAAAGCTACATTACATGTGAAGGGAGGTATGCTTTTGTCTTCAGGTATCATTTCAGGTTTCTTCAACACCTTGCTGGTGAATCAAGGATGAATCTCCCTTTCTTCCTGCTAAAGAGCTTGCAGAAAATGTCCACCAGAATCAAAGAACATCATGACCACACTGCACAGTCCATCTTTCATCATGGATTGATCAAGATTATTATCGGCACTATTTTGCAAAGAGAAGGAAAGACTTGGGACTACTTTCTCTTTTGGTCTGGGTTCAAAAATAACCAGAAAGGACAACCTACCAGAAAGCAGGTTGATAAGGGACACACCCTAATTAGAAAATTAAGACAAAAAGTGAAGACTGAAGATGAAAAATGTGTCAAATTGGAGGAAGTGGCAAAACCTTCAAAAAGAAATTATGAACCTCAACAACCTTCAGTTGACAGTGAGAACAAAAATTTGTTGTTTATTCACAAGGAAAGCCAGCCTGTACAAAATAAAGCACGAGCAGAAGCACTCATTGATGAAAATATTGTTTTTATAGAAAACGTTTTAGGAGATGAAGAAAATACTAAGGTCCAACAATGAAGCCCAATTACCATTTTATATGAAGATGAAGGATACTTGTTGGAAGGAGATAAGTTGACTATCAGTGCTAAGACTAGGGTTGGCACACAAAGGGAGTTCTACAGTCAAGAGGATAAGATAGTAATGCCAAAGAAAAAGAAGATCAAGGTTAAATAATTTGCCTCTATCATGCATCAAGGAAAAAGTTTAAAGATGGTAGGAGAGTTTTCCCCAGGATGGAGACCCAAAACTAGATCCAAAAACAAATTGAGGCTGAACATGAAAAAGCTACTAAACCCTAAGTTAAACATAGAAGAGGTAACTGTGCTTGATAATTCTTCCTCAGATGAAAAGCTGAAGATTGGAAAGGGTAATAGCAAAGGGAAGAAAGAATCAGCTCCAGGAGGTTCAGCTTCTCATCCTGCAAAAGGAAAAAGTCCATTGAAAACAGATGAAGAATCCAACCTCCCCGAGACCAAATTGTTTGCTGTGTTTTTGGAATTACGAGGTGAAATGTTGAAGGAACAACAGAAAGAGGAACTAGAAGTTTCTTATTCAGAAAACAAGCTGTTGATGGATGAAAATGCACCTAATGAAACAGATAATCAGGAAAACCCAAGTGTTCATGATGCTTCTACAGAGCTGCTGCCTGAGGATGAGGAAATCTTTAGAAAGCTGAACATCCCATGGCTTCCTAGTGAACTACAAAGTACAACAGGAAGCAAGGCATTTGACTCAGAGAAGGAAAATTTGCAAAGAGCCATCAAGAAGTATAAACATCAAATAGAGTATATGCAAGAAACAAATTATGGTTTGATTACAACTATTTAAAGACTCAGGCAAGACCTAGAAGAAGTGAATGATCACTACCAAGAACTTGTTGCAGTCTCCAAAGAAGCCCTAAAAAGGAAAAGAGGTACAGATTTACAGTGTGCAAAATTAAAACAAACTATCAGAAATCTACAGCAATAGAATAAGGATCTTACAAGAAGAATGATAGATATGGAAGCTGAGCAGCAGAAATCTAGGAAGAAGGCCCAAGCCTTAGATGGGATAGCTTTATTGGCAGAAGTTGCCAAAGACCTTTGAGCATTGTTAACAAAAATAGTTACCTTTTATGTTTTGATGAGTATTTTATTTTTGTAATTATTATATTGACAATATCCTATCAATGAGTAGGCTAAAAAATATAGTTAGGGTTTAGACTCTAACTGAATTTTGAAAAAACAGTATTTAGGAAGGTCACAAAGAGAACAAAGGTTCGATTTTTGATGGCTAGAGGAGGTCTCTGGAATTATTGATAAGCTAAGTACTTGACTCTCATGTGTATTTGATGAACAGATTATGAGAAATATGCTCCATTTTACCCTTTAGTATGTGTTTTGGCTTCATTTCTAGCTTGTTTAGCTACACAATTGATAATTTCATTGCTGGTTTATAGTCTTTATGCTTGTAGTGCTTATCAGTTATGGATGAACTTCAATGTTATGTTCTGTTGATACATGGTTATTATGTTATGCATATCTGTTTTTCTTTACTTGTGATTTAGTTCCCATTTGGCTTATGAATGTATTCCCTTTTGTCACCAAACTTCACAACCAGAAAAACCTTTTAAAAAACCTAAAAACCTGTTTTTGTTTGATTGAATATTTGCGATTGTGTTGGCTTGTTTCTTTGTAGTCGGGAAACAATTTCTAGCACAAACATCTTTGGCGTCATTGCCGGGGAATAAATTTGAAAACATATTTTTCCCTGGGATGCTTATCATTTCACTGGTTTTAAGAGGTGAACTTAAACCAGCACATTTTTAAGGCTACTTTTCACCAGTTTGTCACAGTGGCTACTAGGGGAGTTGGAACTAGAAAAAAACCTATTTCACCATTGCAGTTGGGTGTTACAGATCCTGAACAGATATTGAAGACAAGAAGAAATATTAGAAGGTCTCAGTCATTACCATCCCTATGTGACCCTAACCAAAACATTGAATCCAAGGATGTATGGATGAGAATGTTCATGCAGAGCCTTGATGGAGATGTCAGGAAATGGTTCAGGGAGTTGCCTACTAACTCAATCACTATCATTGAAGAACTTCGCGATCTCTTCATGAGACAATGGGGTGACACCAAAGACCATACACACTACATAACTGAGTTTGGAGCCCTTAGGAGGAAAAAGGATGAAACTATTGCATACATTTCAAAGAGATTTAACAAAATGTACAGTAGAATTCGTACAGAAATAAAGCCTACAGAAACATCTGCAAAACTTACATATGCAAATTCTTTCAACCATGAATTTTTCTTACTACTAAGAGAAAGGAGACCTATTTCTTTACTGAATATGCAGGAGGCGACATTGGAGGTAGAATCTAACATATTGGTTTCCAATACATTGAAGAAGGAAACAACTCAACAAATCTATGACAGAAAAGGAAAGAAGGAAGCAGTGCCAGGAGGTTCAGCTTCCCATTCTGCTGAAGGGAAAATTGATGAGATGGCTAAGTTGGTGAAAATTTTGACTTCAAAATTAAACAAATTAGAGCTAGAGAAAAATTCCAGCAAGCCTGTTCGAGAAGGTGAATGAAACCCTAACAATCAAAACCAATTCAGAAGACAATTTGCTCCCCGTTTCATGCCTAGAGAACGAAGGAATAATGATATCCAGTGGGAAAGGAGAGAAACTGAGGACCAAAGAGTACCACCACCTCTTCAAAACAATGTTGCTGACGAAGAAGAGGTTGATGATGAAGTGCTATTTGAAGATATTGACCAAGATATGAACCATTTTGGAGAAATATTGTCTGGGGGTTTTGTCACTGAAGAAGAGTTTCTAAATGTAGAATGCTATGATGCTGATATGTTCGAAACAGAGGATGATTTAGGTCTAAAAAAGACTATTGTAACTATTGATGTCTATCAAAATGAACTCAAGAAGGCTGTGAATCTGAGGTCAAGTCCAAAATAGGTAGTACAAAGCCCAAAGAAGAAGGTAGTTGTCCCTGCTAAGCAGTCATTTGATCCTGTGACAAAGAAAAGACAAATTTCAGAAAAACAAAAGAAGAACATGGAGGTTGAAGAGGTAAATAAAACTGTGCAGAATTTCAGCCTGGAAAATAAATTAAGAGAGTTAAATATTCCTGTACCTTTAACTGAATTAATGAAAAACCCTTCATATAAAGAATCAGTTCTTAAGATGATTAATTCAGGAAGCAATCAGCCTATTTCTGATACAGTGAATTTGCAAGAAGAAAATCCTAGGATTTTCATTGGATAAACCTTGGCTAAAAAGACTGAAAATGAAGCACGTGCTTCACCTCCATTCTACAGTACTCTCACAGTCCATGAACAAATGATACATAATTATTTGTTAGATTCAGGAGCATCACACAATTTAATTCCAAAGGCTATTATGGAGGCTTTAGGTCTGAGTATTACCAAACCCTATCATGATCTGTATGCATTTGATTCCCGAGCAGTGAAGTGTTTAGGGGTAATAAAGACATGGTTGTCAGTTTGGCTTAATTACCCATGAAAAATGTGATCATGGATGTAGTGGTAGCTGATATTACACCTAAATTTGGTTTACTTTTCTCTAGGTCTTGGGAAAACAAAGTTGGTGGGACCTGTTAACACTCAAAATGTACCCAAGGTTGTGAAAGGTAAATCCCAAGGTAACAACAAAACCACTTTTAGAGAGAAACTGGCTTTTCTTTTTAAAGAGGGATCTCTCATATACAGATTTAACAAGGCCAAAAATATATGTCAACACTCAAAGATTATAAAGATGGTTGAAACAATACACAGTACCATTGGGCATGAAGTCACATATAGATAAAAATATCACAAAATCACATATTCAGGAATTTATCAAAGGCAAGGTAACCATTTAATCACAGTCATTCATTGATTCATTTGGAATAGAAGAAAAGAGAACAGTCCATCAATACAGAGCATCTTTAGCAGAAGGATTTATAAAATATTTGAAACAATTATCAAAGCATGGCCAGCATGAGTTTTAATCATTCAAAACTATATTCCAAACATGAAGGAGATAGAATGGAATGTAAAACTGGAAAAAACAATCACAAAGAAAGAGAGGCACAAACTGTAATATAAATGAGGCATGAATCTCTGATAATTCATTCACATTCAACTTTCTTCTTCAAAAAATATATGTTTTCCAAAAATTCTCAACAACAGGACGGATTCCAACCCCCATCTCATAAAATAGATGCAAATATATAAATACAATAGTTTGATCTTCCAAGAAGATTCATAACTAAATGATCGGCTTAATTAAAGTCTTGTAACTGAATTCCTAACTCTTAGGAATAAACTACAGCTTTAATCCTAACAAATCATTAAGCTAAAATCAACTTGATAACATGTCTTCGTCTAGTCAGCTCCTTGGCGCATAACGCCTCTCTCTATGAATGAAGGATGTATTTTGTCTTCCAGAACCTTTCCACGACCTTCCATTGCTCTGAGATTGGGATATCACATTCCATCATTTCTTGAATGGCCACTTCCAGCTCCATGTATGCTTCATATGACACCTTGGGCAATCATTTCCTGATCATCAGGAACTTTTGAAAAATTTCAAAATCCTCTGTTAATTTGTCCACAATAGCTTTTCTTGTTAGGCCTTTTTCCAAATCATCAAATTTAGAGTGGTCCATGCGGCTCTGAACTAACAAGCTGTGATAATGCTCCTGAGAAAACAACCGTCCCTCCTCGTCCCAAAAGGAAGGCAGGTCGTCCTCAAATAGCTCTTTGAAAACCTGCTTGAAGTTATTAACTTGAGAAACCATTTCATCCGCTCTGTCTTGGACAGTCTTCATTAAATGATGCTTGTGGATGAACTTCTTAGCCCATAGCACTATTGATATCCTGTCCTTTATTCCCATGTCATGTAATTTCTGATATGTCAATGAATTTAAAAAATTCAACGTGTTCTGGGCTGTCGTAAGGGGCCTTTTTTCGATGTGTTCATTCATTAATTTTAGTCTTTGGTGGGACAAGTTGATCAAAATGCATAGATCATCAATATAGTTCAAATGGTGCCAGAATTTGGTAATCTCTATAGACAAGGTGTCCTAGATGATGTGCTTTGCCCCTTGGAGAGGGCCTTTCCCGATGTTTTTCTCTTTAAGTTCATTGAATTTTTTCTGCAGGTGATTCTTATCTTGCAGTATTTTATTTTTATTTTCATTTGCTTTGGCCAACTCAGACTTGATCTTTTCATTCTCTGCTTTTAATTCTTTTATTTCTTCCTCTTTTAAGATGACCTGGGACATAGGGATTGAAAAGTCATCCGTAGAGAAGTCATTCAATGGTTTGTCAATATTCACAATAGATAAGTCTTCATCAATAGGTGTCTGACTCATCAACTCCTCCATGATCTCTTTTTCTTCGTTCTGGTCCTTTTTCAGCAAAGCAATTTGAGATATTAGTTCACTCCTCTCAGCTTCCCATCTGTATTTTTCTTCTTGCAGCTCGACAGCTTTTCCTTTATGTTCCATCATTTCTTGCTGCACCTTATCTTTCTCTTCTTGTAGGACCAATAACTCGGAAGAATGAACATGTTCGATTCCCAGGATCTTCAATTTTTTCTTTAAAACTTGGAGCGCATTGTCCTTTTCTTCTAGCATTCTTCTGACCGCATGGTGTTATCTTTCTCATTACCTGAACTAACAATATCTGCTTGTGGTTTCTTAATTTGAAGGGCATTGGCCTTATTTTCAATTCTTCCATGCTTCAATTGAATTTCTAATTTATCCACCAAAATTTGTAATTTGTTTACTCTCATCATAGCTTGTAAAAGGTCTGAATAAATGATGTCACTAGTCTTCTTGTGAAGCTGTATCTTGTCCGCTACACTGATTTTATCCAACCAGATTTCCATCTCAGACATCGTTTTGTCATTCACCATGGCTAACTTGAAGGTATTTTTTTTGGTATCTCTGGTAGAGATCAAAAAAGTTTTTGGATTGTTTAAATTTCTTACTCGTGGAAGCAAACTTCTTGTCTCTTCCAGAGACTATTTTATTTTCTCCATATAACTAGCCTTGATCTCCTCTTTTGACTTGAAAGTTGAACATGACTCTGAACCATCTATATTTTTAAATGAAAACTGATTTATTTGTACAGCTTTTGTTGGGACCAGGACAACTTTCTTGAAATCATTAGAAATATCTTCATTTGAAATTCCACCACCTTGAGACAGCTTGTCTTTTTTATGTGATCCGTCATCATCTAGTTCCATGCTCTTGACTTCAGAAAGACTTCTTTTGATTACAATGCTACTTGTGTCTCCGTCAGACCTGAGAGTCTCTCTAAACTGCAACAAATTGGTTGTTTCAGCCAAACCTTCAATTGACTAGTTATCAAATGGCTTGTTCTTGTTGGCCTATTTCCTCAAGGGGATTACATGGTGGGGATCATAATTTATCTTTGGTTCCTTTTTGAATTCCATGCCTGCCAATAACTTCTCAATAAACACCAAGGCGCCTTTACTTTTAAAAATGAAAGAGCCAACCTTGAGGGGGAATTTAATATTTGAATACTTTTTAAAGCACCAAAATGCTCTTCCTCAGAATGAAACCTCTGCCTCATGAACTCCAATGAAAAAATTCTTGGGGTCAGAAAAGTGGGTAACTTATAAGGCTATCTGGTAAATCTGTATACTCTTAAAATAGTGGAATCTTTGTGCAAGAACCAATCTCCAACTCGGTGCTCAGGTGAGGACTGCATTAAACATTTCATATCATCTAGTACACGGGGCAATTCTTCATCGAACAACATTTTATATATCTCAGACATGATTGAATTGGTGAATTCAAACATACTGATTTTCTTGGGCAAATCAAAGGAAAAAATAGTACTCAAAAATTGTAACTCAGTGACATTTGAACATAACAGCATTTTCAACAGGTAAGTCTGAAATTTAAAGAACCTGACTTTCGAAAATTCACTTAGCTGAAGATGAATTGCTTTAGCTAAGTACTCATATAGACTAAACACTGGAACCTATTGGGATTCAGAGCCTAAGGAACTTATTTTCAATAAAAAACCAAGGATGACTTCACTCACACGACAATCATCATCAAGACCAAATATTTGACAGACCAGAGATACCACTCATTGAACTTCACTTTTAAAAATATGCACAGGGTAAGGTAAGAAAAAACCATCTAAAGATTGACCTTCTTTCAAAATATTGGATAGGAATTGGAAACGGGTTTCAGTTTCACACTTCTTGAACAATTTAGCAAGGATTAGCTCATTCACAGGTTCACGTTGGTTAGGGTAACTGTCAGGCAAATTGAGATTTTCACGGATAACTTTGGCGCTGATTTTATAGAGGATTAGAGATGTAGAGTGGCTTACAATGATTCTCTGAGAAGGGGAGTAATTCACAGCACACCATTCCGTGAATTCTAGAAAATGGAGGGTTTGTTCAATGGCAAAATAGTACAAAAAGAATTTACAGACATTCAGGACATCATTTCCTTGTGAGTTATGGTGCCATAACATTTCCTTACTGACAGACACGCTTCCTATAGACAGAAAGGGGTCGCACACACCTCTGTCTCTATCCACTAGATAATCTTCCCTATCATCTACAACATGACCAGACCCCTGCAGTTCCTTCCCCTGGTCCATAATCTAGTTGACAATAGCAATTCAGACCGATGAATTATAGGTGTTTAAGCCTTACCTGTCAACTGTAGCGGTGTGTGTTCGACACTGACAATCGAAGGTTGACAAAGCTGCAGGTCTTTTTCACCCATTCGGCGCCAATAAAATAACCATGAGACAAGTCAACTTCCCTTTTATAGGACCCCACTCTGGAACATTTCTTTTGCGGTTTACAAGAAACCATTTTCGTCTCCGGATTGAACCACAATTTGCCACGTGGATAGCAGTTTATATTCCGCAACCTCTCTTCACTTTTATTGGCCGCGCACTTTCCCGCTCCGGATCCATTCTTAACCGTTGATGTATTCCACCTTTAATTTTCAACCGTCGGATCAAACGCCACATACCTCATTCCGCTGGGCGTCCAGATCATATCCATCATGCAAGTTACCTCTTCAGAATCATCCACAGCCGTCAGTTGTAATCTACCTTTATTTTTCCACCGTTAGATCGAGTGGTACGTATCTAATTCCGTGGAGCATCATGGTTTTATCTACAGCACATGTTTACAAAGCGGAGCTCATACAAACCGTGGATCTCATCCGGATGGATCAACGACCGTTGATCAGTACATCACATTAGCCGCTAGCATACACTTATTCTCCTCGCATCTTTGAAGGGCGGACACAATATAGACCGTTGATCCTCTCCTTTCCTCTTTGCACTGTAGGATATTTTGATAATTCATGGCTTTTTTGCATCTTGCGCTATCCTCATACCATAAAACTTAACCAAAGTATTATGAATGACCATTATTTTTCCCTCACCATGGTCTTTCTGCTCTCTGCTAAATAATGGTGGTAACAACTGGCTCCATCTAGGGATGATATCCTCCCTGCGAGGTATCAAAGAACTCGTAGACCAAGTGCCTGTTTTTTAGTTTTTTCATAGTAACATCCATAAAACTCATCTTCTGTTTTTCGTAAATATAGTATTTTTTTTTTTTTAGAAAAAAAAAGTATGCCTGCTGAATCTTAGGGCCTTCACTGTGGGCTTCAAATACATCTGGCCTATCTTTCGGGTTGACTTTGCAAAGAAAAATAAATATTAACAGGCTTATAATACAAATCTTACCCTCCACCTTAGGACAGGTAATGTTTCAGATACCTTCCGATAACAAGGTTACTTTCTAAAAGAACCCCATTTGGATATTCTAGCAGAAATGCATTTTTCCTTCTGTATCCAGCAACAACATAAGGACCTACCCACATGTGGTCAAATTTCCTGTGTTTGTCTTCATCAGGAGCATCCCACTTCAGGACCAAATCATCAATCTGAAACTGCTCTTCTTTGATTCTTCTGTCAAAAGTGTTTTTCATTTTTTCTTGATGTGACTGCACCTTGTCATAAGCCTTATTCCTTTGCTCATCTAGCTCAATAATCTAATTTATCCTCCTTTGCTTATGATTAGGTTCTTCTTGCTGATCTTGGAAATACCTCATGACTGGGACACCTAACGATGTTGGAAAAACAACTTCAGTCCCATACACCAGTTGGAACGGAGACATGCCAATCGCCCTTTTGGTACTAATTCTGTCAACCCAGAGGGCATACTTGAGCCTGGTGTGCTAGGACCTTTTGTTATCTTCTAATAACTTTTTGATGATCCTTACTAGGCTTTTATTAGAAGATTTTGCCAACCCATTTCCTTGCGGATAATACGCAGTTGAATGATTGAGGCTTATATGGTACTTGTGACAGAAATCAATCATCTTCTTGGATTTAAACGTAGCTGCATTATCTATTACTATTCTTCTGGGGCATTCGAATCGAGCCAAAATATTTTCTTCAAAAAATTCCATAATTACATTTTCTGTGGCTCTTCTAGTTGGGATAGCTTCAATCCATTTTGTAAAATATTCTGTAGCCGTCAGAATCCACTTGTGTTGTCCTGAGGATTTGGGGTTTATATCACCAATAAAATCCAAACCCCACTACTGGAAAGGAGCTTCTACTGTTATTGAATTCAAAGGGAGAGGAAGCACCTTTCTCTTTTTGTCAAAAATCTGGCATTGATGACACTTGCTAGTTTCTTTATACACATCTGAAAATAATGTAGGCCAATAATAGCTGCTCTTAAAATTTTGTTTGCCGTCCCTTTCCAAGAGTGATGTCCCCCACAGTCTCCTTTATGAAATTCTTTGACTATATGCTGAGCTTCATTTTCCAAAAGACAATTTAGCAACACTCCTCCAGGGTCTTTCCAATAGAGATATTGATTTAGACTACAACATTTAGTAGATTTTAACTTTACAGACCGGGCTCTTGACTTACTCAACCCCTCAGGTGCTTGCAAATTTTGAAGGACATATACAATATTGGAATACCATGGAGAAACCACAAAATCAGCTATTATCTCCACTTCTGTATCTAACTGATTAGCTTGATGATATAAGAAATTAATTTGCAAAGCTTCATAATTTGAATTAGCCATCATTTTAGCTAATCCTTGTCCTTTAATCAACTTGGTGGGTTTTATTTCGATATCATATTTCAATAATGTAGCAATCCATTTTGCTCTTCTACCTTCTGGATCTGGTTGTGTCAGGATCCCCTTTACAGCAACAGATGGAACATGTGCAATTATATGTGAGTGCAGGATATACACTCTAAAATCCTTCAGTGCTTTGACTAAGGAATAAGCTTGTTTTTCCATAATGTCATATTTCAATTCCCCATCCCTTAACATTTTGCTAAAAAACGCTATGGCCTGTTCCAAATTCTCATCATTTTTTTGTAACAGAACTCCAGCTATAGTATATTCTGAAGCATATGAAAATACTGAGAAGTTTTTGGTAAAATCCAGACTCACCAACACAGGAGCCTCTGATATTGCTTTTTTGATTTCCCAAAAGGACTTTCTAGCTTCAGCATTCCATTTTATCTCATGACCTTTCTTCAACATATTTGTGATATTCATTAAGATTTCAGCAAAACTTGGGACAAACCTTCTCAAGAAATTTACCTGCCCCAAAAATGACTATATCTCTTTTTTGGTCCTGGGTTCACCCACTTTCAAAATTGCACTTACCCTTTCAGGATAAATTTTTATTCCATCTTTTGATATTATATGGCCCAACAACTTTCCTTCTTCCAATGCAAAATTGGACTTCTTTGGGTTCAACGATATACCAAACTTCCTACATTTCATGAACACTTTTTCCAGATGATGCAAATGCTCTCTGTCAGATTTTGAGTAGACTATGATATCATCCATATAGATCACTACAAAATTCCCAATTTCCCCTGCAAAGGTGATGTCCATAGCTCGCTGGAAAGTGGCCCCTGCATTAATCAAACCGAAAGGCATCTTTGCATACATAAAAGTGCCCCAAGGTGTAGTAAAGGCAGTTTTCTCTCGATCTTCAGGTAACACCTTGATCTGATTATACCCAGAAAAACCGTCTAGCATTGAAATTCTTTCAGCTCCCACCACCTGCTGTAGTATATGATCCATATTAGGTAGAGGATAGTTATCTTTCATGGAAACTTTATTCAAATTGCGTAAATCTATGCACAATCTTATCTCTCTGTTCTTTTTCCTGACAGGAACCAAGTTTGCAACCCATTTTGAAAACCTCAATGTTACAATGATCTTGGCATCAAATAGCTTCTTGATTTCTTTTTCAATAATAGGAAGCAGCTTGTGGTTTATTCTTCTGAGCTTCTGTTTAAAATGTCTCTCCCCAGGCTTTATAGGGATGGTATGTTGTATGATAGAGGTATCATACTCTTTGAGATCTTCATAACTCCAAGCAAAGACATCTGTATATGTTTTCATTAATTTCACATATTCTTCTTTTTCTTTTTCAGGTAATTTCTTGGAAAACTTTACAATCTTAGGATTTTCTTTGGTACCAATACTCTTGTCTTCGATAGCATTATCAATAGGCTTCACTTTTGGATTTTTAGCCACATCATTCTAATCAAAAAGATTTTCTAAAGGGATTAGTCCTCTTGGTATGAAATTGTTTTTCAACTGGATGATATATTTACCTCCTAAGGTCCCTTTCAATTTTTCAGTGCTATTCCCTTCCTCCTCAAGTTCTTCATCATCTTGATTACTCTCCTCATTGTCATTCTCGGTGTCAATAGGAGTATTCACAAATTATTCTGAAAGTTCCAGGAATCTCCTGATCTGCATATCATCTTTGAACACTTGCAAATATTTAGAGTTATCAGGAATAGACGGTCTATTCACAATTTCCACCTGGTATCCCCTCTGACCAGCAACAGGGGTTTCAAATTTCCCAGCGGCCACAACTAAAGAATCAGCTACCAAATTTTCATGTCTAGGAATCACCTGATTTGTATGCTCCGTAAATAAGTTACCAAGCATATCCCACACTTCATTTATATAAGCTCTCATATGAGGATGCCTAGTTTGATAGCTTTCATTTATTTGGTTTATCACCAACTCAGAATCTCCTAAGATCCTTATTTTTTGAGCTCCTAATTCTTTCAAAGCATGTAATCCCAATAATAGAGCTTCATATTCTGCCACATTATTTGTACATTCAAATGTCAGTTTGTAAGACAAGGCTTTGAAATCCCGAATAGGCAAAATAATGTACACAGCAGCTCCAGCACCTACTTTCACAGCAGACCCATCAAAGTACATAATCCACTGGCCTTCTCTTTTTTTCTTCGCTTCCAAAGCATCCTGTTCCATCACTTCCTTTTCCTTATTCTCTTCAGACTTCTTCTGCAAAGCCTCCTCTACGTCATGTGGAACAACATCATTGAAGAAAATGGAGGACCCCAAATCAGTATCGACGGCATAAATGTGATGAATTTCAGGTTTATCCTAACTTCTTACTACGTATGGAGTTCTCTTCTCACTATATAATCTTCTGCTCCCATCTCGAACAGGAATCGTGGAATATGACATATCCATCTGCAAACTACCTTTCAATTTGGAAATCCAAGACCTTGACAACAATACCGCGAACTTTGGTGGGATATCTGCCACTACCACATCCATAACTATAGTTTTAGAAGGCAATTTGTTTAGGGTTACCACCATGTCTTTAATCAATCCAAGGCATTTTACTCTTTTAGAATCAAAAGAATACAGATCTTTATAAGGTCTTGTTACCTCTAGTCCTAGAATTTATACCACTCCCTTAGGCATTAGATTATGCGATGCCCCTAAGTCTAGCATAGCATTATGGACCACTTTATCATGCACATTTAGACTTAAATAGAAAGGAGGAACTTCTTCCCCTTCTAAATTTTCAACTTTGGACCGAAATGAAATAGCAGGATTATCATCATTCAGTTCTAGAATGTCAGACTGCCATTCCCTTTGATTTTTGACCATTTTTGTGATAGTATCCCTGTATTCAGTATTTCTCAATAACTCATTAAATGGAATAGAGACCTTTAGCTTTGAAAGTTCATTTTGTAAATTAAAACTAGGACTAATTATTTCCACATCAACCGGAGCCGCCTGTTTTGTTATTTTGTCCCTTTGTACACCACTTTCAACTTCTTTATTTACAAAAGAGTTTTTTTGTAGATCTTTTCCCTTTTCTACATTCAAAGCACTAGTAGAAGGTTGATTCAGGTTCGCCTTCCCTTTATTTACGAGGACATCCCTGTTCCTCAACCTGATTTTCCTCTGCACATCATCCATATCATGTAAATAACCCCTTTGATACAACTCGTTCTCCCTTTCAAATTCTTCATTTCCACCCTCTTGCTTGAATAAGTTATGCTCCTCTTCAGTAAGATAGATCTCTGAATCCTGCTCTCCAAAAAGGTGAATCTCAGTTTTAGCTGGATCTTCTTCATCAGCAACATAATTTTTAGGAAAAGGTGGATGAATTGGATATTCTTCTTGATTTCTTGGATTCCTCATATCTCTCTGTCGATTTTGGGAGGGGGGGCAGGAGGGTTCGGTCTTCTGAAATTAGGATTCCTGATCTGAGGCTCAGTTTGTTCTCTATTAAATCCTCTATTATCCATAGTTAATTTATCCATCAACTTTTCCATGGTTTTCAACATCATTTCAAATTTCACGTCATTAGTGGAAGAAGATGTAGAAGGCAAATTATCTTCTTTTTTCCTTCTATCAATATCTCTATGTTTCATCTTTCAACTTGCCATCATATTTGCTTCTACTTATAGAGCATCTGTAAACATAGTAGCAAGAGTTGTTGATTTTCTTTCTCTTAATGAAAATGCAAATTCATTATCAAAAGCTCCAGCATAATGTAATTTAGCTACAGCTGTAGAAGGTTTTATGTTTCCGAAATGGAATTCTAAACCCTCATAAACTTGCTAGAAAATTCATGGACAGATTCAAAACCTCCCTTTTTGAGACTGTTATACTGAGATAGGAGCTACATAGGATTCTGTTTATCATCCCACCTATCTAGGAAAGCATTCTGGAAAGCCTGAAAATTCACTATAGACCCATTTGGCAAATCTTTAAACCATTTCTTTGCCTCACCTGACAAACTTTGGGCAAAAGACCGCATTTTAACATCCAGATAATCAACTTCTTCCAAGTCAATGAAATCTTCAAACTTGGAAACATGTTGTTTTGCGGTTATGTCACCTTCTCCATCAAATAAGGAAATTCTTTGGGAATAATTCAGAGGAAGATCATGTAATACAGTAGGAAAATGCAGGGGAGCAAATATGGCTGCCATTGGTCTCGGTGGATTCGCAGGGACTGAAGAGGTTTGAGTATTCTGAGAGGTAAATGTTTTGGCCTTTGTGGTTTGTTGCAAATCTCTCTAAAGGGAATCCAACAAGTAAGATTCTAACCTACGGGGATTAAACTCGGTATTCTTAAGGTCAGACTCAGATTTAGTCTTCAATGGATTTTTCCCAACGTTAACTTCCCCTTTTGGATCAATATGAGAATCTTAAGATGATGATGCTCCAAACAAAGGAAAATCTAGCTTTTCTTTATTTTTTCTTTTAAATAGCTTTTCTGGGACTTCAAAACTTTTCAAGACTTCGGTATCAGATTTACCTCACATGTGTTTTCTCGAAGCCAGAATGGCTCCTTAAGTTCTGAACAAGCTCCACAATGGAGTCGCCGGGGCAAATATACAACCACTTATGCTGATAAAATTCCTGCTTGCCCACAGAAATCTTTCTTCAAACTTTGTTGTTCTCCCAGAGCAGATATGCACTTTCGTTCCCCAGCAACGGCGCCAGTTTGTTAACACTCAGAATGTACCCAAGGTTGTGAAAGGTAAATCCCAAGGTAACAGCAAAACCACTTTTAGAGAGAAACTAGCTTTTCTTTCTATAGAGGGATCTCTCAGATACAGATTTAACAAGGCCAGAAATATATGTCAACACTCAAAGATTATAAAGATGGTTGAAACAATACACAGTACCATTGGGCATGGAGTCACATATAGATAAAAATATCACAAAATCACATGTTCAAGAATTTATCAAAGGCAAGGTAACCATTTAATCACAGTCATTCATTGATTCATTTGGAATAGAAGAAAAGAGAACAGTCCATCAATACAGAGAATCATATGACGAATTCTATATTGAATTTAGCAGAAGGATTTATAAAATATTTGAAACAATGATCAAAGCACGGCCAGCATGAGTTTTAATCATTCAAAACTATATTTCAAACATGAAGGAGACAGAATGGAATGTAAAACTGGAAAAAACAATCACAAAGAAAGAGAGGCACGGACTGTAATATAAATGATGCATGAATCTCTAATAATTCATTCACATTCAACTTTGTTCTTCAAACAATATATGTTTTCCAAAAATTCTCAACAACAGGACAGGTTCCAAACCCCATCTCATAAAATAGATACAAATATATAAATAAAATAGTTTGATCTTCCAAGAAGATTCATAACTAAATGATCGGCTTAATTAAAGTCTTGTAACTGAATTCCTAACTCTTAGGAATAAACTACAGCTTTAATCCTAACAAATCATTCAGCTAAAATCAACTTGATAACATGTCTTCATCTAGTCAGCTCCTTGGCGCGTAACACCTGTCTCTATGAATGAAGGATGTATTTTGTCTTCCCGAACCTTTCCATGGCCTTCCATTGCTCTGAGCTTGGGATATCACATTCCATCATTTCTCGAATGGCCACTTCCAGCTCCATGTACGCTTCATATGACACCTTGGGCAATCCTTTCCTGATCATCAGGAACTTTTGAAAAATTTCAAAATCCTTTGTTAATTTGTCCACAATAGCTTTTCCTATTAGGCCTTTTTCCAAATCATCAAATTTAGAGTGGTCCATGTGGCTTTGAACTAACAAGCTATGATAATGCTCCTGAGAAAACAACCGTCCATCCTCGTCCCAAAAGGAAGGCAGGCCGTCCTCAAATAGCTCTTTGAAAACCTGCTTGAAGTTATTAACTTGAGAAACCATTTCATCCACTCTGTCTTGGAAAATCTTCATTAAATGATGCTTGTGGATGAACTTCTTAGCCCATAGCACTATTTATATCCTATCCTTTATTCCCATGTCACGTAATTTCTAATATGTCAATGAATTTAAAAAATTCAATGTGTTCTCGGCTGTCGTAAGGGGCATTTTTTCCATGTGTTCATCATTAATTTTAGTCTTTGGTGGTCCAGTTGATCAAAATGCATAGATCATCAATATAGTTTAGATGGTGTCGGAATTTGGTAATCTCTATAGACAAGGTGTCCTAGATGATGTGCTTTGCCCCTTGGAGAGGGCCTTTCCCGATGTTTTTCTCTTTAAGTTCATTGAATTTTTTTTGCAGCTGATTCTTCTCTTCCAGTATTTTATTTTTATTTTCATTTTCTTTGGCCAACTCAGACTTGATCTTTTCATTCTCTGCTTTTAATTCTTTTATTTCTTCCTCTTTTAAGTTGACCTGGGACATAGGGATTGACAAGTCATCCACAGAGAAGTCATTCAATGGTTTGTCAATATTCACAATAGATAAGTCTTCATCAATAGGTGTCTGAATCATTAACTCCTCCATGATCTCTTTTTCTTCATTCTGGTCCTTTTTCAGCAAAGCAATTTGAGATATCAGTTCACTCCTCTCGGCTTCCCATCTGTATTTTTCTTCTTGCATCTCAACAGCTTTTCCTTTATGTTCCATCATTTCTTGCTGCACCTAATCTTTCTCTTATTGTAGGACCAATAACTCAGAAGACTAAACATGTTCGGTACCCGAGATCTTCAATTTTTTCTTTAAAACTTGGAGCGCATTGTCCTTTTCTTCTAGCATTCTTATGACCGCCTGGGTGTTATCTTTCTCATTACCTGAACTGACAATATCTGCTTGTAGTTTCTTAATCTGAATGGCATTGGCCTTATTTTCAATTCTTTCATGCTTCAATTGAATTTCTAATTTATCTACCAAAATTTGTAATTTGTTTACTCTCATCATAGCTTGTAAAAGGTCTGAATAAATGAAATAAATGATGTCACTAGTATGCTTATGAAGCTGTATCTTGTTCGGTACGCTGATTTTCTCCAACCAGATTTCCATCTCAGACATCTTTTTTTCATTCACCATGGCTAACTTGAAGGTATTTCTTTCGGCATCTCTGGCAGAGATCAAAGAAGTTTTTGGATTGTTTAAATTTCTTACTTGCGGAAGCAAACTTCTTGTCTCTTCCAGAGACTATTTTCTTTTCTCCATATAACTAGCCTTGATCTCCTGTTTTGACTTCAAAGTTGAACTTAACTCTGAACCATCTATATTTTTAAATGAAAACTGATTTATTTGTATAGCTTTTGTTGGGACCAAGGCAACTTTCTCGAAATCATCAAAAATATCTTCATTTGAAATTCCACCACCTTGAGACAGCTTGGCTTTTTTATGTGATCCGTCATCATCTAGTTCCATGCTCTCGACTTTAGAAAGACTTCTTTTGATTACAATACTACTTGTGTCTCCGTCAGACCTGGGATTCTCTCTAAATTGCAACAAATTGGCTGTTTCAGCCAAACCTTCAATTGACTGGTGATCAAACGGCTTGTTCTTGTTCACCTATTTCCTCAAGGAGATTACATGGTGGGGATCATAATTTATCTTTGGTTTCTTTTTGAATTCCATGCCTGCCAATAACTTCTTAATAAACACCAAGGCACCTTTACTTTTAAAAATTAAAGAGACAACCTTGAGGGGGAATTTAATATTTGAAGACTTTTTAAAAGCACCAAAATGCTCTTCCTCAGACTGCAACCTCTGCCTCATGAATTCCAATGCAAAAATTCTTCGGGTCAGAAAAGCGGGTAACTTATAAGGTTGTTTAGTAAATTCGTATACTCTTAAAACAGTGGAATCTTTGTGCAAGAACCAGTCTCCAACTCGGTCCTCAGGTGAGGACTGCATTAAACATTTCATCTCATCTAGTACACGGGGCAATTATTCATCGAACAACATTTTATATATCTCAAACATGATTGAATTGGCGAATTCAAACATACTGATTTGCTTGGGCAAATCAGAGGAAAAAATAGTACTCAAAAATTGTAACTCAGTGACATTTGAACATAACAGCATGTTCAACAGGTAAGTCTGAAATTTAAAGAACCTGACTTTCAGAAATTCACTTAGCTGAAGATGAATTGCTTCAGCTAAGTACTCATCTAGGATAAACACTGGAACTGATTGGGATTCAGAACCTAAGGAAATTATTTTCAATAAAAAACCAAGGATGACTTCACTCATGCGACAATCATCATCAAGACAAAATATTTGATAGACCAGAGATACCACTAATTGAACTTCACTTTTAAAATTATGCACAGGGTAAGGTAAGAAAAAACCATCTAAAGATTGACCTTCTTTCAAAATATTGGACAGGAATTGGCAACGGGATTCAGTTTCACACTTCTTGAACAATTCAGCAAGGATTAGCTCATTCACAGGTTCACGTTGGTCAGGGTAACTGTCAGGCAAATTGATATTTTCATGGATAACTTTGGCGCTGATTTTACAGAGGATTCGAGATGTAGAGTGGCTTACAATGATTCTCTGAGAAGGGGAGTAATTCACAGCACACCATTCCATGAATTCTGGAAAATGGAGGGTTTGTTCAATGGAGAAATAGTACAAAAAGGATTTACAGACATTCAGGACATCATTTCCTTGTGAGTTATAGTGCCATAACCTTTCCTTACTAACAGACATGCTTCCTATAGACAGAAAGGGGTCGCACACACCTCTGTCTCTGTCCTCTAGATAATCTTCCCTATCATCTACAACATGACCAGACCCATGCAGTTCCTTTGCCTGGTCCATAATCTAGTTGACAATAGCAATTCAAATGGACGAATTATAGGTGTTTAAGCCTTACCTGTCAACTGTAGCGGCGTGTGTTCGACACTGACAATCGAAGGTTGACGAAGCTGCAAGTCTTTTTCACCGGTCTGACGCCAATAAAATAACCACAAGACAAGTCAACTTCCCTTTTATAGGACCCCACTCTGGAGCATTTCTTTGGCGGTTTACAAGAAACCATTTTCATCTCTGGATTGAACCACAATTTGCCACATCGACAGTGGTTTATATTCCGCAACCACTGTTCACTTTTGTCGGCCACGCACTTTCCCGCTCCGGATCCATTCGTAACCGTTGATCTATTCCACCTTTAATTTTCAACCGTCAAATCAAATGCCACATAGCTCATTCCGCCGGGCATCCATATCGTATCCAGCGTGCAAGTTACCTCTCCGGAATCATCCGCAGCCATCGGTTGTAATCTACCTTTATTTTTCCACTGTTAGATCGAGTGGTATGTATCTAATTTCATGGAGAATCATGGTTTTATCTACCGTGCATGTTTACAAATCAGAGCTCATACAAACCATGGATCTCATCCGAATGGATCAATGATCGTTGATCTGTACATCACATTAGCCGCCAGCATACGCTTATTCTCCTCGCATCTTTGAAGGGCGAACACAATGTAGACCATTGATCCTCTCCTTTCCGCTTTGCACCATAGGATCTTTTGATAATTCCTCGCTTTTTTGCATCTTACGCTATCCTCATACCATAAAACTTAACCAAAGTATTATGAATGACCATTATTTTTCCCTCACCATGGTATTTCTGCTCTCTGCTAAATAATGGTGTTAACAGGACCTTACAAATGGATTTATCATATGCTACTATTCCTGTGTTTGGAGGAGAAAACAGAAGGCTATACAGAGAGCTTCAATTTGACTATATTGTAACAGATGACAAGAACCCTACCAACCATCCACTGTATGCTATTAATAAAGACCTGGGGACTTTCATGTTACATTTTAGTGATGAAGACAATATTTCTGGTTTGTTACAAGTCGAAAGGGAACAACCTGTAAAATGCAGTAGAGAACAGGAGGATGAGCTGTGGCAATTATACTTTGATGGATCTTCTTGCAAAGAAGGTGCTGGAGCAAGGGTTCTTCTCATATCCCCTAGAGATGAAATAGTAAGGCTGATGTATAAATTAGAGTTTATTACTACAAACAATACTGATGAATATGAAGCTTTGCTGTTAGGATTAAAAGCTGCAAAGATATGGGGATTCAGCAGATTTCTGCATTTAGCGACTCCGAATTAGTTGTTCAGCAGGTGAAGAACAACTATCAAGTGAAGCAGGGTTTGTTGAAAGTCTATCGAAATGAGGTATGGGACATGATTGAAAATTATTTTGTAGCTTTTAACATTACCTATATCCCAAGAGACCATAACCAGATTGCAGACTCATTAGCATTGGCTGCTACACACTTTAGGATCCCTAAAACTACTCAGTTGAGATATCCCATTGAAGTTAGGTACAGACCATCTGTACCTGATAATGTAAAGTAGTGGAGAGTGTTTGAAGATGATATTGAAATTAAAAGGTTTTTATAGCTTTCACATGAGTTTCCTAATTCCCTAATTTATCAAGAGGAAGATGAAGAGAATGGACAGGTAGAAGAGATTGTTGAAAATGAAATAGCTGGACACAAAATCATTGAATTAAAAAGTAATTTCATCCCAAAGGGTTTGGTACCTTTAGAAAAGAATTTTTTCAAAAGATGATACACTCTTAAAACTTGTTGTACAGTCCTCAGAAGAGAATGAGATGGATTGTAACATTGGCTCTGCAGAACAGCCTAGAATGGTAAAAATTTCCAAAGCACTTACAGCTGAACAAAGAAACAAGTATATTAAATTGTTAAAGGAACATGTTGATGTTTTTGCATGGTCTTATGAGGAATTGAGAATGTATGACACTGGAATTATACAGTGTAAAGTCCCTTTAAAACCAAATGTCAAACCTTTTCGTTAGAAATTAAGGAGGATTAATCCATCCTTGTTTCCAGTTATTGAAAAAGAAGTGAAGAAGTTATTGGATGCCAAGATCATAGTGCCCCTCAGGTACACTTCATGGGTGGCTAATCTAGTTCCTGTTAGGAAAAAAATGGAGAAATAAGGTTGTGTGTTGACTTTAGAAATTTGAATAGATCTTCACTAAAGGATAATTATCCTCTGCCTAAAATTGAGCAAATATTGTAGAAAGTGGTCAGGGCACAGAGGATCTCAATGGTTGATGGTTTCTCATGGTACAATCATATTTCTATGCATCCTGATGATAAGGAGAAAACATCTTTTACTACTCCTTGGGGAACTTTCATGTATGATAAGATGCCTTTTGGTCTAATGAACGCTAGAGCCACTTTTCAGAGGGCTATGGATATTGCTTTTGTCGAAGAAAAGGACAAGTTTGTGGTAATCTACTTAGATGTTGTTTTCTCACAATCAGATGATGAACATCTGAATCATTTGAAGCAGACTTTCCTGAAATGTAGAAAATTTGGCTTGTCCTTGAATCCAAAGAAGTCACACTTTGCTGTACAGGAAGGTAAATTGCTTGGTCATTTAGTTTCTACTGATGGTACAAGGATTGACCCTGAAAGGGTAAAATATATATTGAAAATAAGTTTACCGAGGAGTAAAAAGGATGTCCAATATTTCATTGGTAAAATCAACTTTTTGCATTGGTTTATACCAAACTTTGCTGAGACTATCAAATAGATTACAGTCATGCTGAAAAAGGATCAAGAAGTCAGGTGGACCACTGAGGAAAATAATGCATTTGAGAAGATCAAAATGGCTCTTATTGAAGCTCCTGTATTAGTAAGCCCATATTTTACCAGAGAATTTCTTACATTCTCATTTGCATCAGAGGATACAATAGCAGCTATTTTGTTGCAGGAGAATAAGGAAAGACTGGAGCAACCTATTGCATTCTTTAGCAAAACTCTCAGGGATTCTGAATTAAAATACAGTGTCTTAGAAAAACAGGCCTATGCTTTGGTAAAAGCTTTAAAGTTTTTCAGAATCTATGTTTTGCATTCTAAATTTATTTCATATGTGCCAAATGCTGTTGTAAAGATGTTTTGACAGAGCCTGATAGTGAGGGGAAAAGAGGCAAGTGGATTGATAAAATCATGGAGTATGATGTAGATATCAGACCTACCAAACTAGTCAAGGGACAAGGTTTAGCCAAGATGCTAGCTGAATCAAATTGTCAAGCTCTAGGATTGCATGTGATGGTTGAAGAGCTAGCTCAGGAAGAAGATCAAGCAATCTTGGAAAGAGAGAAGATTATGGACTATTATTCAGCATCCACATGGTACGCAGACATTGTGTATTTTTTGTTGTTTTTGCAATGTCCTGAGCATTTAGATAGAAAAGATGCTAGATCTTTAAAGCTAAAAGCTACTAAGTATTGTCTAGTAGAAGAGTAGTTATTCTAGAAGGACAAAGGTGGTATTCTACTCAGATGCTTGGATAAATCTGAAATTGAAGGAGTAATTTCTGAATCTCATGAGGGTGCTTGTGGAGGTCACAAGTACTGGAAGACAACAACATACAATATTTTAAGTGCTGGGTACTATTGGCCCTCTTTGTTTGTAGATGCATATCAGCAGGTAAGAGCCTATATCCCTTGCTAGAAGTTTGTTGGCAAACAAAAATTGTTGTCATTGCCCCTAAAACCTATTGCAGTAAGTGCTCATTTCCAGCAATGGGGTATGGATTTTATAGGGAAGATAAATCCATCTTCCTCAGGACAACACAGGTCGATTCTAACTGCAACAGACTTCTTTACCAAATGGGTGGAAGCCATCCCTACTAGGAATGGCACAGACAAAGTAATTATGGAATTTATTGAAGAAAATATCCTTAGTAGGTTTGGGTGTCCTCAGAAAATAGTAATAGATAATGCAAAGGCTTTCAAGTCTAAGGCAATGGAAGCATTTTGTGAAAATAATGGTATCTTGCTGAAGCATTCAACTCCTTACTATCCCCAGGGTAATGGTTTAGCTTAATCCTCAAATAAAAACATCATTCAGAGTATCAAAAAGTTGCTTAAGCATAATAAGAGATCATGGGATTCTATGCTAAAATATGCATTATGGGCTAATAGGATAATAGTCAAACAAGCAATTGGAACTTCTCCTTTCCAATTAGTGTATGGCAGAGATGCAGTTTTTCCTGTTCAATTGGGAATCCCAGTGATGAAGTTTCTTCAGAATTTCCAGGAAGAACCAAATGATATGCAGAGAAGGATTTATGAGATGATAGAATTGCAGCAAAACAGGGAAAAAGTGGAAGAAAGGGCATAGTTATAGAGATTGAAGATTAAAAGCAGAATTGATAGGAAAATCAAAGAAAAAACTTTCTTAGTTGGTGATATGGTTTTGAGGTGGGATGCCAGAAAAGAGCAAAAAGGGAAGCATGGCAAATTTGACAACCTCTGGTTTTTCCCTTTCCTAGTATCTAAGATGTTGGAAAATAACACTTTTGTCCTGCAGTCTTTGGAAGGCGAGGAATTGTCAAGTCCAGTCAATGGACGATTCCTCAAGCATTTCTACAGTATTTGAGGAGATTTTTACTTTTCATTGTATATACCGGTGTGATTAAAGCATAATAAGGACTCCATAACCCAATGGAAATTTTGTAGACTAGTAGGTAGAAGAAGAGAAGGCACTGGTCTACAGGTTCTTGAAGCCTCATAGGGAGGACTTCATCCAGCAGTTGGAGCCATATGTTAAGTCATGAATTTGTTTATATTTTGCTTGTGATTTTTGTTTTAAGCTTGCTCATTTCCTTACTTCTAGGAAATTTTGGTTTAGAGTGAAATTTTGATATTTTGCCTTTAGGATTTCATTATTTTTGTTTTTATTATGTCCTGAAGGGTTCTATAGGATATATGTTGAGTAATAGTTTCATAAATAAGCACTAAGACCAAGTTTTAGTCATATAAACCTATGTTAAAGTTGAATTAGTGGTCAAAAAGCACAAAATTTGATTTTTAAACTTTCTTGTAGCGCAACGGTTAAAATTTTAGACTGGCACACTACAAGAAAATTGTGGGTGCAAAATTTGTCAATTTTTACACCGAATTCTCCAATGTTTTTGCTCCTGGGATGACTAATCACATGTGTAGGCAGGTTTAATACATGTTTCATCAAAGATAATCATGCAAACAGGTGTTGTCTATGACATGAGGGAGATCGTGGCAGTCAGAAGTTAAGGCTTGGAAAATCATGACAGATAGTGAAATGAGGTGAGATTGACGGGAAAGAGGTTCTCCAATTAAGCATTATGAAGTTGGTGGAGAAGTGGAATAAAGACACATTGCTAAGAATAGGGAATTTGCAGTTGAAGAAGGAATTTAGGGTTTTGCAGTGTGATAGTTGGAAGTAAGCTGAAGACTTGAGGACACTTGGAGCATTAAATTTGACGTTCAGCTAGTCCAAGAATAAATTTTTAACACCTTCAGCAAGCCGGGAGTGAGGTATTCTGCGTGACCTTGGTCATGGCATGTTAAATTGGGGGTTTTTCTATTAAACCTTATAATGTTGAATTGTTAAAAGAAAACATAAATTCATGTATTAAACAAACTCCCAACGGTGTGAGAGATCAGTCCAAAAGGTTTAGATGAGCATATTTGTTGTTAGTAAAGTTCAGCAGCAGCTTTGTTAAATATTTTTGGTGCTCTGTTTGACCTAAATTACCCAAGCTCGGTACAAAACATTCCCTGCATTGATAATAGAACTGATTGTTAAAAAATCGAGGAAAAACAACCAGGAAGAATCCAAAGGAGAACCGATTGTCAAAACTATGAAAACTTGAGGAAAAAGGGATGTTAAGTCACTAACATGTTCTGAAAATCACACAGAAACATCATCAAGCCTTGGGAAAGCAGACGAAGAAGAGTGGGAAGACCAACAGGGCTGAGCCCACTGAACTGAATTGGATAGACAAGTTTCCAGGTTGTGCTGAACTCTTTGAGAATGTTGGATGGTTGAACTTCTTTAAAAAGATTGATGGATATAATACCGAAGTTTCTCATAAATTTTCTCAATGTTATAACCAAGATATAGTATCATTTGATACTCTGAAGTTCAAATTAACTGTAGAGTTGGTGGCTGAAGCAATAGGGGTCAAGAATGAAGGATAACCTTGATTCAAAAAGGTTCCATTTACCTTCAATGCCCAAAGGCATCTATTGCCTGGCATTGTTTCATATTGGAGCAAGGGAGTGCTCATCCAGAATTTCAGAGCTGAATGGGTAGAGCCTATCAAGGTTCTACAAAGCTACATTACATGGGAAGGGAGGTATGTTTTTGTCTTCAAGTATCATTTCAGATTTCTTCAACACCTTGCTGGTGAATCAAGGATGAATCTCCCTTTCTTCCTGCTAAAGAGCTTGCAGAAAATGTCCAACAAGATCAAAGAACATCATGACCACACTGCACAGTCCATCTTTTATCATGGATTGATCAAGCTTATTATCAGCACTGTTCTACAAAGAGAAGGAAAGACTTGGGACTACTTTCTCTTTTGGTCTGGGTTCTAAAATAACCAGGAAGGACAGCCTACCAGAAAGCAGGTTGATAAGGGACAAACTCTAATTAGAAAATAAAGACAAAAAGTGAAGACTGAAGATGAAAAATGTGTCAAATTGGAGGAAGTGGAAGAACCTTCAAAAGGAAATTATGAACCTCAACAACCTTCAGTTGACAGTGAGAACAAAAATTTGCTGTTTATTCACAAGGAAAGCCATTCTGTACAAAATAAAGCACCAGCAGAAGCACTCATTGATGAAAAAATTGTTTTTACAGAAAAGGTTTTAGGAGATGAAGAAAATACTAAGGTCCAACAATTAAGCCCAATTACCATTTTATATGAAGATGAAGGATACTTGTTGGAAGGAGATAAGTTGACTATCATTGCTAAGACTAGGGTTGGCACACAAAGGGAGTTCTACAGTCAAGAGGATAAGATAGTAATGCCAAAGAAAAAGAAGATCAAGGTTAAATAATTCGCCTCTATCATGCATCAAGGAAAAAGTTTAAAGATGGTAGGAGAGTTTTCCTCAGGCTGGAGACCCAAAACTAGATCCAAAAACAAATTGAGACTGAACATGAAAAAGCTACTAAACCCTAAGTTAAACACAGAAGAGGTAACTATGCTTGATAATTCTTCCTCAGATGAAAATCTGGATATTGGCAAGGGTAACAGCAAAGGGAAGAAAGAAACATCTCCAGGAGGTTCATCTTCTCATCTTGCAAAAGGAAAAAGGCCATTGAAAATAGATGAAGAATCCAGCCTCCCCGAGACCAAATTGTCTGCTGTGTTTTTGGAATTACGAGGTGAAATGTTGAAGGAACAACAGAAAGAGGAACTAGAAGTTTCTTATTCAGAAAACAAGCTGTTGATGGATGAAAATGCACCTAATGAAACAGATAATCAGGAAAACCCAAGTGTTCATGATGCTTCTATAGAGCTGCTGCCTGAGGATGAGGAAATCTTTAGAAAGCTGAACATCCTAAGGCTGCCTAGTGAACTACAAAGTACAATAGGAAGCAAGGAATTTGACTCAGAGAAGGAAAATTTGCAAAGAGCCATCAAGCAGTATAAACATCAAATAGAGTATATGCAAGAAACAAATGATGGTTTGATTATAGCTAATGAAAGACTCACGCAAGACCTAGAAGAAGTGAATGATCACTACCACGAACTTATTGTAGTCTCCAAAGAAGCCCTAAAAAGGAAAAGAGGTACAGATTTACAGTGTACAGACTTAAAACAAACTATCAGAAATCTATAGCAACAAAATAAGGAGCTTACAAGAAGAATGATAGATATGGAAGCTGAGCAGCAGAAATCTAGGAAAAAGGCCCAAGGCCTAGATGGGATAGCTTTATTGGTAGAAGTTGCTAAAGACCTTTGAGCATTGTTAGCAAAAATAGTTACTTTTTATGTTTTGATGAGTATTTTATTTTTGTAATTATTATATTGAAAATATCCTATCGATGAGTAGGCTAAAAAAAATAGTTAGGGTTTAGAGTCTAACTGAATTTTGAAAAAACACTATTTAGGAAGGTCACAAAGAGAACAAAAGGTTTGATTTTTGATGGCTAGAGGAGGTATCTAGACTTATTGATAACCTAAGTACTTGACTCTCATGTGTATTTGATGAACAGATTATGATATATATGCTCCATTTTACCCTTCAATCTGTGTTTTGGCTTCATTTCTCGCTTGTTTAGCTACACAATTGATAATTTCATTGCTGATTTATAGTCTTTATGCTTGTAGTGCTTGTTAGTTGTGGATGAACTTCAATGTTATGTTCTATTGGATACATGGTTATTATATTATACATCTCTATTTTTCTTTACTTGTGATTTAGTTCCTATTTGGCTTATGAATGTATTCCCTTTTGTCACCAAACTTCACAACCAGAAAAACCTTTCAAAAACCCTAAAAACCTATTTTTGTTTGATTGAATATTTGAGATTGTGTTGGCTTGTTTCTTTGTAGTCTGAAAACAAATTTTGGCACAAACACTAGATTAGGTTATGAAATGAGGTGTCTCCTCATTTCAAATGCCCAAGCCATATTTAAGGCAGGACGACCATTGTAACATATCATCTCTTATCTTATCATTAATATATATATTTGCCTTATGGCTTATCTCATTTACCAATTTTGTTTGTAATATTATTTGTATGAGCGAATAAATATTCGGCTCAATAAAAGGAGTGCTCATGAAGCTTTGACCCTAGTTTATGTGAAGTAATCCATGCTTAAGCTTTGAAATATTTCATTTGATTAGTCTATAAAGAATATCTGGCGTGATATGACTACAATCCTAGGCATGCCAATATACAAATAAAAGGGTACTTTATAAGAGGCCATAAGAGATGCTTAGGTAGGGTTGGTGTTAGGGTTTCCCTCCTAGGTTTAGGGTTTCATCATTGATTCTAAATCCTAGGTTATGCATGCTAACCCCAAAACGTCGTTTGGGTCAGGGTTTTCTCATTGATTATAAAGCCTAGGTTATGCATGCTAACCTTTAAACTTCAGTTAGGGTTAGGGTTTTCTCGTTGATTCTAAACCCTAGGTTATGCATGCTAACCCTTAAATAATTAAAATTGCAACTAGTACAATAGATCATTAAAATCGCAAGTGCTCAAAAATAACATAACAAATATGTATCTATTCAATGAGAGTAAGCAATGCCAACTTCGTCTTTAAATTATATGAATTGCCAAATTTATCAAAATCAATGTTTTCCAAGTAGATGTAACAAATGCAAGCCAACAACAGTCATGTTCAATATGATTCTCAACTCATCAATACTATGAAATTTCCACTCAATCAAACGGTAAGAGAAGATCATTCCAATATCAATTTCTATCTTGCAAAATGAGACAATAATTACTATGTAAATACCAAAGGAAAACGAGTGCTTTCTATTGCAATTTGGACAATGAATAAGACAGTAGGTGTTAGTATGTTAGTTCAATAGGCGTTAGGCTTCTACATGAGTTAGAGTTCAATTATCATTGTTATTGTACACGTTTATGCATTTGTGTATTTTTTTTTAACTAACCTACGGTGTTAAATTTTTTATGCATTTTATTCTGAACATACAGAATTTATTGCTTCGTCAACAATAAGTATTGCAAGCGCATCAACTGTAAACTACTACTGCATTCAACATAATGCATGCAAATCTGTAATAAAAGGCAAAGTAATATAAAGAAGTACAAAATGATATATTAATATACAAAATGTTCGAATCATATACAATAGTAGTGAAAAAGGGAACATCATTCCCAATGTCTATACAATGGAAACTCATGCCATATACAAAATATGGCAACTCGTGACCTATACAAAATATGGCAACTTGTGCCAAAATGCCACATCATGACTAGTGTAGATAGGAGGGTCTCTCAATCCTCTTGCCCATCCTCGGAGCTCCCAGGTGTACCTCCAAAATCGAGCTTCCTCTTCTTCGAGCTAAAGGAAGTTTAGTTCTTTTGGCCACTTTGACCACCTCCCTTGGGCTCTAAAACAAAAAACAATCAAATGTCAACTCCTATAGGAAATTATACAAGTATAAAGCACAATTTAAAAATCAAAATTACGTTTTCAAATTTTAAATAGCTCACCTAAGACGAGACCATAAGTGGTGAGAGGGATACCCTCCTCTGTGATCCAAGTATCTCGGCAATGCCACCCTACAACATTTAAACAATAAGATAACTCATAAAATTTACTACCTATGATATTTTTCATTAATATTTCATGAGATTTTCATAAACTAATCAATCTCACCATGAACACAACAGGCTAGTCCTGGGGGCTGGCAGGTGGAGCAATCAATTGGTCCTCAAGGGTGGTAGGTGGAGCAGTGGGCTCGACAACCTACTCTGATGCTAGGGTGGATGGCATAGCAGAGAATGTAGCCACATCGATGTTGGCTACAACACTAGGGGGCACGGTGGGAGAGGGCATGCATTGGAGTGGGCGAAGTGGTGATGTACAACGATAAATGCCAACTCATTGTAGAATGGAATGGGCCACTCTATAAGAGGAAACAAGGGTGGTGGGAGAATATGGGGGAGTGGGATGAGGTCTTGGATGGGGTGGAGGTATGGGTGAGTGTGGATGGATGGTGTAATGTGGTCATAGGGGGGAGGGAGGAAACATTGGAAACTACAAGGGAGGGGGTGGATGGGTGGGGCGGGGAGAAGTGAGCGATGGATGTGATGAAGAAGAGGAAGATGGATGGAAGTGTGGTGGTGGATGGGTGGGGCGGGGAGAAGTGAGTGAAGGCTATGATGAAGAAGGGGGATTTGGATGGCAATGTGGTGGTGGATGGGAGGTAAGGGATGGATGGAATGGGGTGGGGAGGGATGCAGGGAAAGGGACATGTATGCCAGGGGCTACACTTGGCATATATGGAGGGAAAAAGGCAGTCAGTGGAGAGATAGTGACACTAACGTGCCTATGTACTCTGACCTGCATACATATTCATGGCCTCATATATTAGTACATACAAAATATAACTATACAAATCTAGGCCATCAAAACTTAAATTAAATTTATACTTTATTACAAGATACCTGCTCACGAGGGGGTCTGCTGATCCCCGGTGGGAATGGATGGTCACTCAATCCGGCAGACACCTGTTCATTTGCACAAAAATATTAACTACATTGGATGACAAGAATAAATACTAACATTAAATTTAATTACTGAAAGAAAAATACCTATGTGTATGGTGTCATGATGTCCTTTGTAGTTTCCATGGTTCAATCTAGGTTGAAGGAACCAACGTCCTCCCACCTGGGTGTTGGAGACTCAGCACTGAATAGCTGTACATTAAAAAAAATCAAGTCATCAACATCTGATTCTAAGATAAATTTATTATAAATTATGAGATTTCATAATGTATAATCAATACTTGAATATTAAATAAAACAATAACTAACCTGGTGTAGGTATCTCTCTATGGCATGCTCCTGCATGGGAACCTGGCATGGATGCCCACAATGAGAACAATGATGTGGCACTGGTCGCGTTGAGCTGGATGGATCATCCTGGATACCACCTATAGCTGCTCTCCCTATCCCACCACCAGTAGACCGTGTAGAAGTGTGTCTCTCGGGGTGGTCCTGCTCGCTCTGTGAGGACACAGCCACAAATGTTGTATGCATGAGAAGGTGTCATGTGTCATGGATAACGGACTCATGGATCTCATCTAGCCCACTAGCTAACCCAATGGGTTGAGGAAGTGGATTTGGATCTCACCTAGGTGCAGGAGGTCCTCTGAGTGGGTTCCGGTAGGCATGAGGTTGATCTTGGGCTTAGCCAAAACCAACGCCCTTGAACTTGGTGACATAGAAGTAGTTCACAAGGAACCCTAACATAAAATCAGCCCATAGTTTCCTATGAAAATATTGTGGGACCTCGACATTGTTTCATGGAGGCTTATAAAAAACCATGAACCATCTCTTCCTCCAGTTTTCTCTCCATGGTTGGTAATTACACCAGTCCATGCAAACTCGTCTCCTCCACACATCTGGAGGCTATCCTATTCTCGAATCTGTAAATTTTCTCCATAGTTTGGCTTTTGTGATATTCAGGTTTTTTATATCCTCTTTGGATATACCAGTGCCATAATGCTCTCTCATTCGATCCCTATATTCGCTCAAACTGGTTATCTCACTGTGGGAAATGTTGATATATTCTATGATGTTTTGTAGTGATGTGGTGAGGGAAACCCGAGAGGGTTCCCTGGTGTTCTTCAGTTCATCACTCAAAATTCTTAATTGGTTTAAATCTCTGTGTAATTCATCTTTAGGGTTTTCTTCATTTAATTTGGGGTTTGGGTCCCCTGATTGGTTTGTTTCATTCCTTTCTTGGGATGGTTCATTGGTATTTGTCATTGTGTTTAGGTAATTTCTACCTGCAATATCAAAATTTTCCCATTTCAATTGATTTTCAAATTTTTTTAATTCTTTATTTTATTTGAAAACATTGAAATAAACAAAAAAATTTACATTCCTACTCCATCTACCCACCATCTACCTTACTCTAACGTGGTGGATGTCATTTTAGGAAAGTTGGACACTTCCGTTGGGCTCCTTGGAGGTCATTTTCATCTCCTTGGGGGTCGTTTTCACCTCCTTGCGTGCTCGTGGGTGGGATGTGAACAAAACAAATTGTTCATTGTTTTTTTTTAAACACAAGGACGAACACGCGCATGCATCCACATATGTGTGCGCCAATAGGCACGTGAGCGCATCAATAGGGGTGTGTGCGTGCTCCTATTGTGAACACTGGCAATCTGGCATGGAGGTTCACCATTGCCGAAGCGGAAACACATGCGCGCATATAGGAGTTATGTGCACGTTCTTGTTTTGTTCCACTCGTGCGCTCCCATTGCATCATATTTGGGTAGTAGGTTCTTGCGGGAGCCTACAAGTATAAAGTTTTAATGTTAACATTAATACTTCTTCTCATATTTGTATTTCATGTCTGTTCATATTCATAGGTTCACATTTTTATTATTTTATAATAAATTGAATTTTGAAACTACTTTATCTCCACCCATTCTTCTAAGAGAAGATTGTCTTTTTCTCTATAATATTATGAATAATATCTAGTTAATATCAAAAATGTAATAATGAAGAAATTTTCTTACATACTTAATATTAACATACCGACTTAACTAGAGCATCATGTTTCTTACAAGAATTGAACCTAAGTGGAGAGGCTAAAAATTATTCCTCCCAACCACCAAAGTTACATCCAATGAATATTAAGGAATATGTGCATTCTATCAACTTATAACATAATAACTGCATTCATATGATAGTAAGGAATACCCCTAATTTCATTAAATATTAAGGAATATCTTTAAAAACCATATCAACTAAAATTTCCTACTACATATATTATCAAAAGTAAAATGCATGAATACGTCTTTAATATCAATGATTCTCCACCTTGTGGGGTATAGCAAATGATTATCATGCTTAGTGAAGTGTTTGATTCTTAGGATCCAAAAAAATAGTAACATATTCTAGGTTTTGATTATCTTATTCTTGAATGGAAAAAACCCTTAAACTAGTGGGGTATAACAAATGATTCTTGTGCTTAATGAAGTGTTCTATTCTTGGGATCCAAACAAAAAACATTAACATAGTTTAGGCTTCCATTCTCTTACTTTTGAATTCAAAAATACCGAAGCCATAATTGAAAGGTACAATTATATGCCAAGGTGTGTATATATTGATTGTAGCTTGACTAACCAAAACCAATAAATGATAATGAACCATATGATTATACACCAATGCACATATATTGAAAATATATTGATTGGAATGGCTGCAACCAACCACCATTTAGTTGCATTTTGTTCATAGTTAAGGGCTCAATATTTAGTAAATGAAACATAATAAAAATCTTAATTTTAATTTTAGTAGAATATTTCATTCTTTTGGAAAAAATATATCTTATACCCTTTTCTTTTAATAATAAAATTAATAATCTTTGAAAAAAAATAACATACTTCTTATTCCTATTACACATTAGTATAATAAAATATGTATAATAATTTTAATTTAAAAATAAAATAAAAAAACAAATTAATTGTAAATAAAATATGTGTAAGCAATTTAATTTTAAATAAAAAACAAACTAATTGGAACATAGAACATAGAAACATCTTAATTTTAAGCAAAATATACAAATTTAATATTGTAAAATCATAATATATTATTTATTTTCTAAATTTGAATTTTAAATAAATATTCTATATAATACCAAATAGCAACTAATCATTACAAAATAAATTAATTAATTCATAATATAAGAATGTTTCACTCACATGTTATATTAATTAATAATAACTTGTCATTATAAAAATAAATAAATAACTCATAGTATAAGGATGTTTCAATTAATTCATGTGTTTAAATTATATTAATTATAATAATTTTTATATAAATTTTAAAAATTTAATTTAAAGATATAATTATTAATCATGTATTTAAATTATATTGATTATAGTAAATTTTAATATGGATTTTATAGATTTAATTTAAAAGAATAGTTATTAACCATGTGTTAATATGTCATGTTTGTGTTCTTATCACTTATTTTCATAAACATATATTTTCAAAAGGATTTTGGATACAAGATGGACATCTTTGTTCGATATTTGTGATGAGGTCCGCTAGTGAGTTTTACCGGCTAGGACGTCATTTTTCAATAAATAAAATGAAATAGCCTTACTTCCAAATTCCTGTATGTAGAGTTACCTAGGTCGGAAAATGGATTTGAAGTAGGGCTTGCTTGACATTAGGAGTGTTGTTTACATGGTAACATGTTGATGCTATGTCTTTAATAAACAACATACTACAAAGTAATTTCCTTTTTTTTCATATCTTTTCTTTGATTAACACTTATCCATCGAATCTTTGAATGTAATCACATGTAGTGCACTTGATGAGATTTGTTCCACAGTTTTCCCTCAGTTGTGAGAAAAATCGGAAAGTAAAAAGCCAATTGACAATCTTCGCATTGACCATTGTATTTTATTCACTTTGTATACAAAGTATCACTGGGCAGAAGATTCCTAAAATTAAAGGCACCAAATAACTTGAAGGTTTCTTCACAGAAAGAAAGAAATGGCAGCTTTTCTTCACTATATTGTAACGGTAACGAGACAGTACTTTACTATGCTGAATCACCCTTTTTCTTTTTAGTTACTTTAATATTTAATAAATGACAGATGAAAAAAACCTTTTTAAACCAAATAGAAACAATAACCTGAATATTGAAAATGGAAAACCTAAAATGTTAAAAGGTTGGATATGAGCTGCATACGCATTTTTAGTCTATGAACTCATAGTTTTGTATGTTCCAAGGAATGGTTGACTGTTTGTTGTTTGTTATTTTAGGTTTTAATTTAAAGTTCAATTTCTGAAAGATTATACAACCCAATTCTGAAAAATTGAATTCCACTGTGAGGTGTTTTTCATTTAATAAAAAAATATTGTTTTAAATGTTGTAATAATTCTTACTTAAATATCTCTTCTTTCAATGACCTACTGATCATTGAATCACTCAACATCCAACATTCGGAGCAAGTAATCCAGCATTCGGATTAAGAAATTGAAAAAAAAAAATCCAGGACATCTACATGTAATTAAAATTCGGAAGCTGTATTTGTTCTAGTAAATTACATTAGAATTAAAATTTACATACAAAATTTTATTATCCCCGGACCTGCACTGAACTTTGTATATCATTACAGAAGTAATATTTAACTAAAACTAGTGATCCTGATAAAATAGCTTCGATTTAGCCATAGTATCGACAATCAGACAGCGTCCTCTGCAATTGCAAATCCCTGCGGAACCCGTTGATGAAAGCTTCTGCAGCCTTGTCAACATCTTCTTGAGAAGTATCTTCTGATTCTTTCTTGCCATTACTTACTGCTACTGAAGCCGGTTGAGCCCCAGCCGCATGTTCCAGTGGCTTCTTCATTGACTTCGCTTGTTTCTGTTGTCGATTAATATCCTCTTTTTTCTTGCGGCCGTCTGCTCTGCCTCCACTTATCACTTTGGATAACCACTTCCCACGCATCGCCATAAAATCTGAAATACGAATTACCGATGTTAACAAACAATTTGCTTACTTCACAAGAAAACCCTGAAAATAGAGCAGAGAGGTTGAGAAAAAAAGACACTCACAAATTCAAAACAAAGTCAAAGACGTCACAAGTAAGGAGAATGAACGATTGAACGCAATAAACCATTATGCCTCCGTAGGCTTTATATAGCAGGCAAGAAGTACGTTGACTCTGCTTCTTTCTTAGAACAAGCCGTTGAGATATTCGATTCCTTGATGGCGACAGTTCTCTATAGCGTCAATAAATATTATTAAAGAAACTTCTCCGCGTTTTGATTGCCTGACCGCAGGCTATTGATTTTCAATTTGCTTTACATCCAAGTACTTTCGGTGTTTAGAAACCGACTAAGATAAGCTCGTACCAAATCAACATGAGTGGGTGAATGCAACATGTGAGAAATTGATTTGTTACAGGGCACAGAAATTATCCGTAAAACCAATTAACGCAACCAAATTCCACTCATTGAATGGAAATAGTTTGCAGAAAAAATTCGCATCTTTGAATGGTGTGCAAATTAATACAATTTTTCTTCGGCAGAGTGGATTGAAAACTGTTCGGAAGGCAGGCGGAAAACCCTGAGCAGTTTTTTTTTATTACTTGGGCTCGAAGCAAATCAAAATTGTTAGGCGGTCGTCAATATATGAGAACGCGGCGAATCACCTTTAAAACCAAAAAAATTATTTATAACATTACATCCCTGCTTGGGTCAACTACACACAGTCAAAAAGAAAATCAACTACACAATCAAATTAACTTCTGACAAATACTTGTTTTATACGGGTTTTAGTTATCAAAGTAATCAAAGTTTTGTAGGATTATCTAAGTTTTATTTCTTTTAACCTCTTTTAAAACCAGTATAGATCCATTTTAACTATGGCTTTATTAAGCTTTTAGAGGGATCATAATAAATATTCCTACTTGAGTGGAAAATGACCAACTTGCTTAAGTAATTTCAAAATAGGGTAAATGTCAGTAGAAGAATAAGGTGAGTAACATTAATAATCATATAGTCAAATAGTTTTCCAAAAATTGCTTTAATGTCTTTCTTTAAAAGTAATAATGAATATTAAGAGTAGTTAATGGATAAAATAATCCATATAAATTTTTAAAATCTAGATGTCTAGAATAAATTGGAATATGATAAACTTTTACCATCAAATGACTTGTTTACATGTTAGGGTTAACCTTGACTTCGGAATGAGTAAGGATGTAAGTGGTTTAAGGCACATGGTTTTAGTGGCCCATGGTTTCTTGCTAGTTGTATTTGCATTGAAAGAACCTTATAAACATGGTTGTAATATTCCATTGTAATGTACCAAAGTGAGCACAAGAAATGTTCTTGGCTGCCTTGGTTGACCAATAATAAATGTTGGTTTTTCCCTACCGAGTTTTCTAAGGTAAATCTAGTGGTGTTAAATCATAATAGTTATTATTTTGTAATTTATTTTATATCTTAGGTTTTAACTCAGCTAAATTTTAGAATTTAGCTAATTTAAAATTAAATTTTATATGTCTTGATTTTATAATTTTTCTTTTTAATACTCAAGTCAATTGAATTTAAGTACTAATATTTTTTTAATTATAAGGAGACAAGTTATCACTTTTTTTTTACTTTTATTATTATTATTTTTATTGAATGGATGGGTTACACATGGGACACATCCGCGTCGGTTCAAACTTGAGCTGTAGAAAGGCACAATAAAACAAACTTGTTTTTATTAGTGATTTTAATGAATATTTAAATTAACACAGCCATATCTAAACTAAACTAAACTAGCATAACCATAATTAAAGGTTATAAGTAAAGTAATCACTAGTTACTTAATTATGTGGAAATTGTTTATTGTTAAAAAAATTAAAATAATTATTATATCATTATAGTTAACTGCATATATGGTATAATATAAACATTAATCTAATTAACAAAAATACAGGGAGGTAGGTGTGGGGGATTCTCCTTGATCGTAGAGGACAAACTGAAAAAATATTCTTATGGGGGTGTTGAGGCCTGTAAATTCGCAGGCGGAAATAGTAAGGGATTCTCCCCAATCAGCGTTCCCAATTAGCCCACTGACTGTTTGGTATAGGGAATCCGTCCGGTTTGCGGTCCGGCTACCGTAGGTCAAAGTAACAAACACAGGCTTTACCGGTTGCGGCCCGGCCCACCGAGTTTTTTTTATTTTGACTTAAATGAATGATATGCACGTGCCTAACTAAATGCAGGCGGGTCTAAATCCAGGGAGCGGTCACAAAGTGATGCTCAGGTTCTTACCTCTCGTCTTATGCTCACAAGCAACCAAACCAGATACGAACATAAATAACTAACTACCTAAACTATCCCTAGGGAGTGAGGTTATCATCTTGACTAAGCAATACATTATCACACACAGTAAGAAAAATTACAGATAGCTGATGCTTCTCTCACAGCACATGAAAGCTTACAAATATTCAAATAACCAGATAGCCAATCATTCTATAACAACATTGATTGCTCTTAGTGAAATTGCATCCCAGAAACTACTGAAAAATAGTTAACAAGAACGTAGGTTCAAAACATCAACTATTCTTACAGCAAATGAAATACAGCTGAAAACAAAATAGTTCATCTTCAACATTATTCATCGAATGCTTCGGTACATTCCACTTCTTTAGTCTTTCCGGCAGACAAAATTGCAGTTCACTTTGCAAAACGAAATAGTTCCTCTTACAAGCCAACGATTACAAAATTTTCTCAGGAAAAAGCCCTGTTTTCCTCAGGATTCCCGTTATTTAAACTACAAATCCTGTCTCCTGGGCTGCCCTCGGCGTGTGACCTTTCAGCGTCCCTCCACGATTCAGTTGATTTTCTGGTCATTTCGCCTTCCCCATCATTTCCACAGGCGTTTATTTTCTGACAGTAACTGGTAAAAATGCCCCACCGGCGCCTCTGTCATACGTTTATGTTGTCCTTTTTTGCGTGGCACTTTGCTTCAGTGATTCATGGGATGATTTCTGCATACAAACTTGGTGCATTATCCACTAAATTAAGACATTAGGCATCAAATAATTTTTAAATTATAATGATACATCCACAACGAGCTAGCCTGGTTCATCCGGGTGAGGGGAAATGCGTAGGCTCGGGACGGCAACAAATAGGTAAATCGGCAGTCGGGCGATACACGGATCGGATGGGATAAGGCTTCTGCACCGGATGGGAGAAGCCTCTAGGAGCCGCAATGGCGGAGGAGCGTAAGAAACGGGCGAGTGGCAACGCAGGCGACCAAGGAAATCGGACGGTGGAGAGGAGTGGGTCGGCGGATAGAATGCTCCATCACCCACAACGGCGGACGGGCCGCAGGTCAGAGACAGGCGACGAGGGAGAAGAAAGTTCGGGTGAGGGACGACTGGTCGGACGTCGGATGAAACTCGTGTCAGCGGCTGACTTCATCTCCCCAGCCGCAACGTCAGGTAAGAAGAAAATCGGGAGAAGCGGTTTGAACAACCACGAACCGGGCGTCGGGTGACACTTCAATCGGGCGGAAACTTTGGTCTAGGAGCCGCAACGGCGTGTGATATAGGACTCAACTTCTTCCAAAAGAGGCCCGATCCAAAGAGAAAAACTAACAGCGCTAAGGCCCAATTACGGTCAAAATCGAATTCTTTCTTTAAGGCAAAAAAAAAAAAAATCATACTCTACGGGTACCAGAACAGACCACGCGACTCAAGCTAAGCTGGACGAAGCAATCAAAAAAGCGGGCAATCAACTTCAAACGCAGAGATAAGCTCAAAGACGCCGAGCTTTCAACAGTCGATCCAAACAAATAATGATAAGGAGGGGTCCCAGAGTTTAAGTGAAAAGTTTAAAATCGGGGAAAAGGTTGCAGCAGCAACAACTGGCGATTTCCTGGTGAACCTAGATCTCTGGGTGGTTTCTTCCTTGAAAAGCAGACTGTCCTAAAATAAATGTATCCACTGAACTCTTCCAGCTATACGGATTTCTCAGTAACAGAAGTGTGTACCTTGATCATTGATATCAGTCCAATTTGGGCGATGAAAGTCAAGTTTCTAGAGTCCGGATAACTTTGCTGAGGCCAAAATATGAGTTCATTATTAATTTTTCTTCAGGTAGCTGTTAACATTGGACACCACAGGATTGTACCAGGTGATGAACAGAAACGTTCATTTGTTCCTCATTTCCATGCCATCTTAGAAGCTTTTGTGCTTTTCATATTTTGTCCTCTTTTAATGAGAATCTTCATGCATGCCTTTCTTACTGAATTTTCATCCAGGATCCTCTATCCCATAGTGCCCTTTTGTGTGAGTGATGTGCTTAAGGTTTCAGCTCACGGACGGAGAGTATCATTGGCAGATTAGTACTTTATGATCTGGATTTAACTTTGGAGCATGATGCTTTTATAGGAATTCTGACTCTTATCTGCCTTATGGCATTTATTTCCTGGCATGGGATCATTTAGATTTAACACCCTGTTCATCTTTCTCTTCTCCGTGGGTCCCCTGTCATCGCCCCTTAGATTAAGTGTAAAGTGCGTGGAGCCTCAGCATAGCATTCTAGACTTTTGAATCTGATTGACCTTACAGGAGGTTAAGCAGGACCTCAATGCACACAAATATTTCGAGAAACTATTTGGTGGAATAAATTCACATGGAAACCACAGTCTAACTATTCAACAAATGTTTACCATTTCCAGAAATGTGAAGTTCCCCATACAACCACGAGTTAACCGCCTTTATTGAAAACAAAACTCACTTAAAACAAATGAAAGCCTAACTCAACATAGTTTAATTATGTACAAGTCAGAAAGCTCAAAACAACTTAAGAAAAATAAGGTTTGAGAACCAAACCATTAACTGGCAGGTTCTCCTCCCATCCCTGTAAATCCTGTAACATATAGGTAGCAGGGCCAAGTTTAGCAGTGATTTGAAACGGACCTACCCATAACTGTTGGAACTTAGTGTGCTTCCCTTTCTCATCATGGGGATGATCCCATTTTAGGACAAGGTCTCCTACTTCCAAATCCTTCTTCTCAGCTTTGTGCTTGTCAAACCATCTTTTCACTACCTCCTGTTGCTGTTGGAAACGTTCTCTTGCTTTAGATCTGGCCTCTTCCGCTTTCAGAAGATTGTAAATTCTTACTTGGAGAACTTCATCATCCGACCCCCTAGACTCTTGAGCTAGTATGGAAGACGGTAGCAGGATGTTGGGGGCAAGGATGGCTTCCTCTCCATATACAAGGGTAAAGGGTGACACTCCCATGGCAGACTTAGGGGTAACTCTATCAGCCCACAGGGCATTGGGTAAGGCTAAGTGCCAACTTCGTTGGTTTTCTATGACGGTCTTCTTCAGGATTCTAATGAGGTTTTTATTGGAGGATTCAGCCAGGCCATTCCCTTGTGGATAATAGTTAGCAGAATAGTGTAATTTTATCCCTTTCTCATGAGCAAATGCAGTAATCTTAATGGATGAAAAATATTTAGCGTTATCAAAAACTAAGGAACTTGGAACCCCAAACCTGGTCATGATATGGTCTTGTAGAAAACTGATGACTTCGTCTTCGTTTACTTTGTGCAAGTGGATAGCTTCGACCCAGCGGGTGAAATAATCAGTTGCCGTAAGAATATACTTGTGTAGCAGGGAGGAATTTGGCTTTATTTCTCCAATGACGTCTATTCCCCATTGCTCGAAAGGCTCAGTGATCATTACAGGCTTTAGAGGTGCTGCTGCTTTGGGTTGTCTTCCACCACATCTTTGGCAAGTATCAGATTTTCTGACGTGCGCATGGGCATCCCTGAAGAGGGTTGGCCAATAGTAACCGGCCCTAAGGATTTCATGGGATGTAGTGTCTCCTGAATAATGTCCGCCGGCTGGACCATCATGTAACTCAGACATTACTTTCTCAGTGTCTTCTCTTTCCAAACATCTTAGAAGGACTCTGTCATAGTTTCTTCTAAATAATATGCCTTCTACGAGTTGGTAAGAAGCTGACTTTAGATGCAAAGCTCTTCTTTGTTTGGAACTCCAATGTTCAGGAAATACCCCTGACTACAGGTAATGC